>CM028380.1:97880360-97939560 GCA_013146195.2 Codonopsis lanceolata | reverse complement strand
AATTAATTTCATGAATAATTAAATAATAGTTTGATCCCTTGACTTGTACCTATTTTAAAGTTAGGTCCTACATTTTTAATTCTATTCATTCGTCTTGTATTTTGATTTTCTTATCAATTTCCCCAACCTACTAGGATCGTTACAAATGTCGCCCAATATTTTCTAAAATGACAAAATACTTTATTCGGTTGAGACACTAAAACTTTATTCAAACTAAAAAATAATATGGTTTTACTTTCTTAAATATGTTCGGGAAAGATATTATAAGATTTATATGAAAAAAATTGTATCTATAATAATAGAATTGTCGGTAAGTATCGAGATATTAAGCAAATTTGTAGCATGTTTAGTTATTACCCATGAATAAAATAAAAGAGAAATGAAGTTAAGAAAATGTGTCATAATGTAAAGAAGAATGAAAAAAATGAAAGACAATTTGTTTTGTTAAGAATAATACACGAAATTTACTCATGCCAAACAATAATGATTGAATTTAATGTCAAAACAATAAATATAATAAATCACTCACCATTAATTACTACAAAAAGAGTAAATTTGTCATAGGCTAATTAATTCCATGAATAATTAAATAATAATTTGATCCCTTGACTTGTAACTATTTTAAAGTTAGGTCCTACATTTTTTAATTATATTCATTTCGTTTTGTAATTTTATTTTCTTTTCATTTTCTCCCTCCTACCGTTATCGTTACAAATGTCGCCCAATATTTTCTAAAATGACAAAAATAAACTTACTAAGTTGGGACACTAAAACTTTATTCGAAACTAAAAAATAATATGGTTTTATTTTCTTAAATATGTTCGGGAAAGACATTACTAGATTTATATGAAAAAAATGTATCTATAATAATAGAATTGTTAGTGAGTATCGAGATATTAAGTAAATTTGTAGCATGTTTCATTATTACCCATGAATAAAATAAGAGAAATGAGAAAAGAAAATGTGTCAGAATGTCAAAAAGATAAAAATAAAATTAAAAAAATGAAGAACCATTTGATAAATCAGTGCGTTTTGTTAGAGGAAAATCTACAGTTTACTTTTTTGAATTTTCAGACTACTACAAGCACCCTTAAAAACTATCATATTGGTCCCAAACTTATAGATATTACAAACAAAACTAATTGTAGTAATCACAAATAACTGGGTTCAAATAATTAACTCCTCTCTATAACTGCGTTCCAAACCTCAAACCTCTTTTTCTCTTAACTTGCTTGCTCCTCTTCATAGGACCCGATGTACTTACATATGAGAATCTCTCGATTTCCCTCCCTTGGCTATCGACTTTCTTTTCCTCTACCGCAACTCTCATTTTATTGGAAGATACTGCCAGAAACCGACATCTTTTAAAGTAGTCTATCCTAAAATTAATTAGATTATCTCCTTACTTAGTAATTTGACACCGAAAGTGGATAGAAACTAAGAAATAAGAAACGTTTTTTTTAAAAAAAGTTCGACTAATCGGAAGCTAAAAAGATTAGGTCTCTCTTTGAACAAGACGATGTGAATGCATTTCTTGGTAGTGGTGATAGTAATACTGACGACATTAGGGATGGTGGTGTTAGGGGTGGTGGTGGCGGCAATTGTAAGGATGACAATGGTGGTTTAGATGAAATACAACATTGTAAAATTTTCAAATCATTATATTTTCAAATATCCCCATAGGAAAAATGGTGGTGTCTATAAATGATGAGTTTTACAAATTAATTATTTTGAAGGAAAGACTAAAGAATTAAAAAAGGAATCAAATCAAATAAAAAATTAACTTTTTGGAGGAAAAATGGTTAATTTTACCATTGCACTTTGATTAATTGTTACATTTTGTCAATTACTATGTTTCGAGCGAAATTGTCATTATACTTTTAAAGATATATGCAATTTCGTCACTATCCCTAACTACATATAAAAGTCTAGGTTGTTTCTTAAAACTTAATGTATGGACAAACCTACCCCTTAACTTAATAAATCACTCACCATTAATTAAGGCCAAAAGAGTAAATTAGTCATAGACTAATTAATTCAATGAATAATTAAATAATAGTTTGATCCCTTGACTTGTACCTATTTTAAAGTTAGGTCCTACATTTTTTAATTCTATTCATTTCGTCTTGTATTTTAATTTTCTTATCAATTTCGCCCACCTACCAGGATTGTTACAAATGTCGCCCAATATTTTCTAAAATGACAAAAATACCTTTACTCGGTTGAGATACTAAAACTTTATTCGAAACTAAAAAATAATATGGTTTTACTTCTTAAATATGTTCGCGAAATGCATTATAAGATTTATATGAAAAATTGTATCTATAATAATAGAATTGTTGGTGAGTATCGAGATATTAAGCAAATTTGTAGCATGTTTAGTTATTACCCATGAATAAAATAAGAGAAATAAGTTAAGAAAATGTGTCATAATGTCAAGAAGATGAAAAAAATGAAGAACCATTTGATGAATTTGTGCTTTTTGTTAAGGACAATACACATAAATTTATTATGCCAAACAATAATGATTAGAAAAAATTGTCATAAATATTATAAATCACTTGCCATGAATTAAGGCCAAAAGAGTAAATTTGTCATAAGCAAATTAATTTCATGAATAATTAAATAATAAATTGATCCCTTGACTTGTACATATTTTAAAGTTAGATCCTACATTTTTTAATTCTATTAATTTCATCTTATATTTTGATTTTCTTATCAGTTTCCCCTCTACCATTATCGTTACAAATGTCGCCAATTATTTTCTAAAATAACAAAAATACCCTTACTCAGTCAAGATACTAAAACTTTATTCGAAACTAAAAATAATGTGGTTTTATTTTCTTAAATATATTCAAGAAAAACATTATTAGATTTATATGAAAAAATGTATCTATAATAATAGAATTTTTGGTGAGTATCGAGATATTAAGCAAATTTGTAGCATGTTTAGTTATTACTCATGAATAAAATAACATAAATGAGAAAAGAAAATATGTTATAATTTCAAGAAGATGAAAAAACGAGTAACCATTTGATGAATATGTGCATTTTGTTAAAGACAATTCATATAAATTTACCATGCTAAACAATAATGATTGGAAAAAAATAGTCATAAATATAATAAATCACTCACCATTAATTAAGATCAAAAGAGTAAATTTGTCATAGACTAATTAATTCCATGAATAATTAAATAATAATTTGATCTCTTGACTTGTACCTATTTTAAAGTTAGGTCCTATATTTTTTATTTATATTCATTTCATCCTATATTTTGATTTTCTTATCAGTTTCCCCTTCCTACCATTATCGTTACAAATGTCACCAAATATTTTCTAAAATGACAAAAATACCCTTAATCAGTCGAGACACTAAAACTTTATTCGAAACTAAAAAAAATATGGTTTACTTTTTTAAATATGTTCGGGAAACACATTATTAGATATATATGAAAAATTATATCTATAATAATAGAATTGTTGGTGAGTATCGAGATATTAAGCAAATTTGTAACATGTTTAGTTATTACCCATGAATAAAATAAGAGAAATGAGTTAAGAAAAAGTGTCATAATGTCAAGAAGATGAAAAAAATGATGAACCATTTGATAAATCTATGCATTTTGTTAGAAAAAAAAAACTAAAATCTATAGTTTATTTTTTTGAATTTTCAGACTACTACAAGTAGCCTTAAAAACTATAATACTGGTCTCAAATTTATAGATATTACAAATAAAACCAATTGTAGTAATTAATCACAAATAACTAGGTTCAAATATTTTACTCTTCTCCATAACTGCATTCCAAACCTCAAACCTCTTTTGCTCTTAACTTGATTGCTCCGCTTCACAGGACCCGGTGTAGTTACATATGAGAATCTCTCTATTCCCCTTCCTAGGCTATCGACATTCTTTTCTTCTACCGCAACTCTCATTTTATTGGAAGATACTGTCACCAACTGACATCCGGTCAAGTAGTATATCCTAAAATTAATTAGATTATCTCCTTACTTAGTAATTTGACACCAAAAGTGGATAGAAACTAAGAAATGAGAGACGTTCTAAGAAAAAAAATCCGACTAATCGGAAGTTAAAAAGATTATATGTCTACATTTGAACAAGGCGAGGTGAATGCATTTCTTTGTGGTGGTGATAGTAATACTGACGACTGTAGGGATGGCGGTGTTAGGGGCGGTGGTGGTGGCAATTGTAGGGATGGCAGTGGTGGTTTAGATAAATACAACATTGTGAGATTTCCAAATCATTATATTTTTAAATATCCACATGTGTTTTGGTTTCAATTTGAATATTTGAAAATTCAAAAATTCAAAAAATTGAATTTGAGTTTGTAAAAAGCGAAATTCAAAGTTGTGTGATGATGTGTCTATAAATGATGAGTTTTCCAAATTAGTTATTTTGAATGGAGTAAAGAATTAAAAAAGGAATCAAATCAAATAAAAAATTGACTTTTTGGGATAAAAATGGTTAATTTTGCCACTGTACTTTGATTAATTGTTACATTTTGCCACTATACTATGTTTCGAGCGAAATTGTCATTATACTTTTAAAGATATATGCAATTTCGTCACTATCCCTAACTGTCATCCAATTTTAACGATGACTTAACAGAAGTTTAAGATATTTTATTTTTTCGTTTTAACAAAGCAAGGTGAATGCTTTTTTTTTGTTGTGGTGACTTGCGGTTGCAGCGATTGCAGGGATGGTGGTGGTGGTGGTTAGGAGTGGTGTTTGGGGTGATTGTAAGCATAACAATGGTGATTTAGGTGGAATATGACATTATTAGAATTCCAAATCATCAATTTTTCAAATCTTCATATCAGTTTGAGTTTCAATCTTTATATTTGGAAATTCAAAAAAAAAATTAATTTGGATTTGTAAATAGTGAAATTTAAGGTTGTGGTGGTGGTAGGTATATAAATGACGAGTTTTGCATATAGGTTAATTTGAACGAAGGAGTAAAGAATTAGACAAAAAAAAAATCAAAAATAGATTTTTGAGTTAATGGTGTTATTTGAAGTGATAATGGCGGTGGGTCTATGAATGATGAGGTTGATGGAAGAAAACTATTTATAACAAAATAAATTAAATTAATTCTACATTTCATTTGGAGAGTAATGCAATTTTTAATTTAAATATTAGAAAAATTATAACAGCAACGTTGCTAGCCTTACAACTAATTTTATAAATTTCCTTACAACTAAGCCTTGAAAAAAAAACAAAAATGTCTTTGTCCAAAACAACTTTGCAGTTATTCAAAACTTAGTTGTTAGGAAAGTAATATAATTAGTTGTAAGGATAAATTTTCCTTATATTATGCCAAATTACAATTCCCCTCAACAGTATCCGCCAAATCACATTGTGCACCCCAACCCTAAGGTTTGTCCGATAATAGTATCTGACGTTATTTTTTTCCTTATTTTTTACCCTAACTACAGCCGTTAGAAAAGTTATGTTAATTTGACATTCTTGTGGGTGTTAACTCGAGGGAAATATTAAGAATTTGGTGTAAACTTTGGGGGTGCTAAATGTATTTTAGCCTAATAAAAATTAAAAAAATAAAATATAATTTTCTAAAAAAATTATATAAATGTGTGTGTAAAGTTAAAATGTTAAAAAAATGGAGTGGGGGGTCCACCATTCCTTTTTTTCTTTCTAAAAGAAAATGTAGAGAAAAGACCCACCATATTTTCCGGTCTTCAGTCGTCCCAAAAACAAAAATTAACTTAGAACCCGATCTGGGTTTTGTCCTCTCTCTTAAATTTCTCTCTCTTAAACTAAAAGATAGATGCGCGTTTGATTTCATTACCAATTTTTTTATCTTGATGATGAAAACAAAGTATACAAACAAAAGATATGAAAAACTTTTACTCATAGATACCCGTCCCATCTCCGATTTCTTGTATAAAATTGGATCCACTCACCTTCTCCGAAACCACCACTGAAATCAATCAATTTCTCATCCCCCCCTTTTATCCTCTTACATGACTTCACTTAACTTTACTTTTTCTCTCATAATTCTTTAAATAATTCAACCCGACTACCATGACAGCTGCTATGAGGTTGAAATCATCTAGAACCATAGCTTCTACAACATCCTCTAAATTTCGATACTATGTTTTAAGCCATATGCAAGCCGGTCGTATGTCCAATTTTCTCCAGCAAAATTGAAGAGTATTTAAATAAAACCCGTTACCATTTCTCTTAATTCATGTCTGACTCTATTTCAAATGAATTCGACGATATGAGTTATTTGTTTTCTATTAATCTCATGTTTTTATAAGAGTTTTTAGTAAGTATACTCTATAGCCTCTGATTGCTACTTCAGACGCGACTTTTGTAGGGGATAGAATGAGGGAGATCGAAGATAGAATTTGGCTAAAATCAAATGAGGTAGGCGTCAGAGCTGTGATATGAGTGACTGGAGTGGGAAGAGTTTAGGTTGGAGATGGCGGTTTCTATATATGGTGGGATTAGAGATGACGGCTATTACGATGGAGCTAAAGATGAGATTGCACCAGGAGATGAGAGAATGAGAGGATGTGAGATTAGTGTTTTTCCTTTTAATACATTTACTCTTTAATCAGATAAGGGAAATGTCATTTTTTCCCCGCATGTGGAAGATCACGTGCTATTTAAAGTGATTTTTCTAACGTCCGTCAAGGGGTAGGGTGGAAAATGGAAAACAATGTAGCATCACATACCATTATGGGACAAACCTTAGGTTACAGTGTACTATGCGATTTGGTGGATACTTTGTGGGGGAATTGTAAATTGCCATATAATTATTTTTAGATTATTGAAACAATGATTTATTATTTTTATTTAAAAACATATTTTAAATACTAAATGGGTAACTAAATAATGAAGTTATAACAAAATCTCATTTTGAACCCCAAGAAAAATGATTAAAATAATCTTCATGTGACATGCACATACCATTTTCGTTACTATTTTCAACACCCACAGACAGAAAGGGGCAAAGTGGGACAAATAGAACAATAAGGTATGGAAGTGAGACACTTTGTAGGTTGGGGTGCAATGTAAGATTTATTCTGTAATTTTGAGAGTTATTCATATTTTGGCCCTATCGAAAGTAGTCCAAAAACAATATCAACGGTGCCGATGAGATATGAGTTTTGAAATTCGTGGTGTATGCTTGTGTATTTGTGTTGTACAAGAGAGAAAGGGAGAAATGTCAGGGGGCTATGACATCTTTAATTTTTTGTGGGTTCTTATTCGTGGCGGCCTTGACGCCTGATTGTGATTATATGATTTTCAGTTATATCTCTCTGATATCTGATATGATTCTGCTATATTTTTATTTATTTTTCAATATAAAATTTTGAATAAGAGATTCATACACTCTTGAGTTTTATTTCAATTAAAATTTACATAAGAGGTCATTGATGGAGAAGAAGCAGAGAAAGAGTTGTTGGAGAAGAAGAAATAGAAGTTTCTCTTTGGGTAATATAAAAGCAGAGAAAGCGTTACCAGAAAATGACCAAAATTCCCTACACATGAAATCTCATGTGCACCTTAATGTCAAATTCGTAACCTTCGTCGTGGATAGGGGGTAAACTAGAAAAAAAGTTATAAAATGATATGAAAATGACACAAAACTTAGGTTGGGTGTGGGAAAGTGGGACTTCATAAATACTTTGGTGGAATTTTGTATTTTTTTAGTGTAACTATATGCTTTGGAGTTGAGAGTTTGATTCTCCAACACAATTTTCTTTAGAGTCATAAATTCCAGAAACGACATAAGCAAAATCTCCAACAACAATGTGCTTATCTAAGATAATAAGTTTGAATTGTTTTCAATTTACATACTGATAAAAATGAATGAATTCATGCTTGGTATTAAAAAAAAAAAGAGATTTAAAAATAACTAACAAAAAAGACAAATGTGTAGGATAAGTTGTTATACAATGACTAAAAGCATACATTATAAATGAGTGAAAAACAAAGTATCAGAAATGCTAAACACACAACAACATAATTTATAAGTCTAAAAAACTGTAAAGATTAAAACACACAAAAATCTAATAATTAAAAATCAACAAAAAAATGAAGGAACTAGCAAATCAATTTTAAAAAATCATTAACACTACATGCAACGCACGTGAACTTTACTAGTATTATAAAACAGTTAAGTTTGTACATGTGTAATTGATTAGGCCTATTCAGAGGTTGATATTAAATTATCTAATTAAAAAATTTAACGATTGAGATTCACCCTCCCATTCACACGTGTGATTAGTTATCAATTTTTAACTCCCTATTTTTTCTTTCCCTATTACAAATCACCCCCTACAATTAATATTATGAACAGTCATCATTTTTTATTCTCTCTATATTTTATTCTTACATTACAAAGTTACACCCTACGACCAAATTGATAGCTATATGCCTTAATATTTAAAAATTAACTTTTAAAATAAAATATTTTAAAATAGAATAATGAACTTTTTTCCGCGAAAGGAATTAAATACATAAAAAGCTCAAAACCAAATTAGAGAGACAAGAAAAACATCAACCAACCATATCACAGCATGAGGATCATTGATATGGCATCTCAATCCGCTTATCCCCTAACACACAGGCCAATAACATACACTCATCCCTAAACCATGACTCTTCGTCAATACAGCTTCTAAATGAAAAAAACCCTATGTTTAGTATCTTATTTCTCGCTCCTCCTGAAACTTGTCTACTTGTCTATTAATTTCTCTCTCCACCATCTTATTTCTCTCTCTCTAAATATAACATAACAACCTTTCTTTTGTTGTTGTTGTTTAGAGGACAAGATTGGGAAAAAGAAAGTAAATTGAAAGAGAATCTCCCATGGAAGAAGAAGTAGAGAATATGGCATTAGTTAGAGCTGTTGATGAACACGAGAATGAGCATGATAAAATTGACAGGGAGTACTTCGATATGTTGCCTCCGGGTTCTATGCACGATGTACAAGAAAGACAAATTACCCAAAGAACAAGATCAAGGAAACCAACCCAATGACCAACTGTAGGAGGAAAACAATGCAGGGATTGACGTACAAGTTCCAAATCCGAGAGCGGGTCATGGGGAGGGTGTTAACAATACCGTGAATGTTCCGGAGCTCAATGAGCAAGTTCCTTGTCAGAACCATTTAGTACAATGGCTGGATTTCAATCATTGGGCAAATGCTCCCGTCGTTAACCAGCAAGTTTCAAATCAGACCCCAATTCAGGAACTGCAATTCAACCATGGAGACACAAGGTTTACGCCTGGTCATCACGTTTACAATAACAACCAGTTTGGTCCAGTGAATTCTTTACCTTACGAGCCTAACCTGCCAGTGCCAAACTATCTAGAAGAACCAGTTGACAATCATTGGGAAAATGCTCCCGTCGTTAACCAGCAAGTTTTAAATCAGACCCCAATTCAGGAACTGCAATCAACCATGGAGACACAAGGTTTACGCCTGGTCATCACGTTTACAATAACAGCCAGTTTGGTCCTGTGAATACTTTACCTTACGAGCCTAACCTGTCAGTGCCAAACAATCTACAAGAACCAGTTGAAATTCTGGACTATCCTCCACTCCTTGATTATAAAGAAAATGTGTGTCAAGATTATGATAATGGAGTTTGGAAGACAGATTAAAGCATCTGAAGTTGCCTTTCTTGCCAAGGAAAAGAAGAGAAGATAAAATTTGTCCTTTCCATCCTATGTACTCTAAGAAAATTCATTGTTTTGTTGATTTCTTAATTATATTTCTTAGTAAGCAGCTAGTAATTTCGATCATATTTCTTCTACCTTCTTAATTTTTTTAAATTATTTATTATTTTCTCTGTTCCAAAAATACAAATAGTGCTATTAAATCGTTAATGCTCAGTTATTCAGCCATGAAGGAGGAGAGAGGAGGAGAGGAGAGAGAAGAGATAAGGAGAAAGAAAGAAAAAAATAGCAGAAAAAGAATGGGGGAGGTGAGAGTTGATGGTGTACAGAGGACTGAAGAAAGCAAAGAAAGAGAGGGGTTGTATGGCCAAAGAACGTATCAGTAAGATGCCCCCATGTGCCCCGGCAAACGCAGCTCCATTTACCGTGTTGTCACCAGGTACATATGCATATGACTCTGTGAAAATTGATTATTTGTTGTTGAGGTGAGTTTATGGTCTATATATATATTCAAATGTTCTCATCATCATGTTAGTGGAAACATATGGATGTAATCTGGTTTACTTGGCATCTAATTCTTAGCCCCTAGGTGGATTGGGAAACCCATACTTCTCACCCACTTAAAAAAGATGAAACTAAGTCAAGACTCCTTTGAAGAAAGACGGAGAATTTTAAAGAGTGTAGGAAGAGTCTCACTGTCCTCACACAGCAGCTGAGTATGCTGCCAGACCTCACAAACATCACATTCCGGCTTCCTCCATCCTCCCCCCATCATCTTCAGCGCCACATTTCCATTTCACAACCCAATTGTTAACCCCACTTTCATACCTCAGGTGATTCTACAAGCCTATCCAGGTCCCTCTCACACATAGCTCTGCACCAAATTCCCCACTTATACTAGCCAAGTTTGAAACGAGGTAGTAAAAGCATTGGTATATACGTATTTCAAGTGCTCAAGAAGAAATAAAAGTAGAAAAAGGATTCACCCTTTAATGTTCTATTCATGTGCTACCTAGCTTTGATGATTAATGGGACTCAGTTGGAATCCTCCCTTCCTATCAGCAATAAATATAACCTCTACTTGACTTATTAGCTTTGTACCGATAGTACTTCAAGGTAGAGGAGGAAGATCAATCTGAATAGGATAAACAAATCATAATCTCAGTTTGACTTGTTTATGTTTGGACATATTTTATGACAGGAAAAATCTGAGAAAATTAATCTAACTCAAGACAAGACCTCAGCAAAGTCACCCTTAGCCAGAAACATAGGCGTGAAATCCATGCCTTTATGTCACTAAACTTACTTCCATTAAAAGAGAGCCATAGACCAAGACTACCTGAAATTCCCATGTCCTAAACCAGATCGATCTCTTGTTGCTATTCCTTGAAATTTATTCTTGACAACAACTAAAACAACATCAAGGTGTCGAAATACTTAACTGATCAGCGACAAAGTTTGAATAGAAAGTGAAAAGTCAGATGTAACAAAATGTATATAGCCTAGAAGATTTTAAACATGAAAATCATCATCGGGTCTTGAGATTATTTGAGAATCATAATGACTCGACTCCCAAATACGCCCCCAATAAGGCCCCTCTGGACAGACACCTCTACTACTCTCCAAACCAACACCCAGAAAATAGTTACCCTAATCAGTAAAGCCGGAAATTACATTGGCGTGAAATTGTTTTCTCAGCTCTGTGGATTCTTCATTGAATTGAAAGCCTCCATATTGGCTTAATTTCCAAATTCTACTTGTGAACATTGGGTAGCAGATAAGATTCACATCCAAATCAATAGCGAAGCACTCTAAAACAGAAATTATGAACCAAAAAGACTTATTTATATAAAGTTTGGTCTGTTATTCCATCTAAAACAGAAATTTTAAACCAATTTTATATGCATATTAGAAATAAAAGTATTCCATCTAAAAGCTGTAGGTAGTAGACTCATCAGACTCCAATGAAAAACACACTGGAGGCTGGAGACAATTAGATTCAAAACATAAATTGCTCCATGCATGCGCGAGATCAAGAATCCATTTTAGGATTGAACACCTGCATCAATCTTCAGGGTTTGTCATCCTTAGTTATCGGAGTAGAAGGCCTTGAAACTTTCCAATTTAAAGATTCAGAACCAACCAAATGACCAGGGCTAAAAAAAATGCCAGACAGTTTCTCTATGGTATGCAACCATATCAGTTGCTCCCGCCATAATCTTCATGTTATTATCTATCACTAAGATTGTAACATGTTGGAGTTATTTTCCTACCACTTTGTATCTTTGTGTATCTTGTAATCCTTATCTCCTATGTACCTTGTTACTATAAATACAATACAACAACAATTTAAATTTGATATGGTATCAGAGCATTAGGTATCATAGCCGATCGTGACTTTTTTTGGGGCCCCATCATAAATTTGATTTTATGCCCAAAATTGATAAAGTTAAATGCCAAAAAACAATTTATATACTCCCTCCGTCCCTAAATAATCGTCATAGTTGATCCGGCGCACAGTTTAAGAAAAAACAATTGACTTGATTATTTATATTGGTTTAATGTGTAGTTTCCTTTAAAGTCCATGTGTATGTGGCCCATAATTAAAGTAAAGTGAAAAAGTAAGGGTAAAGTGGTAAAAATGATGTTCTAAAAAGATAAGCTTCAAATTGAACTATTATTTTGGGACGGACGAAAAAGAAAAGGAGAACGATAATTTAAGGACGGAGGGAGTACTTCATAGATTCTCAGAATCTCACTATATCATTATAACGCACACACAAGTTATATAGGAACAAAGTTACCATTTAACTATTCACAAACTGTTAAATCTATATATATATAAAAGATGAGGAGCAACTAATGGAAATATCCCGCCAAAAGTGATTTTCTAAATTTAGAAACATTTATAATTTTTATATTTGTCATATTTTTATTAGAAATTGAAATGAAAATCAATTAATGAAGTTGAAAACAACTCTTCAGATTCAAATGACTTTACAAATATCTATAGTGCATTTAATGTAAACAAATTGTATAACATTTAATATAGTTTAATATGATTTACGAAATGTCAAGACTCAAGAAATACAATATCAAATATTTAATAATTTGTTCTATATCTGATTTCACATTTCTTTTTTTTAATTTAATATTGTTTTACTTTTGTAATTGACATATTGACTTCTAAATTTTCACCAAGATATTATAAACTCCCAGAAATAAGATTAAATGATGAAACAGTCGATTCAATATAAATTATTTGCCACCATTATTAATAATAGTCTTGACAAATAATTACAATGCAATATTATTCAACCATTTTAAAACCATAAATCAAAGTAACATAGTTACTTCTCATCACTAATGAATTAGTTAATGGTTTACTAAAGACATATTTTTGGTAAACGTCTAAAATAATGATAATATTTTTTCCGTTTAATAAAACACAAATTACATTAACAGTCTTACTAAATAATGTATTGTTCAACATAGAATATTATCATTACCTCATGAAATGTTTAATATTTTAACTAACTTTATTTAAAATTTATTCATGGATGTAATAAGAAATATAAAATATTATTTTAGTAACATCAGTTTAAATTGTTTTTGTTTTTATTGACTTTGGAACTATTATTTTTGTTCCATCAAATATTTTTTATTTTACAAATGTATTTTTGTTTTACATATATATTTTAAGAATTTGTTTTAAACTTTTGTTCCATAAATTATTTTATTTTACTAACCTACGCATTAAATTATTTTTGTTTTGTGGATTCTGTAACTTTTATTATTATAGTGGCTTATTCCATATATTATTTTTATTTTACTAACCTCTTATATTTTTGTTTTCTTGACTCTGAAACTATTATTTTTGTTTTAGTTACTATTTTTTATGTTTGAAGAGAGAAAAATGTTTAAACATAATCAAAAGAGAGGAGATGGTAGTGATGAGAGAGAAAATACGGAGGAGACGAGAGAGAGAAAGAAAAATACAATCAGAGAAGATATGAGAAAGAAATAGTGAAATGGTAACTCAAAAGTCAATAATTAAAAAGTGAGATTTTGGAGGGAGAAATCTACCTTTGTCATTATATATATATATATATATATATATATATATATATATTAAGACTTGGAATATGAAGCTATTTGAAACTCAAAATGTCATAATTGTTAGTCTCAAAGTGCACAATACTATGCTAGAAGGGGGGGTTGAATAGCCTAGTTACACTTCAAAACTTTTTGTATTAGTTCTTAAAACAAGTACTTACAACCTATTGAAAAGGTTGAAGTAACGGAAGACTTGTAAGGAAGACATACTAAGTCTGCTGGTGAAGAACTACTAGTAGACTTGACTGTTTACTGGAGTTTGTAGCTCAAAGGATTAAGTTAAGACGAAGATAACAATATAAAGTAGTAAGAAACAAAACACAAAGAACACAGTTATTTTGAGATGGTTCGCACTACAAAGAGTGCTACGTCCACCACCAAAGTAGTCAATCTTGGATTTGAATGTGCACTATATTTTCCACTAGTTCTACTATAGAAGTCTCTAATGGATCGTGTACAAAAAATTTGACTTGTGTTTGGGGGTGGGGGAATTGAATATCTGGAAAATACAATATTTAAGTTGCAGAAGAATAGTAATGAATACAACAATAAGAAGTAAATGAATAACAGTTGAAGCAGATCTTCTTGTTGTTGTTAAGGACTTCGTTGATCAGTTAATGATCTCTTGAATGCATTGAGTATGATGACTTGATGTTGTTGAATAAATTCAGAGCATAGTGTTCTGTTGTCTTCAATGACAGTATTTATATCGAAGCATCCTTAAGACTGTTGGGGAAGATGAAGTGAGTAACAACTCTATTAGGTTGAGTGCATTAAATACATGGAGTTGCTTTGTTGACTTCACCTTCAACTGGAACTGATCAGGGTATGGAGAGGAGTAGGTACTGGAACTAGCAGGTGGGTGACAAACAGAGTTACAAACCTGTAGTAGTTGGTACAGTCTGTTTGTGTCAGACTGCAAATTTGCTCTGCCATGTTCAGGAGGCGAAAGTCTTCATTCTTCAGAAAAGCTCGAAAGGCGTGTCTTGGAAGTTAGGAGACAAATGACGATGGATTAATTCAAACTCAGTTCAAAGTTAATTGAATTAAATAATCCACTTGATGAGTTGGCTGTCCTGATCAACTTGACACGTCATGTTGTCCGAAGGCAGACAAGGTCTGCTGGTGAAGACTGTTGGTGAAGCCTTTGTCGAAGTCTTTTGTCGAAACCTGTGAAGTCTAAAAAACTATTCTAAAGGCAAAGTTTTATACACAGTTGTCACGCTAACTAGTACGCAACCCATTTAATCACTAAGTATAGAACCTAAGGTAATGAATGAGCAAATGCAAATTAAGATACAGTAAGAAACAACAGGCATCCTTTTAGCTCATATATTGAAGGGATAAAAAAAAAAGATGTAAAATAGGGAAATAGGAGAAGCTATTCAACCATA
The DNA here is from genome assembly GCA_013146195.2 of Codonopsis lanceolata. NCBI lineage: Eukaryota > Viridiplantae > Streptophyta > Magnoliopsida > Asterales > Campanulaceae > Codonopsis > Codonopsis lanceolata. Next base: position 97,924,371 of record CM028380.1, on the reverse strand, counting down.
TGTGAGAAGGAAACCCCATTCATTTAAAAATGGGAATGTATGCTACTATTACTTAAAGGGAAATGGGGATCCAAAATGAGCTTTATAGATGACATTTTTAAGAGTCAAACAACTCTTCCAAGCTAGTTAATTTGGAAGACATGCATGGAAGTCAAAGTCAAACAAAAAGAAAAAAGAAGAAGGAGAAGAATTATGTCAAGAATTTACATTTTAAAGGAGCAAGAGAGTAAACTAATTAAATCACAACATAAATAAATTAAGAATCTACATCGTCGCAAGATGAAGAAATAATCAAATTATTATAAAGTCAACCAAGCTATTTACATAGTCAACAAATAACTTCTTCAAAACAACAAATATCAAACTTGTTGACAAGGGTTTTTTTATGTAGGATTTTGTTGACTCAATGGACTTGTTTAGAGGCTTATACAAAATCTTAGAAAGAGAGAAAAATACAGCAAATTTCATCAAGAAAAATTGCTCTAAATGTCTAATACTTTCAACTTTGTTTAGTAAAAATAGCTTCAAAAGGCTTATACACTTCTTCTTTCTCTTTTTCTTTCTTTCTTTTTTCTCTTCTTGTCCTTCCCTTTGTGCACTTTGGCCTCTGATGTCTCCCTTTGGCATTTTTCCCATCCTACATTATTTTAAATAAAATATAATTAGTCTATTTTATGTACAAAACGTATAGAAATAAACATATCATGGGGGTACGAGATTGTTGGAAAACTAGTGTTTTTAAGTGAAGTAAATTAGAGCTTTGAGACACTAATTTATTTGTGAGTCATTTATGTAATGACTATCGTGATTGTGGAATTATGTTCCTCTCCGTGAATACAGAAGAATACTATATTTATTTTTTCAATTCGGATATCGGATGAATAAGTTATAGAGGTTTAAAGTAGGACATTGGAAGTGTTGGAAGTGTGTTATCCCACATTGGAAGAATATGAATGGTTTGAAGGGTTTATATACAAAGGCTCCCTTGTGTTGGGTAAGCTTGTATAGAAAGAACTATCCCTCCCGCACCCGCAGTGGGGGGTGCAAATCAAGGTCCAATTTGGCTTTGACCGACATACTCGTGTGCCAGTATAAGCAGACACAAATGTCGGAACAAATTGTGCTACCTAGACAAACTGTTGTGTGATCATTGTGTGCTTGTCTTCATGCATTCATAACCTCCATGAGTATGTTTACTTAGTTTATGTGTGTATGGCAACAATTTATGAGTCATTAGTTGTTATTTTGTTACTTAATCCTTACTTTGATTCTATTTTGTTGTCTATTGTGTTGATCTCCATTAGAGTCTTAATATAGCATGTTCTTGCATTGTAGATCATTCATGAAGCATTTAACATGTTCATAATCATGTATGTTTATGTGTTTAAGCATTAATGAAATTGTTACCTTCTTATTTCATATTTTATATTTTATTTTAAGGCTTTCCTAGGGTACTTCGGGTGAGTTTCGAACCCATTTTTGAGTGTGGAATCATCCTTTGATGCTTGGGTTTGGATTAGGACTCATTTAGGATGAATTTAGAAGCATTTTGGTTTAAGAGGTTGAGCGGTCGCTTAGCATTTTGGCTGGACGAGTGCACAAAATCCAGTAGCTGCCATATTTGGGAAAAAAGGACTGAGCGGTCGCTCAGTCAAAATGACTGAGCTAGCGCTCAGCCCCCAGACATCATCCCCTGTTTCGGATTTTTGAAGGTTTTGTCCAATGTATCCCCACTTAAACCCTTCCTAAGCACCCCTAAACCTCCCTAATCATCTTTAATCCTATCCTAACTTGATTACCTATCTCTAAGTATGTTTTGAGTGGATGTAATGGAGGGATTAACATCACAAAAATCTATTTTGAAGCTCCACATAGTAGTGACACTTGTCCCACTACCATTTTGACTTGACAAAAGCCACAAATCAACCTTGGGGCTTCCCATTAACTGCATTCAATTCCAAAAACGTGAGAGAGGGAGTTCTTGAGAGTTGCTAGGATTCTTGAAGGCTTCACCTTGGATTCCATAGCTCCTTTCCTCCATTGTGGAAGCCAAGCCATAGGTTTGAAGAGCTTAAAGAGTAGAACACTTCCAACCGAATAGTTTCTCCATTTGATTTCTTGTGTGTGGTTTACAAGTAAGTTACTCTTTCTTTCTTTGATTTTGGTACTCATTGATCCTAAGGAAAACAAAACCTATACTTTTTGAGGTCAATGAGTACACATACATGTTTTGTATGCTTTCATCTTATGTTTTGAAAAAGTGAACTTATTGGAAGCATGTGTAGGATGCTTTTATGATTATTGAAGCATGTTATTATCCTTCATCTTATGTATCTAGCGTTTTGAGCATGTTAGAAGTAGTGCCTACATGTTCATTTGAAATGGTGATATGTGAAAGTACCCTATATGTGGCTTACTTGGTATGATGTTGAATTGATATGTGTTCTAACCTTTGATTGAACTCTATATTGAAGAGGAATCACATTGTAGTACTTTGGAAATCTTATAAACTAGTTGGACTTAGTAATGCACTTAGGTTGGTTTGGGAAGCACAAAGCTTCAAATCTCTAAAATTGGGAATGTGTAGTAAGGACTTAACGGAGTCGACTCTAGTGAAGATTTGAACATATTGGAAACTACCTTTAATCCCTACGAAGTTGGGATACCATATGGTCGAGTTTACTAACCTATGAGTTGGGTCTATTTATGTGTCATTGAGATCGTTTGTGATTATTTGATTATGAGCAATTAACTGCCTTAACATGAATAATGGTAGAGATTAATAACCTACTTGGCCAAACGAGTTCGCTCTTGTCGAATTCGATCCTTATTTGTTTATGACGAGTAAATACTTACTTGTGCATCACGTTGAGTCCAACTGGCATTATTTGGTTTGATTTTTATGTCAGAGTAGGACGATGCATCGCCTTCACGAATCATGAGATTCGTGCTCGCTATGGATTGTCGTACCTGGGACCTCATACACACCTCCACTGTAGGCCGCAGTGAGGAAGTAGCCCCTTTGCCATATAATTACGTGCGTCATAGGCTGCTATTAGCCGGCGGAGTTCGGTATATCGATGTGAAGTCACGAGCATCGTAGTCACGATATTGGGTTAACAAACTTTATTGCAGGAGCTACGTAGCGGCCGGGTCTATATATCATATCCTACTTGTATGATTTAATACCCGCACTTATGTGAATAATGTGCTAAGTGCTATATGATGATCATGTTCCATATTTATGATAAATGCTATGCTATGACATGAACATGCATTTTTAGTAGCTTACTAAGTCTTTATGACTTACCTTATTTGTTTGTTTTGTTTTCCTTAAATTCGAGTCAAGGAGAAGGTCCTCGCTAGATTTGCCGTGTCCGAGCTAGACAACTAGTGAGCTTGGAGGTTGTTCTTTTGAGACTTTGTATAGCTAGTCTTTTATTTTGGCAAGGACGATGGGAAGCAAGTCACCTAGACTTGACTTGGGTTTTTATGTTGTTGTATAACTCTTGAATATTCTAGACTTATAATCATTTGTACGCCGACTCCCATGTCGAGCTTGTTTATATGTTATGGTTCACTACAGCTTATTCCGCTCATTAATCTTTTAAAGTATTATTGTTGCTGTTGTCTCCAGCATGTTGTGGCCGTTGAGGTTATTATTATGCATGTGATATAATTGTAGGAGTAGTTGTTGGGTTCCGGCTGTAATGTCGCTGAAAACTTGTTTATTTATGTTATTTTTTGGCAAAGTGTAGCTGAGTTGTTATTCGTATGCGATGTTACGCCCTGTGAAATTTTATGTTCCTACTTGCGCATGCTTGTCTCGTGTCTATTTGGACGGTCAGACTTGGGATTTCGCATTGGGATCCAGGTCTGGTCGTCACACAAACCCACCTTTTGTTCATTTTTCTTTTGAATTTAAATTGATTAATTATGTCTTAATGTCTGCTTTAATGGAGAGTTTAATGGGCATAATCAAAACGTTTTAGTAATTAAAACGTGTTGATTGTGTATCCTCTTCTTGGCGTCCTGTTTGATGATAGACTTCAGGCATTTGTTCAGCTTGCCGGACCTTCACTGCATAGTCATCCGGTACCACCGTTGTATCCTGGGAGACGATCGTCCCATGTAAGAACTCCACGTACTTACAGGGAGTGGGACGAATAACGTTTCAAGGAAACTGTGTGATACACAGGCCTCATTCACATCTTCCTTCCACCAGCAGACTTGAAGAGCCGACTTCCTTCCTTCCACCAACAGACTTAACGAGCAGCATCAGACTTCTCAACTCTTCTTACCAGCAGACTTCGTAACCATTAGACTTGGAACAAAGCCACCAGAAGACGTCGTAACAAGTCACCAATAGACTTGGAACAAGCAACCAACATATTTTTTACGTAATACCAGCAGCAGTTCTGATCAATAGCAACGATTTTGTTTTCTATTATTTTCTATTCGTTTTACATTCTATAAGAGTGTAATAGGTTTTTTTCCCAACAAAGATTGGAATGTCTACAATGTGCTACTTAGCGCATCATTCATAATGGCCACTAACGAGAGGGGGCAATATGAGACAAATGATAACATCAAGTACCACATAGACAAACTTCATATTTTGAGGGGGACTTTGGAATTGGTTGTATACATCTTGTGGTTTTTCATATTTTGGCCTTTAGTTTATTAAAATATTTTGCTCTCGGGAAATCTCAAAATATAATAGAATACTTCTTTTTTATCTGTTTCAAAAAAATTGTCTTGTCTAAACTTTTCTTTTTTAAAACAAAACACTTTTACCACTGTATCTTTTTGTTTTCTTCGTACTTGAATTATGAGTACATGCATAAGGGCTTTAATAAAAATTATAAATTTTACCAATATTTATAATACAGTTAACTAATTTTTCGTAATGTGTGTTTCAGCCAAATAAGACAATTATGTAGGAATGGTGGGAGTAAAAAAATCGAAATTTTTATTAAAGATGCATAGTTCAACCGCATCATATATTAATCTCTTTACTATAAAAGTGTGAGTTGTCTCTTAGAAATTAATGTATGGACAAAATCAACCTTTCATATAATAAATCATCCACCATTTATTTAAGGACAAACAAGTAAATTTGTCTTCTTTACTATAAAAACATGAGTTGTCTCTTAGAAATTAATGTTTGGACAAAATTAACCTTTCATCTAATAAACCATCCACCTTATATTTAAGGACAAACAAGTAAATTTATCATGATAAAAAAATCATATTTGTACAAAAATAATATTTAATAAATCACTTCTCATTGAATAAGGTCAAATAAATAATTTATTATTTGCTAATAAATTCCATGCATTAAAAAAATTATCATAATTAATGATATAGTCAAATTAGAAATTAATGTATGGACAAAATTATCAGCATTTCTTATATATTTCAACTACAAAATTGTAAGTTGTCTCTTAGAAATTAATCTACGGACAAAATTAACCTTTCATCTAATAAACTATCCACCATTTATTTAAGAACAAACATGTAAATTTATCATGATAAAAAATAATATTTGTACAAAAATAATGTTTAATAAATCACTTTCCATTGAATAAGGTCAAATCAAAAATTTATTATTTGCTAATCAATTCCATGAATAATAACAAAAAAATTATCATAATAAACGATAATATCAAATTAATAAATTCTATCCCTATCTATTTATCTATTTCTACTATGAAATTGTGAATTGTCTCTTAGAAATTAATGTATGGACAAAATTAACCTTTCATCTATTAAATCATCCATCATTTATTTCAGGACAAACAAGTAAATTTATCATAATAAATGATAATATTTGTAAAAAAATAACTCTAAATTTAATAAATCACTCACCATTGAATAATGTCAAATAAGTAAATTTGTTATGGGCTAATCAATTACATGAATAATTACAAAAATAACCCTAAATTTAATAAAGTCATTCACAATTGAATAAGGTCAAATAGGTAAATGTTATCTCGGCCTATCTATCTTCTTTCTTCTTTACTATAAAAGTGTGAGTTGTCTCTTAGAAATTAATGTATGGACAAAATTAATCTTTTATCTAATAAATCATCCACCATTTATTTAAGGACAAACAAGTAAATTTATCTTCTTTACTATAAAAATGTGAGTTGTCTCTTAGAAATTAATGTATGAACAAAATTAACCTTTTATCTAATAAATCATCCACCATTTATTTAAGGACATACAAGTAAATTTATCTTTTTTACTATAAAAATGTGAGTTGTCTCTTAGAAATTAATGTATGAACAAAATTAATCTTTCATCTAATAAACCACCCACCATTTATTTAAGGACAAACAAGTAAATTTGTCATGATAAAAAATAATATTTGTACAAAAATAATGTTTAATAAATTACTCCCCATTGAATAAGGTCAAGTAAATAATTTATTATTTTCTGATAATTTCCATGTATAATTTCAAAAATAATCATAAATTTAATAAATCAATCACCATTGAATAAGGTCAAAAAAAGAGTTAATTTCGGATTTAACATTAATTCTAAATCAAATCTCCAAGATGCCCCAAGTGGGAATTATTTTGGTTTACATCTCTTTTAAAGCTTTAAAGTGTTTCTCATCTTTTTCATGTGAGATAAAAACTATCACTAATTATACATCTCTTTATAACCTTTAAAGATGGGTTAGTTTATTTGGTGGTGACATATTCTTCTTCCAATATTGGATTGCAATTGTTTGCAATTTTCATATGACCCCCTTGTTTTGATGATGTTACAAACAACCTATATTTTTCTGACTTTATCGCACTTCAACTAACGGATTTAGGGTTAGGAACTATTGGTGTCCAAAATTTGCATTGTTTGGTGTGTGGCGTGCATTTGCGTTGTACAGTCCCTAATGGACTTTCTTAAAGTTGGTATAATTTTACCTTAAATAAAATTTAATTTTTATTTTTGAGACATTTTCTTAACTTTAAAGTTAATTATGAGAATTTTTTAATTATTTTTCTGATTATTGAAGAAATTATTCATTAATTTTTATTACAAACATATCTTAAAAATAAAATTGTTAACTAAATGATAGAATTATAATTAAATCCAACTTTGAACCCAAGGAAAATGATCAAAGTAATAATCATATCACATACAATGTGTCATTTTCCATTAATATTATTAACTATCATGGACGTGAGGGGGTAAAGTGGGATGAATAGCAAAATTGTGCATGAAATGGAGACACATAATTTATAGGTTAAAGTGTAACGTGAAATTTAAGTAAATACTTCCGGGAGCGAACCATATTTTGGTCCCATAAAAATTAGGCCAAAAAACAAATATCCCATCAAAGTTTCGATCAAATCTTACGTTAGTTTTTTTAAGATTAATTTAATTTATAGGAGAAATATATACACACACACATATATGTATATATGTATGTATGCATATATTTACATATATATAAATATATAAATATTTATTATTTTTGGTGAAAAATATACATTAAAATTTCATAAAGGACAATTTTTAGAAATATATATAGTTTTTTTGTATATAAAAATAATAATTAAAAATAAACAAAGAATGAAGTCAAAACATTTCGCAAAAATCATTAAGAACATGTGCAAGATGTGTACCCAGCTAGTATTTGATAAACGCATAACTCCAACTTAGAAACTAATATTACTCGGGTGCCCGTTTTCTTTAAATGTACTTTAGCTATAATAATCAACTTGTATGATTAAACTTGGTTTAATTTAAGTCAATCATTATCAAAATTAACTTCAAGTTTGGCAGTTGAAATATTCAATCCCCATTTCCAAAGAAATATTTTTTTTTTTTTGCAAAATATTATCCTTACAAACCAATGTTACAACTTTTCTTACAACTAGTCTTGAAGGAGAGGAAGTTGTTTTGGAGAAAGACAACTTTTTCCTTCTCCAAAGTTTAGTTTTAAATAAAGTTGTAATATTAGTTGTAAGACTAGCAATGTTTATAATTTTTTAGTTTTTTCAAAAGTGTCCCCAAGGCTTAAAGACCAAAATTATACCCAGAGTTGGGTCGGACAATCAAGATTGTAAAACTTTCCCAATAAGAATTTAATGTTGATATGTTATCATAAGATAAATCAATATAACACAAGAAAAACTTAGAAAAACGATCTTATAACTATTTTCTATTAGACGAATTTTCCTGACACGACCATCCGTGTGTTAGTGGAATAAATTGTGAGAGAGTGGAGCTTCGTCTTATAAACTAAAATTCATAAGAGAGTCTCACAGAAGACCTACTTTTGAATCTAAATCAATAGCACCAATAAGTTTGTTGCTAAGTGGTATCGAAGATCACATTCGAAAATAATGGTCCACGACACTCTCCAGGCATCAGGTTGAGGTGAAAATGAATCGAATCAAATCAAATTGAGCGTTTCAAGCTTGTTTGATATTATTAGGGAACTCAATATGATGTTTATTTGTTCTCAAATCAATCGTAACATGCTTTTTATCAAGTTGAGCTTGAGTAAGTAACATGATATCTTTTTTTTTAGGTAGGTAAGTATGACCCTTTTTTGATATGAGAATTGGAACCAAGGACCTTAAGCTCATTGCTTGAGTGCCTTTACCATCTTTTCCACCCCTTGAGGTCCAAAGTAACTTGATATCTTCAAAAGGAAAATCGAGTTGGGCTTAATTGTTCAACAGGTGTGTATAATTTTGTTGGTATTGATTTGATTAATTCACGTACCAATCAGAAATGAGTTTTTTTAATAAATTATCACCAGCTAAACTTGAGTGGTTATACAATGAGCCACATTTTTTTTTTTCCATTTTACTCTTACTTTTTCTTCTTATTTTAATCGTGGGCCACATGCACATGAAAGTACACACTAAATCAATATTAATAATTATGTCTAGCAATCTAAGTAGGTCAGGTTGGTTCGGTCGAGTTGATACGCGTTTTGGGTTAAAATGGGTCAGAACCCGATACGACCCACATGGTAACAGGTAAATTGGGTTGGGTTCAATCAGGTCGGTTGGGTTACATCATGTTGTCGTGTGTGCGACATGAAGTGTGCAGATTGGAGAGCATTATTTATACACTATATAATATAAATATAAATAAATAAATAAAACAAAAAAACAAGATTTCTTCTTCAATTTTACGTAACAAACCCCCTCTTCACCCCTCGTTCTCCCACGCTTCCTCATCTCTCTCATAACCCCCCACCACTTCTCTCCTAAAAATGTCGTGTCTCACAATAAAATTTTTTCCGTCCTCACCTCCAAGTCTCCTGAACCACCTCCGCAATAACCAACCCATCACCATTTCATCACCGACCCACCACCTCCTCGTCAACGTTGTCACTACCCTTTTTTCTCCGACGATGATTTCTACTAAGTAGATCTGCAACCCCATCATGATATCTACAACAGATATAAGTGGATCGGTCATCTCCAGCTCTAGATCTACTATTAGATCCGTACCCCAACTAGATTTGACGCCGACAATAGTGAAGAAGCAATGGTGACTGATAGCGATGGAGAAAGATAAATGTAGGAAAATGATGAATGTGAGACCCCGATTCCGTGTGTACTTGATTTACGTGGTACGATAGTGTTTATTCCTTTTACTTTGGCTTGATTTGTTTGCGAGAGAGTCTAGATGTGCTCGAGAAGTTACATTGAGACCAAAATCCTATTAATGTATGTTATTTAGTTGTTCACTTGTTAAAGTCACAGTCGAAACGTGACTCGATTAAGAGTTTACTTGCGTTTTGTGTTCGTGACCTCAGTTTAGTTCTAAATATTTACATGATGATAACTAACATGTCTAGATGTGTTAGACTTCAAGTTGGAGGCCTCCCTTATGTCTTTTGATGTCTTGACGCTTCGAGGATAACATACATCCTTATCGCGTAGTTTGAAATCGAGTCGTGTGATCGCCTTTTCTTTCGAAGTTCTTGTTCTTCTAGTTGTCTTTTAACTTCTTAGAAATATTCAAGCCTATTAAATAGCCTTTTCACTTTCTTATAGTCTTATGTTCTTGCTCGTCGGTTCGTTATTCCATTCGGCATTTTGTTAGACTTCCTTAACCTGGTTTTAGACTTGTATCCTTGTTCTGACTCCTCAACCGAACATCTTGGGAGATGTTCGGCCACACCAACCAAATATCTTGAGGGATGTTCGGCCAGCCCAACCAAACATCTAGATAGATGTTCGGCCAGCTCACCCGAATGGTTTTTTTTCCTGTTACGAGTAGATTTCTTCCAAACTCGATTTTGACGTAAATTACCTATTTCAACCTTAATGAAACTTGTTCTAAACCCCACCACTTATCCCTAATTAACCTCTAAGTGATCTAAATCATCTTTATTATTCTTAGTTGATTATCATTAAGCTTGGTAAGTAATTGATTATTCTTGAAGTGTCCTATTCTTTCTTTCTGCCACTCCATTTTGTTGTGGAGTTTTAGGAGCTGAGAATTCATGGACTATGCCATTTGAAGCACAATAGCTAGAAAAGGAAGAATTTTCATATTCCGTACCATGATCTGATCTAATTCTAGTAAGCTTTAGATCATATAAGTTCATAACACGGGTGTACCATACTTTAAAAGCCTCAAAAGTATCAGATTTTTCTTTCAAGAAAACTACCCATGTGTATCTAGAAAAATCATCAACACAGACAAAAGTGTACTTTTTCTTTCCTAGACTATCTACTTCAATAGGGCCCATGAGATGTGTGAATCATCTCAAGGCATCTAGATGTGGAACACTAAGATATGGGAAGGTAAGAAGCCTTAGTTTGCTTACCTTTTTGACATGGTCCACATACCTTTGTGAAGTTCTTATCCAAACTAGGCAAACCTTTCACTGCATCATGCTTCACAAGCTCATGAAGTTTACAGAAACGCATGTGTCTTAATTTTTGATGCCATAAATCTGTGATATCAATATTAGCACTGTGATAGGTTTGAGCATTGTTGAACATATAGAAATTGTCAGAAGATCTAATACCTATCAAAAGACACTCGTTAGATTGATCAAAAACTTCACAAGAATTCTTATCAAACCTTACCTAAAGATCATCATCACACAGCTGACTGATGCTTATGAGGTTGGTCTTAAGACCTTCAACATGGTAGACATTGGAAAGCTTAGGAAGTCCATCTATATTCAAGGTTCCTTTGCCAATAATCTTACCTTTGGATCCTCCTCCATAAGTCATAGACCCACACCATTGATACTCACATAGTCTTTCAAGTTCTCAATTGAACCTGTCATGTGTCTAGAATACCCACTATCAAAGTAGCATGAACCAGCTATGTGTGACTTTAATGAGGTGAAAGTTACATTGCATTGTTCATCATCAGACCACTTTGCATCGGGACATATGTCAAATGGCTCACAGTACTTGGATCTTGCATTCATGTAAATGCCTTTGGGAACCCACATTTGTTTAAAGGTTTTTGGCTGATGTTTCTTATGATGTACCTTCTGATGTACCTTTGGATGTAGCTTCTAATGTTGCTTCATCTGATTATGAGCCAAATAAGCTTGCCTAGCCTCTTCCTTATAAACAGCCATTTTAAGAAAACAAAATGGTTGAATATGACCTGGCTTGTGACAGTAGTGACACACAAAATTTTCTTTCTTGTTTTGGGTTTTTCAAAGAAGTTTGGATTTTAGAAATTTTGGGTAGGTTGTTTTTGTTCAGTAGACATACCTTCACTTTCTTTCACAAACGTCTTACGCCTAAATTCAATACCAGACTTACCAGAATTACCATAATTCAGCATATCATCCATCTTGTGTTGGGTTGAGTTCCATTTTGCCATAGTTTCATTGGCTTTGAGCAGTTCTTCTTTCAATTCTTCAAGCTCCACATCTTTCTTACTCAGCAAACATTATAGCCTTGTGATACACTCCTTCTGATCTTCATTTACCTTTTTCAGCATATCATTTGTATTTTCAAGCAATATAACTTGAAGAGCCCTCTTTTCCCAATCCTTATACAGCTCCTTGTAACATTCCAGCAGGTTTGATTCTGATTCTCCACCATCTTATGTGACAGAGGAGTTAAAACAGCAAAGATCTTCCCAGCTTCTGTCCAATGTAGCTTCTGTTGTAGTTTTTGAAGAAGCTACATTCGGAGGTACATTGGCTGAAGGACCTGCATAATCAAATTCAGAGTCGTATATGGCAGTGAGGGTGATGAGATCTCCTGGATCTTCACTATCACTGTCACTCAAGGTTGCAGAAAAGTTTAAACCCTTCTTTCTCAAGTATTTAATTTGCACATTGATTTGCATAGTGAGCAAATCCTTGACACTCCCTACACTGAATAGAATCAATATTCTTTCCACTGTAAGAAGGTTTTGAAGCAAAAGATTGGTAAAAGGTTTTTCTGGTGTTTGAAAAGAATTTTCTTTAAGTGCAAATTTACCAGAATCAGGCTTAAATGAGGTTTTTGAGTTTGAAGATGGAGTTCTGTTTTGACTCTTGACTTCCAATTTTTTTTTAAACTTAGTGGTCAAAAGAGCCATTGAATCTTCTCAAAAATCAGACACAATAATTTCTTTTTGTCAAGCAAGCAAATTAGAAGAGACATCAACAACAGATGGCATATCAATATTTTTCACAAGAGGAGTAGAAGATGATACACCTTTGCCCTTTTTCTTGATTTGATAATTTAGGTTTAATTCAAAAAATTTAAAGGATACCAGTCAATCTTTCAAAATCCATTTTTTCAATATCATGTGCTTCCTCAATAGAACAAATTTTCACATTAAACCTTTTAGGCAAAGTTCGCATCATCTTGCTAACAAGACGATCATTGGTGATAGGATTACCCAAACCAAGAGCAAAGTTAGACATATCAAGAAGCCTACCATAATAAGACATAATATCCTCAGATTCATTAATTCTTGTGTTTTCAAATTGAGTGGTAAGCAATCTTAATTTAGACGAACGAACACTGGTAGGTCTTTCACACAAGGTTTGAAGGGCCTCCCATACATCTTTAGCAGACTCATGATTCGCTATAACCCTAAATGTATTGGAATCTAAGGCTTTGTATATGATAGACAAGGCTTTAGAATTAAAAGACGTAGTGTTTCTATCATCATTAGACTAATCCGCTTCTTTGATAATCTTAATATCACCATCATCATCAATCGTTTTTGGAGGAGTCCAACCATTTAGAACAGCAAGCCACACACTTTCATCAATTGATTTGATAAAGATACGTATCTTCACTTTCTAAATAGAATAATTTGCATTAGTCAAAGTTGGAGGACGAACAACATTCTCATATTGAGAATCCATCACGGCTACAACCAGAATGAACTCTTAGTGACGTCAAGAGAAGGCTCTGATACCAATTGTAAGAACAATAAGTAGCTAGGATTCCAAAACTGTCAATGCAGTTTCCAGTGTAGCTTGTGAAGAAGCTACAATGGAAGATACAATGGTCAGAAAAATTAAAACAGTGGAAGACTTTTGTTTCTAAAAGAGAAAAGACGCACAAACAGATACCAAACTATCTACAAGCTTATGCTTGTAGATCTAGCCTCATGGCCAAAAAGATTTCACTAAATAATATGATTTGTTTTACAAAAATAACGTGAAATCACCAAACAAATACTCTCACAAGACAAGAAGTCTTGGAGAACAAAAACCCACAGAAAAACAGGTAAAGAAAACGTGGAAAGAAACAAACAACTTCCTAGAACAGCTAGGAAGATAAAACTGTTTCAGCACTCCAATGTAGTTCCGAATGTTATAACATTCCAAGCTATATTCAAATTCTGCACCAAAGCTGGAATTCTGAACTTCTTCTAAATTCTAAATTTTCTGCTCCTGAATTTTCTGCTCTCTCTCTTAATGCATGTATTCAGCCGCTGCCCATGTCTACTATTTATAATGTGAAGAAAGCCTACACATAAAAAGGAAACAAACTTCAATATGGAAAATGATTAGAATTAGTCATAAAATCAACTACCTTAGTTACTAAATTCTCTTACCATATTGACAAGGACTCTTAAGGCATGACATTTAGGAAGGATTTGGCATAGATTTTGTTTCCAAAAACAACTCCTAAGATTTAGGACCAAGAAACCCAAAATATAATAAAATATTTTATTTCCTAAAATGTCTAAACTTAGAAGCCAAGAAAGGAGAAACAAAAATCAAAATAGGCCATGCCTATTTTACCCTTATAGACATAATTATTAATATTGATCTAGTGTGTAGTTTTATGTACATGTGGCTCGCAATTAAAATAGGAAAAAAAAAGTAAGAGTAAAATAGTAAAAATGTGGCCCATTGTATAAGCTCTCGAGTTTAGCTCGTGATCATTTATTCAAAAAAATTCATTTCAGATTGGTGCGTGAATTAATCAAATCAATACCAACAAAATTATACACCTGTTGAACAATTACGCTCAACTCGATTAGGGTACTACTCACTTTTATCAAGTTACTTACCCAAGCTCAACTTGATAAAACGCCTGTTACGATTGGTTTGAGAACAAATAAACATCATATTGAGTTCCCTAATAATATCAAACAAGCTTGAAAAGCTCAATTCGATTTGATTCATTTTCACTCCTACCTGATACGTGGAGAGTGTCGTGGACCATTATTTTCGAATGTGATCTTCAATACCACTTAGCAACAAACTTATTAGTGATATTGATTTTGATTTAATAGTAGGTTTTCTGTGAGATTCTCTTATGAATCTTAGTTCATAAGATGAAGCTCAACTCTTTCACAGTTCATCCCACTAACAGATGTGAGGGGGAATCATCTAATGAAAAATAATCGTAAGACCGTCTTTCTCAAGTTTTTGTCGTATTATAATGATATATCTTATGATAACACATCTGCATTAAATATCTTATTGGGAAAGACTTAGGGTCCTGATAGTCCGACTGGCTATATTTTTTGGTCTTTAAGCCTTGGGGACACTTTTGAGAAAACTAAAAAATTATCAATATTGTTAGCTTTACAACTAACATTACAACTTTCCTTATAACTAATCATTGAAGAAGGGCAAAGTTATCTTTCTCCAAAACAACTTCGCCCTCCTTCAAGACTATTGGAACAATAGTAGCTAGGATTCTCAAAAAAAAAAAAAAAAAAAAAAAAAAAAAGCCAATGTAGTTTTCAATGTAGCTGCCGATGTAGCTACAATGGAAGTAACAATGGTCAAAGTAAAACGAACAGCGGAAGACTTAATACTAAAGCACGAAATTAAACACAAAGGTTTACCAAACAATTTACAAGTCTATACTTGTAGATCTAGCCTCATGGCCAAAAAGATTTCACTAAAAAGATTAATTGTTTTACAAAAAGATTGTGAAATCACCAAACAAAATACTCTCACATGACAACAAGTCTTGGAGAGCAAAACACCCACAGAAAAACAGGTATAGAAAACGTGGGAAGAAACAAATAGCTTCCTAAAATCAGCTAGGAAGTCAAAACAGTTCCAGCACTTCAATGTCGCTTCCAATGTTATAACATCCGAAGTCACATTCAAAAAAACCGAACTTCGGGATCGATTTTTCTGCTCTCTGCAATCTGAATTCTCTCTCAAAGCGTGTATTTTGCCTCTGCCCCAAGTTCTCTATTTATATGTGAAGAAGTCCTACAAAAAAGGAAGCAAACTCCAACAAGGAATATGATTAGAGATAGGAAGTAAATACACTTACCATAAATCATAGATTTCGTTACCATATGGACTAGGATTCTAAGGCACGGATTCATGAAGGAATTTCACCAAGATTTTTGTTTTCCAAAAACAACACTAAGATTTAGGTCCAAGAAATCAACAAATCTTTAGGAATATTTTTTTTCCAAAAATGACTCATAAACTTTAGGATCAAGAAACCAAAAAATCTTTAGGAAAATTTTGTTTCCAAAATAGCATCTAAAGATTTTTTTTCCAAATGTCCACCAAAACTTTATGACCAAGAAAGGTGAAACAAAACCAAAATAGGCCATTTCTATTTTACCCTTACAAAGATTAGTCGTAAGAAAAGTTGTAATATTGGTTTGTAAGGATATCAATTTTCAAAAAATATTACTTTAGAACATGGGTTAAGAAATGGGGATTGAGTATTTCAATTGCCAAACTTTAAGTTAATTTTGATAATGATTGAATTAAATTAAACCAAGATAATTATACAAGTTGATTATTTTAGCTAAAGTACGTTTACAAAAAATGTGCACCTGACTAATATTAGTTTCTAAGTTGGAGTTATGCATTTATCAAATATTCATATATGATGCGGTTGAACAATGCATCATTAATAAAAACTAGATTTTGTGTCCACACCAATGACACGATATCAGTATGAAGATGATCAGTGTATGAATTGAGTATGATACAAATAAATTAATATATGCTAAAGATTTTATAAGGGTTAGATCAACGTACACTACACTACACAAAGCAAAAACATCATTCTAAAAACTAAAGAAAAACATATTTTATTGGTTGTAAAGTTTTGTAACTCATCCAAAAAGAGTATAATTAGACATCCAAAAATTTTCTAGCCAGTAGTTAACTTTTTTTGAGATTTAATCTTGTCCAATAGGTATGTTTGATAAAAATGAATGCTAGTCAGTAGAACTACTGAGCTAAATTATAATATAGATTCCTTTTTTTACTCCCACCATTCCTAAATAATCGAATTATTTGACCAAGATACATATTAAGAAAAATTACTGGACTGTATTATAAATATTTTTAAAATATGTAGTTTTTATTAAATCTCTTGTGCATGTACTCATAATTCAAGTACGAAGAAAAAGTAAAGATAAAATGGTAAAAGTGTTTTTCTAAAAACAAAAAATTGGAAACAATACAATATCTTGGGAATGGATAAAAAAGGAAGTATTCTATTATATTCTTAGTTTTCCCGAGAGTGAAATATTTTAATAAAATAAAGGCCAAAATATGAAAAAACGACATGATGTATCCACCCAATTCCAAAATCCCCCAACATATAAAGTGCATTTGCGTGGTACATGATGTTACCATTTGTCACATATTGCCCCCTCAATCTCGTACCCCATAATATATTTCTATTTTTATAAATTTTGTACATAATATATACTAATTAAATTTAATTTAAAATAATGTAGGATGGACAAAATGCCAAAGGAAGACATCAAAGGCCTAAGTGCACATAGTGAAGGACAAAAGGGGGAGAAAATGCCAAGTTTTTGAAGAAACAAGAAGAGAAAAAGAAAGAAAGAAAAAGAGAGAGAAGAAGTGAGCATGTGCCGCCCATTACCATTACCCATTTTACTTCTTCCTGTTGTTTCTATCTTCAGGGGCTGTTGTGTGATTCATTATTAGTTGTCCTATCTATAAGGGTGTCGAGTGTAATTTTATTTCCTTGATCAGTTAGCCGTTGCTCATTAACGGTTGTTATGTCTTTTCATTCTTTTTCATTGTTAGTTAATGTCGGTTAGAGTTTTGTATATATAGAAGTTAGGCTGTAATCTTTTGGCTTATGGAAAACAATTACATTCACTCATCAATATTTGTTGTTTTGAAGAAGTTATTTGTTGACTATGTAAATAATTTTGTTAAATTTATAATATTTTAATCTTTTATTCATCTTGCAGAAATGTAGATTCTTAATTTATTTATATTGTGATTTAATTAGTTTACTCTCTTGCTCCTTCAAAATGTAAATTCCTGACATAATTCTTCTCCTGCTTTTTTCTTTTTGTTTGACTTTGACTTCCATGCAAATCTTCTAAATTGACTAGCTAGTTTGGAAAAGTTGTTTGACTCTTAAAAATGTCATCTATTGAGAGTTTCTAATGAAATCGTCTAAATATATTATGAAAGACTGAAAATACTAAATGTATGAATTTCTTTTGAAATTTAGTCTTTACATAATATAATAAAACATATACTATGATTTCTTATTAGAAGGTAGTAAGCAGTAAGATCTAATCCTCCTTTGGTCGTCCAGCTTAACTGCTCAGTTCTTTGGTTCGATGCGATTCGGTTTAGTTTGACGACTTAGCGGTTCAGATCGACTCCCCTATTATCTGATACACACATGATACTTAATAACTTTAGATTTCGAAGAACGGAGCCTTTCACAACAACACTTCATCTCGATCTACCGTTTATAAAAGAGACATCAAGTCAAGTTTACATGTGATCATCCATTGTCCATAGGCCACACTAGAAATAGACATTACCTGGTTGTTGTAGTCTAAAAAACAAATAAATATATTACAGGTCACTCAAAATGAGACTCATTTTTCGAATAACAATTCCAACTTTCACAAGAGAGATTGTGCCAGCCACCAAAAAGCAATTCATGAATAGGATCCTCAATTAATTTACACCTGTCAGTTTCAAAAGCATCAACCGAGGGTCCAAGGACATGGTACCTGATGTGGCAAAATTCAGTGTTCGGCAGCTTGAATGCGATTGTTTGAATATTTGGGCTTATGTAATGGGTTGGATCTTCCTAAAACATGTCAATAACACAAAGAATACCTTAGTAGCACGGCAATGCCTAATGAACCACTATGGCGTGAGAATAATTAAGTATCAATGCTGTAGAGAAAAAGCAATTTGATAGGGTTTTGAGGCCAAAATATGTGTGTTCCTTGTTTTGGGTTTAGGAGGGGTATACATAGGCCCCTACTGGTAGGATCCTTGTTGGATTATGATTTGATAGTTCTCAATTAGGGTTTGAAGTCGTCCCTTGATTGTAGGTGTGATAGATAAAGTCGCTTGAGTCTAGGAATAAATATGAAAGGAATCTAACGGAATTTAGGAAACCTACCATTTTGCCTTATGTCCCAAGACTTAGTTGCTTGTTGGTTGCCATGCTTGGTCGGATGGGCATGGCCCTATCTGGGCAAGCTATACTTGCTCCAGTATTGTCAATGTTCTTGGGGCGTGACTCCCAACTGGTCGGACATGCAAGGCCTTGGTCTAGCCAGGCTTAGTTAGGGATTAGGTGTGGTCATTGATTGACATCTTGCCCGGTATGCTCTTTGCTTGCGCGAGGCTCCTCTTTTTGAGCTCGCAATTATCACGTGATGATCGCACGTGCTTTCCTCGTGGCCGGATATGGACCGGGCCTATCAGTGGCCCCCTCCTCTTTGTCAACTAACGTTGGAAACGAGAAACTTATTTGTTTCTCTACTTGGGCATGACTCGTTGAGTTTTATGTTCATTCGGGCCCAACACATGTAAAAATTTTGAATTTCCATGGACAATTGGTGATCGAGAAGGATTGCTCGTGCGCTAGGCCTGGACAGCTGGACCTTAATGCTTGGGGCTAGGGGCAAGCGAATTGTTGACACGACCCTCCATTGGATCGAGTTCCTTCCAATCATCCTCCTTTACATATCTGGTTTAGTTTTGCTCCGAAGAACCTTCCCTAAACTAGACTGCACCAAAGCATCCTTAACCCTCCTCTGCCACAAAGTGAAATTCCCCGTTCCATCAAACTTCTGAACTTCTTGTTTGGAAGAAGAGATACCTTATCCTAAAGCAGGCATGTTGACCTACGCTCTGAAAACCAGTTGTTGTGCACAATGGAAGACTTGTAAACAAATTAACAGATAACAAGATCAATTGAAAAGAAGAGAGCAAGATTGGGGCCAACGGATTGTCAAAATTTATTAGAGTCAACCTTGAAACCGTTCTAGAGATACAACTATTTATATGTATATAATAGAAACCCTTAAAACATGTAAAAACGGACAAAACAACAAATTGCCAAAAACGAGACTAAGCGGTCGCTTAGTCCACGACACTAAGCGACCGCGCATTTTCCAGCAGCTTGGTCCGAAGTAATCATGACTAGGCGGTCACCTAGTCCTTAACACTAAGCGACCGCCTTGTCCCAAAACTCGACAATGCTTTGTCCAATCAAGTCCTACCACCTGCCCTGGCCCAGTTCCCTCGGAGGGAACTCGGCCTGTTGTCTAGGTAATCGAGTCATCTCATTCTCAACAGATCGCTTATTTGAGAAACAAATAAGGGATTCAAACCCTTATTCCAGAACACAAAAGGGGGATGGGCTACGGGATTGGGTTTCGGGTTGCTGGGCCTTACAAGTAGGCCGCCCAATTAACAATTGGGCCCAGCCAAATACTTACACTATGCCTCAGCTTTAGTTCAGCACATGAAAATTCAACAACATAGTTGTGTAGTGGTAGATATTCATTTAACGCTTCAGGATGCTATGCCTCAGCTTCAACAATTATTACATTTGATTCCGGAGGTTTGACATGATCAGATTATTAGGTATGTGCATTGTGTTCAAACTGTCTCAGACCAACTTGTTTGCACCCTTTCGACTTCAATCAGATGATTTCACTACAAAAGATTATTGGGAAAGTATGCGACAGAGGCAACCATCTCTTCCATGGGCAACGAAAATTTGGCAGCCTGCCTTGGATGCCTTTGAAAATCAGTGGTTTTGTATGGAAACAAAAACCATTTTTTTCTAAATGTGATGGCTGCATGATTAGTCCAGAGCGTGAATCTATAGAACTTCAAGGTAGAAGAGGAAGATCAATCTATTATAGCAAGTTTGAACATAAATTATAAAGCAAAAAGACTTATTTATAGAAAGTTTGGTCTGTTATTCCATCTATCTTTGCAAGCTAAAACCAACCTTATATGCATATTAGAAATAAAACTACTCTGGAAATCATAAAATTCTAAAACTGACTAAAACAAAAAACACACTGGAAACAATAGATTCAAAACTTGAATTCCTCCATGCATGCGCAAGATCAAGAATCCATTTTAGGATTGATCACCTTCAGACTTCTCCTTGACATCTTCCTTCTCCTTGACATCTTTGTCGGCGGTTTCTCGTTGAATAAATGTTTTGAGCATTGATTTCCTATAAAGCATGCACAACGCCAATCTGGCGCCATGATTAAGAATAATCTTACCGAACATGTTCGCATTCAAAGAATATTCCACAATTCGCCAATCAGTTTTCTCCAATAAGTATTAGCATCAACTTCAGGGTTCTCCTTGGCATCTTCGTCGCTTTCATAGATCTTCTTCACTTCTTCGTTGACTGTTTTCTCTTGAATATATTTGATGAGCATTGATTTCCTAAAAAGCAGACACAACATCGAATTCGGCCAAGGCGAACAGCCCTCCACCATAATCACCGAATACTCCACAATTCGCCAATCAGTTTTCTCATTTCCTTTAAAATAAGCCATTGCCTTCTTGAAGCCCAGAAGTTTGTCATCCTTTGTTATCTTAATAAAAGGCCTTGAAGCTTTCCAATTCCAAGATTCACGACCAATCCCATGACCAGGGCTAAAGAAATACCGGTAAGTTTCTCTTATGAGGTGGTATGTATCTGAGGAAACAGAAACAGAGTTGGGTTAGCAAACTCAAATAAAAAATACATTTCTAGTAGAGGTCAAAGTTACAAAAAACAGTCAAATCTTGGATGTCTATGGAATCTTTATCAAAGATTCTTGATCAAAAAGTGGCGGGAAAAAAAGATTACCGGCTATATACTCCGGTGGATGTGAGTAAAGATAGGCGTCTAATATCTGGTTTTCCAGCAAATGAACTCCCATAATCTTTTCTCTCAAATACCCAAGAAGTTCATGATCGTTAGGAACAAAAGGATTCAGTGGGGGGAAATTCAGGTCGAAGAATTCGACTGGCCTTAACTCTTCCGTTTTCACTCTTTTATTCGATTCAGATTTCGATTCCATCCCTGTTGAACTTGACGGCTCCATGGTTCTTGAAGTAGAGGGTTCTCCGGTATTCAATCTTTTATTGGATTCAGATTCCAATTCCATCCTTGTTGAACTTGACGGCTCCATGGTTCTTGAAGTAGAGGATTCTCCGGTATTCAATCTTTTATTGGATTCAGATTCCAATTCCATCCCTGTTGAACTTGACGGCTCCTTGGTTGTAGACCCCGATGAGTTACACATTCTGTCGGAGGGAGCGGAAGAGGGAAAGGGAGCAGGAGAGGGAGCGGAAGTGGGAGAGGGAGGAGAGGGAGAGGGAGGGCGAGATGAGTTACTCATTCTGAGGGAGTGATGTGATCGACTGATGTGGGCTTTGCCACTTCTAAATCAATCCATCCTAATTTATATGCGCTAATCACATGAAAATATATTTCAGATTAATATATTATATATACGGAGGATGAGAAATGTTCGAGTAATGTTTAGGCTGTTTGACAACATTTAAAATAAAGGGTAAAATTGTTATTTTAGTACATTTATCATGTCCAATTTGGTGATACTCCTTCCGTTCTATCACAAAATTCATCTTCAAAAAGTTTAATTATTTTTTATTTCATCTCAAAATTATTATTTAGTTTGACCCAATACATGGATAAAGAAAAAACAATTGAAGTAATTATTAATATTGATATAGTATAGTTTCATATACATGTGACTCGTAATTAAAATAGATCGTAAAAGTAAAATAGTAAAAGTGTGCTTGATTGTATAACCACTTGAGTTTAGCTCGTGATCAATTATTTAATAAAACTCGTTTCAGATTGGTACGTGAATTAATCAAACCAATACCAAGATAATCTTACAAGTTAATTATTTTAACTAAAGTACGTTTAAAAATTTAATACAATAATGCAGGGGATGAAAAATGCTTGAGTAAGGTTTAGGCTGTTTGGCAACAGTCAAAATAAAGGGTAAAATTGTCATTTTAGTACATTTATCGTGTCCAATTTGGTTATACTCGCTCATTTTACCAAAAGAGTTTATATTTGAAAATTTAAGTTATTTGTTCTTTCATCCCAAAATTGTAATTTTGCTTAACCCGACACAAGGATTAGGAAAAAATTAATTGACTTGATTATTAATAGAGTTGCCAATTGTGACCCGGCACCCGCAAACTCACCCGACCCAACCTGATAATTACCCGACACACCTAGATAAGATTTTTATTTTTGTGGGTAAAAACAGGCTACCCATAATTACCCAATAGATTTCGCGGGTAAAAATGGGTTACATGTCGGGTTTAGTGTACATCATAGTGGGATTTATTAAATACAACCATTTGATCCGGTTGATGACCATATATAGCCTTTGACTAACCAAAGAAGGGATCTAACGAAAAAGCCCCTGGTCGACTAGACGACCACAGTGGTCGACTAGGTGGTCGTCTAGTCGACCACTGTGGTTTCATCTTCGTCTTCTTCATCTCCGGCGACAATGGTGTTCATCTTCGTCTGGCATCCGGCGTTTGGTTCGTCCGGCGACAATGATCCCGCCTCCAGTCTTCTTCGTCTTCGTCTTCTTCATCCCCAGCCTCCATCTCCGGCCAAGATCTCGCCCTATCCTCCATCTCTGGCCAAGATCCCCATCGCAGTAGCTCTCTTCCTCTGTTCCACTATGAACGCAGTCGTCGGCACACGCCATGAACACAAATGGCTGGGAAAGGGTATTGATGACATTTTTAGATAAAAGTGGCTATAAAAGTATATATATTTTTTTAAGTGAGGTTATAAATGATCAAGTTATCTTTGACTTAACCATTTGTGTAAATGCCCCGTAGATCATATTAAAAAGAAAATCAATAAGAATGGGGGAGGAGGAGATTGAGTGACAAGTAAATTAAATGTGCATTTTATCGATAGGGAGTGGTTTTCAGCTTTTAATTCTCTGCCAACTCAAAATCCCTAAACCCCACTAAAAATTCTAGATACAAAGAGAGAAACAATCAACCTAGTGTAGGAAAGAAAGTTAGAATTTCTTCAAGATATATTGTACTATTCAAGGGATTACCTCGAGTAAATTATGATTTGATTTGGTGTGGTGGGTAGTCTAACAGACAAAATACTACTATTATTAATTTATTGTCACGATCCGACCCGAATCTCTATACGAAATCTCAAGGTTGTGACGTGAGAACAATCTAGATAGACGGACGAGCACCCGCTAAGCACAATAGTGGAAGTCAACAGTTGAGCCAACAAGCTCAAAACAGGAATGTCAAGCCCTAACGACGATACAGGAAAATAAAAACTATTATCTGCAGAAGAAAATTATAAGTGAAACCCAAAACTGTAAATAGAACATGCATATACATTACTAATAAAGTTAGGAGTGCTCCAAAAGTCTCAAACAATGCAGAAATTTAGCATATTTGAAACATAGCCAGGAAAATTTCGAAAAAAAGGAGAAATCATACAGTAGTCAGAGGAAGGTTGGACACATGAGTATTCCGATCTCGCAAAAGATTGCCCTAGTCATTTGTAGAGTACAGGTGCTTGAGTTTATTCCGGACCAAGCTAGGAGGTTGTCTCCTCCTCTCGCCAGATTCTGGGTGCATCGGTGCCTTCCCCTTCCTGGATCGTGAAGAAGATGCCATCTGCTAAGTAAAACACTGAAATTGGCGGAAGAAAATCGAGAAAATGAGCAAAAAAAAGAAAAAAAAAAAGAAACGGAGGACAGTGGCTATGGCGGAAGAAGGAAAGAAAGCAAAGAAAGAAAAGAAAAGGAAAAAGACCAAATTCCCCCAGCAGGGGTGAACTATGTTCGGTCTGATTCCTTGAATAAGGATACGTAGGCAGCCTATTTCGGTAGGTCCGACCATCACAAAAAAAAAAAAAAAAAAAGAATAAATTCCCCAGCAAGAGTGGCAAAAATGCCAAGATCAACCGAATCCGCGGCAGCCACCCGGGCACAAAAAGGTAAGTCAGGTACAGTATTCCTACCCTGACTTTAGAATAATTTCCTTTTTAGGAAAGTTTGTTAAAAAAAAAAAAAAACTTTGCTTTGCTTTTCAAAATAAAAACAAAACTCTTTTTCAAATTGAGTTTTGATTTCAAAAAAAAAAAAGAGGAATATTTCAAAAAAAAAAAAAGAGGAATATTTCAAAAAAAAGAAGAAGAGGAATATTAGAAAAAAGAAAAAAAAACAGAGAGAGCGAGAAAAAAAAGAAAAGGAAGGAAAAAGAATGTTTTCCACTTCACAATTTTCGAAAATACTTGAAGAGTGATCAATTTGCCGTGCTCGACGACGGATCTTTATCGGTCGAGTGCAATTTTCTGGATATTTGAAAGTTTTCCGATTATGTTTGGAAACAAGGCAACGACCAGCCAGACACAACTTTGAAAACTCCTCTTAACACTTTTCAACGACAAGGTATTGACCGGTTGAAATGTGGTAGCAGAAAAACATTCAAATCTTCATACCGTATTTGACAACGGTTTCGAACCGGAAGAATACGGTTTTTTCGAAAACACAAAAATCTTTTTCCGTCGTGTTCTCGATTGGGCTTGGCCCGAAGGACATCACATCCTCACTTGGTTGTAGTTTAGGTTTTGGCCTGAACTACGTTTGGTCTGATTTCCTTTAATAGGGAATACGTAGGTAGCCTACATTAGTAGGTCCGACCATCAGAGCACATTAAATTCATATCTGCTTAAAACTGCGATAATTTTTTATAACCGACTAAAAATGTCTAGGTTATAGAGTTTGGATAGCATGTTAACTGTGCATTATAACTGCTACCAATTGCATTCTCTCGTTCTTAATTGAACGAAAATGGAGAGTCTATTGTTTATCAACGATGTTCGTCTACTCAGTAAGCCTCAAGGTTACCCGTAGACTCCATCGATGAGGGGCTCTGTAGACACCCCAATTTCGTACCCCTGGTATGTGACTGACATAAAATATCAAGAACTGTTAAAACTTAACAAATGTCAAGTTACAGGAGTCAAAAATGCGAAAGGAAAAGCAGGATGCGCGAAACAGTGAATTGCAGGGGGGGAAAGTGCAAAAAATTGAAAGGCAAAAGCTTGCATGGTGCCGCACCAAGGGTTGCCTTGGCCGCACCATGCACAACACTGTAGCTCTCTCTCAGAATTAAAAGGTACAACTCCTGAAGCGCAAGGTACAAGCGGCTGATGCAGGGTGAACAAAGCTCGATTCCCAACAGTCCCTCTTTCTCGACTATAAATAGGAGGCCCCCGCTCCCATTTTCGCTCAATTCCGCGATAAAATCGCAACGAAGCTCGTCTCGCGATCTTCCGATACTATTAGTACGAGAGGTGCGAGATAGGTGAGTGGAAGCCCATAGAGTCTCCAAACCCCGTCCAAACTCTGCCAAATCAAAAACCCATAGGTTATAAGTGATCCCTAGCCTAGTTGTTAGGTATCCACCTCACTACCCCAGTCCAAAAATCCCAAAGTAAGTCGTTTCTCTGCCCGAGTAACGAGCTGAAAAGTCAAAAAAACTAAGTCTAGGTTCCGCCCAACCAAAAAGGCCAAAACCTACCCAAATAAGTCACTCCGCCTCGAGTTGATAAGCCCAAACCCTCGAAATAAAGCACTATTCTCGCCTAAATGAAAACAACAACCACACAAACAACAAAAAGACTCCTCTCCCCGGGACGACGAGCGAGCACCGCCGCTCTAAAAGGTAATACCTTTAAGGGCGCATTTTATTTATTTATTTATTTTTCTGTCTTTATTTATTTTTAAAAATTTGTTATTTAAATCTGGCGCAATGTAGCCAATATAAGCCGTTGTGCTGCCCGGATTAGAATAGGAAATATTATGTAAAAGAGCCGTTATAATGGCCAAATATTCCTAAATGTGTCTGTAATTATTGGAAGGAAACGACTGCGAGTCCGTAAATAATGTAGCCACGAATGTATTTGTTTAAATTTCCCTGTCATTTTAATACCTTATTTGTTTGCGAGATAAATATGACAATAAACATACTTCAGCCAAAAACCAT
The DNA here is from genome assembly GCA_013146195.2 of Codonopsis lanceolata. NCBI lineage: Eukaryota > Viridiplantae > Streptophyta > Magnoliopsida > Asterales > Campanulaceae > Codonopsis > Codonopsis lanceolata. The sequence continues at coordinate 97,897,604 of CM028380.1, read as the reverse complement.
TTTCGAGACCGAAAGAGCGAGTTGGGTGCCTAGCACCTTTCCAACTCGTAACTTAGCCTCCGAACCCGTTTTCTTTTTCTCTGGTCTATTTTTCTTTTCTTTGGTTTTGCTTTATTTGCCTTAAAAAAAGATGGCGACTCTAAAACTTTCGGATTCAGTGGGACCTCGCAACATTCCCTCTTTGCACTTTCCCGTTCTCCCTTAAAAAAGGGAGATATGGGAATGGAGGGGTGATGCATTCCCATATCCTGGTATCCCCTAAACAAGGGATAACTTGATGCGGGAAACCCAAAGCTCCCATAGTAATCTGAATGGGCCATAAGGCTATTTTTAATAAATCCATAGTGGGGGCGTCGCAATATCCTTTTTTGCACTTTCTCGTTTTCCCCTAAAAAAGGAAAAATGGGAATGAAAGGGTAATGCATTCCCATATCCTGGTATCCCCTAAAAAAGGGATAACTTGATGCGGGAAACCATTAGTTCCCATATTGGATACAAAATCCACTCAAGGCAACCGAGGCACATTCCAACGTGCTAATATAGACAGCACTCCTCTTGCACTTTTGATTTCGTCTTCCCCTAAACAAGGGAGGGTGGAACAAGAGCAGTGGTGTCCCGCATCCGCACGTACGCGCACCCCTATCCAAGGGCGTGCGGGGCGCGGGTCGCACCCTGGGAACCTCACAACACCTCCACTGCTAGCTAAAGTGGGGAAGTAGCCCCCTTTGTCGTAACCAAAAGAGCGCATTGGCTAGTGCTATTTTCCTAAGTAGAGAGCTCAGACCCGAGAAGAGAGCTCGGTACTTTGATACCTGACCACTGGTATCACTGGCACGATATGATTAACAGTTGTGATTGTAGGAGCAATACGATGAAAGTGATTTGGTATCTTCTCTATCTTTTTTGTGGCTTACTATGGGCACTTATGTGATAACAAAGTGTTAGTAAACATGAGATCTTATTGACCATGTTTGTATTGGCTAATGTTATATGGAAGACTTGAGATGTGTATATAGATATGCACACTTGAAAAACATGATGATTATATGAGATATTTGATATGTATATATAGAGATATACATACTTATATATGAGATATATATATGAAAGACTTGATGTGTATATATATAGATATGCAAACTTATGCATGGTGATTATATGGGAGATTTGAAATGTATATATAGAGATATACATACTGATATAGGTGTATATATATAAATATGCACCCTCACACGTGGTAATAATATGAATAGCTTGATTAGTATATATAATGATATGTATACTTGCATATGATGTTTTGTGGGAACTACCTTCTAATTCATTTGATTTGTGTTTGAACAGGGAATTACACCCAGGTTCATTTGGACGTTTTAGTAAGTAAGAAGAAATGGTTATCTTGTGCAGTATCGAAACGATACGACGCCTCTTCACGAGTTTTTCTGTCATTTATAAAATGACACCATGATTATTTTTATGTTACATAATTATATGTTGCATATATATTTTAGTAGCGTACTAGGTCATTATGACTCATCCCGTACTTTGTTTCTAGTTGCAGTAACTGATAGCTGCACTGAGGCCGAGTAGATCGTGACTGTAGCAGTTCGCAGCTGATCAATAGATCGAGAGTAGATCGTGTGGTTCGTGTTTGTAGCAGCTGACTTTCCCGAGTAGCAGCTTGTGGAGTCATGTTCCTTTATAGCATTGTCATTGATGTCTTGTACTTTGTTATTCTTGTGAGATTGATATTTTGTAAAGTTATTTAGACTTTATGGTTGGGTAGAATGCTTGGGTATTTGTATTGGTTCTTTCTTGGGGCGACGTTTTGTGTCGTGCCTAGTCTGTGGTTTTCGTATTTATTTCAGTTGTCTCCCGGGCACGCAGTAGCTTTGGGGCATTTCTTTATTCTATTTGTTATAGTTGTTGGTTGACCCCGGTATGCTTTAATCGTTGGGTAATTGTTATATCAGGTTGGTTCTTTGTTGAAATGCCGGCCTGGAGTGTCGATGGTTTGTTCAGCGTCTGCAATGTTGCGGCACGCGAGTTTTGTGTTTCCTCCTTCGAGAGATAATGTCTCTCTTGGTTTCATTGGCGTTGGTTTCAAGCTTCATGCTTGGGACTTCTTCCCTTATTGCTTCCGCTGAATCAATTTTTGAAATACCGTATTTTAGTGCGGCTTTATGTTCATGTTTAGAGCGTGTTAGCTCGACTGTTCAACTTGCACTATTGTTTAACAAGTGCTTGTCCTTTTCTTATGTTGGTTCCAACGGAACGGCCTTGGGATTTCGTGTTGGAATCCAGGTCGTTACACAAAGTGTGGTCTCCCACCAATATATCATAAGCTTTAAACATTTTGGACGCCAACATATATTCCCCATGTGGGGTAGACACTTCAATCAAATAAGGCAAAGGTTGAGGTAGCACACAAAAATTCTCAAAAAAGTGCGAAGCAACATATGAATGAGAAGACCCTGGATCTATGAGAACTCGAGCCTTATGATCAAATATAGAAAGAGTACCTCCTATCACCGCGGTAGACCCTTAAACCTCGCGCTGATCAAGCGCAAACACACGGTCCTGAACCTTAGGTCTACCATCCACATCTCTCTTAGCCCCAGACTGCTGACCAGTATTACCCGACTGATTGGCCCTAAGCTTTGGGCAATCTTTCCTCAAGTGAGTCCCATCACCGCAAATGTAACATTTCCCATTCTTGCTCCTGCACTTATCAAGTGTGTCCTGGCTTCTGGCAGAATGAACAAATCATGGTCTCATTACGTGATCCCTTCTACCACTGAGAAGAAAAAGTATTGTTACCCTGCTTTCCCGATTATGGCCTACCTTGGCCTCCACCTTTCCTAACTCGGTTGCCTTGATATCCTCTCTTGTTACCTGAATTATTACCTTGATTGGCATTCTATGTAGACTGACGTGCACTGCCTGGATTACTCTTGCTTTGGTGCTCCTCGATATCATGCTCCACCTTATAAGCTCGGTCAACTACACTCCGGTAATCCGTGAGCTTAAGTGCCAGAATCTGCTTCCTAAACTCAGTCCTCAACCCCTTAACAAATTTATGTGTTCTACATGCTTCGGTAGGAATCAAATGTGTACAATAACGGCTCAAGATCATAAAACTCTCGCTCCCTCTTGTTACGGACCACATCGGGCACATACTCATTTTTGAACTCCCTTTGAAAATTAGCCCAAGTAATCAGAACTTGTTGCATATCCCAATTTTCCTTCAACACATTCCACCAATGCCCAGTGGCTCCCTTAAACTTGAATGTTGCCAGCATAACTCTTTCCTCATCGGTACAACCCAACATGGCCAATAGCTTCATCATCTCTTCCATCCACAACTCGGCCTCCCTTGGGTTCGGCTCCCCAAGAAATACACTCGACTTCAACTTTAGGAACTTCTCTAGAAAGGTTGTGTCATTCCTCAGTCTCGGTGGTGGTACTACTTATTCCTGTTGTGGTGGTGGTGGTGCTCCCTCAGCTTGACCTCCCTAGCTGGCTCCTGCCAGAAAATCCATCATTCTACAGTACAATTCTGCCATCTGGGCATCTGGACCAACCGGATTCTGCGGTGGTGGTACCTCAGCCTCAGCCTTAACCAAGACTCTCCTGGGTCTACCTCTACCATGGCCGATACCAGCTCCACCACTTCCAATACCATCCCTAGGGATCTCTATCACACACCTATAAGAATTCACTCGACGTTTAAACATCACACAAAGGATCAGCCAACCTAGGCCATGGAACCTATCATGGCTGACATCTAACCTATAGCTCTGATACCAAGTGTGACGACCCCAACACGGATTCCAATGTGAAATCCCAAGTCGGACCGTCCAAACATACAAGAGACAAGCATGCGTGATGGCTGTATTTTATACGCAATTATTGGGTATTATTCCGGCTTAAATTATGTTATTTCTCGGGGTTTTTGTTGTCTAATATATGTTTTAGTGTTATTTTATAGTTTCAGGGACTTTTGGGACAATTGTGCAAAATATAGGCACTTTATGTTGAATTAAAGACTTCAGGGACCAAAGTGCAATTTCTGGAAACTTAAAGGCAAAAGCTGAAAATCAACTTTCCAAATCCCAATTCGGCCGTGTCTTTCAAAAGAAGTGGGCCGACCATTGTCCTATTTTGATTCTATTTGGACTCCTTTTAGTATTTTAATTGTATTGTATCTCCTTCTCCTCCTTGTTATAGGATTAATTAGGAATAAATAGATCCCTTTAGGTTAGGAAAAAAAGGGGGGAGGAGGAGAGAAGTTCTGTATTATTTTTCTTTGTTTATGAAGAAAAATTCTCCAAGAATGGTTCAAGGTTTTGTACTTTCAATTATGGAGAATTAACTCCATAATCTAGGAATTTGAGGTAACTTGTATCGAATCTATTGTTTTATATTATATTCTTATTCATTCAATTCTTGTTGATCATGGTGTTTATCAATCCCTTTATTATCTAGCTTTGAACAAATGAATGTAATCGCAAGTGATAAAGGCCTAGAGGTACGGATAACTGCATGACCAAAATGCATATGTCGTACACTAGCTCACTATCATGATAAATTGAACCTATCGATGCACGAGAGTGATAAGTTAGGGTCAGGTTCGTATATATGACATAAGTGACAGTTAGGATCCATATTTTCTTGTGCCTAAGATATAGAATGGATGAATTATTTGGAGATGGAGACTGAACGGTAATTTGACAGACTATATCTATCTTTTCGTGAACGAACCCAAGGTATTGAATGATACTTTATTTAAATGAACAATAGATTGCTAGTGTATCTCACAATGTGCAACGTCTTGTTGGTTGGAATGAAGAGTTGCTTCAACAAAAGACTCGACATTTATGGTTAAAAGATGGGGATAGAAATTCTGCCTTTTTTCATGCGAGTATCAGAGATCGGGCTGCGGTTAATTCGATTCGTCTTCGGCTTCCATTAGGTGATTGGTGCTCAGATAATCATATTATTGGCTCTATGGCGGTTGATTTTTTCTCTACCCTATTTACGTCTTCTCAACACTCGGTAGATGATAGTCTTTTTGAGGATATTTCTCCGGCTCTGAAGGCTATAGATAATGAATTTTTATGTCGTCTGCCGAACACTGAGGAGATATGGGAAGCGGTCAAGAATCTCAATCCTAGTAGCGCTCCGGGTCCGGATGGTTTCACTGGGCATTTTTTTCTTGGTTACTGGGAGATTATTAAGTCGGATGTAGTGGCGGCGGTGCAAGATTTCTTTCAAGGGGCTGCTCTTCCTACATGCATTGCTGCCACAACAGTTATTCTTATTCCGAAAGTTGCGCGGCCGAAGGGTTTAGGTGATTTACGACCTATCAGCCTTTGCAATTTTTCTTGTATGATTATTTCTCGGATTCTGGCATCTAGACTGGCTGATCTTTTACCAAATATCATCTCCCCAGAACAATCTGGTTTCGTTCGTGGTCGGAGTATTCAGGAGAATGTTGTTTTAGCTCAAGAAATGGTTCATCGGCTTGACAAAAACGTTAGGGGTGGTAATGTCATCTTCAAGTTAGATATGTCCAAGGCTTACGATCGTATTGAATGTGACTTCCTCCTTCGTGCTTTACAAGCTTTGGGTTTTTCGGACAATTTCCGCAACATTATTCTTCGTATGCTCAACCCGATATGGTATTCTCTTTGAATTAATTGGGAAAATTTCGGTTTCTTTAATTCTTCTCGAGGTGTTCGGCAGGGTTATCCGCTTTCTCTGCTTTTATTCATTTTGGCTGAGGAAGTTTTATCTAGATATATTAATCGTATGGCAGATTGTGGTCGGTTTATGCCTTTCCATCATGGTCGGGGGATTCGAATTACGCATTTATTATATGCTGATGACATGTTATTGTTTAGTAATTCTAGCAAGCGTTCTATTTAGCAAGTCCGATCTATTATTTCTTTATATGAACGCAGCTCGGGCCAGCTTGTTAATTTGCAGAAAAGTTGTTTATTGACTTCAACATCTTGTACCAGTCGTATGGCTTCCGTTATAGCTTCACGTTCCGGGTGCACGCAGGCTTCTTTCCCTCTCAAATATTTGGGCATTCCTTTGTTTCGTGGCCGGACAAAACAAAGTTACTTTGAAGAGTTGGAGGGCCATTTTCGCCGGAAAATTGATGGATGGAAAGCTCGGCTTCTGTCCTTTGGGGGTAAGATCACTCTCCTTCAATCAGCTTTGGCAAGCATGCCAATTTATATTATGGACTGCTCTTAAAATTCCAAAGGTAGTGCTAAAGCGTTTAGAGGGATATATGGCTGATTTCTTATGGAGTTCGAATGGGGAGTCTAGACATCATTGGATTCCTTGGCATCAGGTCTGTCGGCTGGTTGAGGAAGGTGGTTTGGGTTTATGGTCTTTATTTTCGGTTATGAACTCCTTGCATGCTACACTTGCATGGTCAGCTTTGCAGGGATCTTCTTTATGGGCGAACTTTGTTAGAAGGAAATATGGGATCAAGCCGAATTTTTCTTGCCCCCTTAATGCAACCCATATATGGAAATCTATTATTCAACATATGCCTTTGGTTTCTTTGCATAGCAGTTGGATTATTGGGGAAGGCAATATTCCTTTTTGGTCGAAAAATTGGTGTGGAGTTACTCTCAATGGTCCTCGGCCTATTGATATATCTCTCACGGTTAAGGAAGCCATGCCCATTCTTCCCTCCCTGCTTCATCTCATTGATCCCGAGTTTCATAATTTGGTTAAAAGGGTCCAGCTCCTCCCTCACTGTCCCGATCAGCGGGTTTGTTCTTTCACTAAATCTTGCCTTTTTGAAGTCAAGGCTTTCTGGAATCTTCATCGGGTTCGTTCCACGAACATGGCTTGGGCTCATAAAATCTAGGTGCCTTGGATTCCTAAGACAATCAGTGGTTTCTTCTGGAAACTTATTTACAATGGTCTGCCAGTTGATTCTCGGATACAATCTATCCAGATTTCGTTAGCCTCTAAATGTGTTTGTTGCATATCGATGCCATCAGCTGAATCTATTAATCATCTTTTCTTTCAATCCGAGGTTGCTAAGGTTCTCTGGGCTCACTTTGCTGCTCCTCTGAACAAGGTTTCGAACATTTTTTTAGTTCAGCATTTTTTGGAATCCTGGATTATTCATGCTTCTTGTTGTTCGCAGTATGGGGCTGTTTCGATTGGGCTGGCTGCTTTTATTTGTTGGGAAATCTGGCGTGCTCGCTGTAAAGCAGTTTTTGATAGTGTTCCAATGTCGGTTGATTTTATTAAGAGGGTTGTCCATAACGATAGGATTGGTTTGCTGCATGTCTTCAATCCGAAGTCGGCTATGCATCCTAGGGATATCATTGCTATCCAAAGACTTTCTCTCCCCATTGTTAAATCGAAAGTGAAGAAGGGTCGTTGGGTGCGTTGGGAAGCTCCTGGTATTGGCTGTGTCAAGCTTAACACTGATGGTTCTTCAGTCAATGGTTTTGCTAGTGGTGGTGGCATAATTCGAGATCATGAGGGGCAGATCATTTTGGCCTTTTCTTCGTGGTATGGTCAGGGCACGTGTTGGTCCCAAAATAGGCTCAATCTAGGCTAGAAGGGGGGGGGGGTTGAATAGCCTAGTTGTGTTTTTATGAAACTTTTCTTAAACACTTCTTAAAGATTTTTGAATGGTTTGAATAGAAGTGTTAAGGCAGCGGAAACAAGATAGAATCTGAACTATAAAGAGTGCTGATATAGTAGTACAGATTCTGAAGCAATTAAGCACCAACAGTTATAGAGAATGATAAGAACAGTTTGAAGAGCACACAGGAATTTGAAGTGGTTTGTACTGTGAATAGTACTACATCCACTACCAAAGTGGTTAGCTTTAGATTTTAAAAGTGCACTTGTTTATCCACTAGATTTATGAGTAAGATCACTAATGGATCGTGTACAAAATAAGTTTTTAACCAAGTGTATAAAGGTGAGAGAGACAATCAATGATTAATTGTTCTCTTCATGTGCAGAATTAAAGAACAGTTTAAAGACAAACTAAATGAAGCTGAAACAAATGCAATATGGTAGATTTGCAGCTTCAGAAAGTTTGGTGAAGTGTTAGTCTTTGTCCTTTTATCTCTTGAATGCTTGAGTGTTGAAGATGAAGCTTGAGAGTTTAATGCGCAAGAGTTATGTCTTCAGATCTTCAAAACTTGAATAAATACCGGGAAGAGATCTATGGACCGTTGGACTGAGACAGGGTGAACTGTGTCCAACGTTCTTTTGCATTGAATGCAATTCTGCGCTTTGGAGGATGTAACAGCCACAGTCATCAAAGATGCAGTGTGCAGAGAGGACATTCCCAATTTGAGTAAGGTTTCAGATTGCAGGCTCTGCAGCTTGGAAAGTCTTCTTAGCCAAAACGGGTAATGTCTTCAGTCTTCAGGATTCAGAGACAGTCTGAACAGTTGTCATCATGTAGAGTTGACTTCTTGAAAGTGAAATCCGATGAAGACAAAATGACTAGGTATTTTCGAAAATATTTTGTTGAGTGTACACGTGTCGAATATTTCGTGATTTGGCAAATTTGATTTTTCCAACCTTGAGCAGACTTCAAAGTCTGTTGTTCTTCCAAGGCTGCTGAAGAGGCTAGCAAAACCGCGCCTAAGACTAACACTAAGACAGTTCTAAACAAATTGATTCTAAGATAGTTGCCACACTAATCGGTACGCAGACCTTTTAGCCACTGTACAATAGAATCAGGGAATGACTCAACCAAATCTAGAAATAGGAATCAACAATCTCCTCCTATTTGGTTGATGTCATCATCTCAGCTACTAGCAGACTTTGAATCATGCACTGAGAAAATAACATGTCTTAAAGATTTTTATTAAGAGCAGACATGCCTCTCAGAACAGAAGCCTTAGTAGAGAGATGGCTGCTAGACTAAGTACTTACAAGAGAAAAGCATTAACATCAAATACTAAGTAAAGCAGTGTTTAAATCTATGAGATAAGCATGCATGCAACATGTACAGATTTAAACACGAAGTTTAAATAGAGCAGATAATATCAAGATAAAGCAATTTAAACTTTGAAAGAAACTTAAGACATCTGTGATTAAACAAGCTGTTTAAACAGCAGAAGTTTTAGCAAAACAACATAGTTTAAAAAATAAAGATACAGAACTAAATACCAACAGATTCAGAATAGGTTGGGCTGAGTGCGTCTTCGTTCTAAGTAATTGATCGATGTTTTATTTAATCTTTTTCCTTGCAAGTGGACAAGACTATTATAGAATAGTATTGGAAGCAAGGGTCGAACCACAGAGATTTGGATTTGATTACAGTAAATTTAACTAATCTATTAAAATAAAGCAATTAATAACTAATGTGGTTTTTTTTTTGGTTTTTATATATTAAATTAACTAGAAAGTAATAAAATAACCTAACTAACAAAGCATATAAATATGAGATAAATCAAAGATTTGTGAATCGCCTAGGAATTAGGATTCACTTATATCTACTCTATTGTTCATTTAAAATAATTATCATTCAATTTCTTGGGTTCGTTCACAAAAGATAGATATAGATTGTTGAACAATTGGTTTAGCCTCCATCCCCGCAAAATTCATTCATTCTATATCCTAAGCACAAGAACATGTAATCTATCTGTCACCTAGATTATGATCTATCTGTCACCTAGATCATGTATGAACCTGGTCCTAACTTATCACTCTCGTGCATCGATAGGTCCAATTTATTGTGATGGTGAGCCGATTAATACGACATATGCACATTGGTCATGCAGTTATCCGCACCTCTAGGCCTTTATTATTTGCGATTACATTCATTTGTTCAAAGCGAAATAATAGAGGGATTGATAATCACCACAATCAACAAGAATTAAATGAATAAGAATTAATATAAAACAATAGTTTCGATACAAGTTACCTCCAATTCCTAGATTATGGAGTTAGCTCTCCATAATTGAAAATACAAAACCTTGAACCATTCTTGGAGAATCTTTCTTCATAGACAAAGAAAAATAATACAGAACTTCTCTCCTTTTTTTTCTAACTAAAGGGATCTATTTATACCTAATTAATCCTACAACAAGGAGGAAAAGGAGATACAATATAATTAAAACACTAAAAATAATTAAACTAGGACTTTCACAATTCCCAAGACAATTGGAACTCTTCAAAAAGGGGCGGCTGAATTGGTGTAGGAAATTCTGATTTTCAGCTTTTTCCTTCAAGTTTCCAGCTTTTGCAGTTTGGTCCCTGAAGTTCTTCAATTCAGCATAAAATGCCTATATTTTGCACAATTATTCCAAAAGTCCCTGAAACTATAAAACAACACTAAAACACATATTAGACAACAAAAACCTCGAGAAATAGCATAATTTAAGTCGGAATAATACCCAATAACTGCGTATAAAATACAGTTATCAAATATCCCCAAACTTAAACTTTTGCTCGTCCTCGAGTAAAACAAAACAAATAAATACAAAACAAAACTAAATTAAAGCAAATAAAATATTTTTTTCTTTCACAAGTCAAAACATCGGCATGGTACCACATAATGCCTCAAGGAATGATAAATAACAACACATAGCCACAAGTCTAGGCTTTCACTCAATCATCATCAATATCACTTGTACATCTCCGTGTGTGTGTGTGAACCATTAATTGACTATCTCCAAACTTAGAAAGTTTTATCAAGCTAAGCACAACATTCATTCCCAAAATATTTCAATAAAAACATGTGCATCACAAAACATGTACATACCATCAATACCCGGTTAACAACACGAAGAGAGATCATGCTAGAATTCAAGTGCTTATACATCCATCCCATGCACTAACTATGTATGAAATACAATGCTCTCAAGTCCCAATTACTTATAATAGCTGAGATTATGCAAATACGGTGAGCTATATGAAGATGTGTATATAATTCAAAACAAGGGTCAAATCAACTATGCTTCCAAACCATGTCAACTAACACAAACAAATGTGGCAACTAGATCAATAGGACTTTATTAAGCTTGTAATGTAAGGCCAAGGTGAGGGGTAACAATAAAAGGGATAAGAAATTTCAAAATGAGAGAGTAAGAATATTTCCCTTTTTCCCATACAAAACACTCACTTTCCTTCAACAACCCACAAACTTGAACTTTTGGGTTGAAGAAGGTATCATCATCATCATAAAGATTTTCTTCCCAATGATCCTTTACTTTGCTTTCTTTCTTTCTTTTTCTTTTTTTTTCTATTCTTTTTTCTTTTTTTTTTTTTTTGAAAGGCATGTGCAATTTTTGATTTTCGCACCCTTTTTTTTTTCATATATATATATATATTTTTTTTTTCAATACAAGAACTCATTGGGGCTATTTTTGATTACATCAATCAACATGTAGACAACATTCCCAACCCAATCCTACTCTCTCAAAGGGTAGGCAAAAGTGTATAAGCTTTAGGGTTAAGTTAATGTGGGTAAAGAAACGATGTCGAATGGGGGTCGATGTGTGCTTAGCACACGCCATTCTTTATAATAAAACTCAAAGGGGACACTAGGGATTAATATATAATAGGGATGGTGAGATAAAAAGGCTCAAACGTTCCAAAGATGGCCTAAATCATATCCTAACTGCCACAATGCTCATGCTTCGTTTTCACAGAAATTCAACAAAGTTTCAAATCATTCCCTAACTCGAAGTTTTAAAAACGAGCTCCACAAGTATTTCACATAAGCATTCGCTAGAAAAGAGGTAGGGAAAATCAAGACTTAAATGCACTCACGGTTCGAAAGTGTGCTTGAGATATATTAGCAAAAGAAGTCTAACAAATCTAACTTAGCATGCAATCAACCCTAAGTCGCAAATATAATGCAACAATCATGTAATGACGGTTGTTTAAAATGTTTATGACCACAAAAATAGTAAGGTCCAAAGGGAATACAATGTGCACTATGAACTCGATAAAAATATCCAAATTCTTTAATAAATCAAGTCATGGTATTTTTGTGCTCAAATTTTTTTTTTTGAGATATAAAGTTTCATCAACTAGACCAAGCTAAGGCTCGTAGACAAGTTTACATGCATCGCTATTAACAAACATGTTATCATTGGCGGAAGTAACCACACCAAAATTAAAGACTTGTAAATTTTCAAAATTTTCAATTTTTTTTTAATTTTTAATAAAATACTAAAATAAACTAACTAATAAAATTAACAAAAAGAAAATAAAAACTAAATTAACTAAAGACAGGTAAAATGGCTCTTCTCAAAAAAATCATTTAAGCGCAAGGTAATTTCCACCCCCAAACTTAAATTTCACATTGTCCTCAATGTGAGTGCAATATAAATAAGAGGGTATAAAAACTGTCATCCAATCGGAGACAAACCAAGCATGGCAAAACATGTAGAAATTTAATAGAATCGTATGCTTGCACCCCTAACAGTTAACTCAAGATACCAACCGCTCATTATTCCCACAAAATCATAATATTTTCAACTCCCATTCCACCCAATTTAAATCAAAATGTTTCATTGCTGCCACTCCAAATGAATAACCAACAATCCTCCCAACAGATATAATGTTTTTAGTCAAATACAATTTCACCATTTAACTTAAGTATAACCAGAGTATACTTAATAATTTTAGCAAATTTTCAACATGAAATTATCCAATCGCAAAAATAAATTAACTTAGACAAGTTGAAACATAATTCTAAGGCAACGCATATTTCCGATTAATTATAAAACAATTATATTCCAAGCTAAAAATATCATCTACTAATTTAAGTTGTTCCATTCGAAATTACATGGATGTACTAGAATAGAGAAATTAAATTTTGCACCCAATCCGAAGAAAACCGATAGCAACACTTTTCAAATTTATCACAACCAAAGTGAGATATAGCATCAATTTCTTGCTCCATGACATTTGCAGATTTAGAACCCAAAAGAAATTTATTTTAATCAACCCTTCCCATAGTAAATCATAAGCATAGAACCACCCATAATTTGACTAAGAATCAAAGTGCACATGGCGCTATCAATACACACCAATCATCAAATTACAGGGAATCAGATTTTTCGAAAAGTTAATTATCGGACTATCTCTATCCAATAATTCACAAGAAAATTGCAACATTTAAATCTGGGAATTGCCTTGGGATGGCAATTGGGGCAGAGAGATGGGAGGATGGTGGGTGCAACGATAGTAATGATTCGCCGATTCGGATGAGCGATGGTTGCGGGTGGGCTTGAACGGAGGAGGATTTGAGGCTGTTGGGCTCAATTGGGGGCAGCGGCTAGAGAAGATTCAGGCACGCCGGGTTTTGAGAATCGACAGAAGAGAGAGAGAATGATGGGAGATGAAGAGATTGAAGGCACGCCGGGGCTCGCTATTGAGGAGCGAACGACGTGAGGCCGGAAAAGAAGGCAGCGGCTTTGGAGAGGGAAAGATGATGGCGGCGGGTGAGATGGATTGGTTTGAACGGAGGCATAGATGAAGGGTTCATTCGCCGGCTGAGGATAGGAAGCAAAGGGTTTTTAAGATGGGTGGCGGCTGAAAGGAGATGGAGAGGAGTCGAGATCGAGGCTGGGTTGTGGATTTGCGAAGGGGCTCGGCATGTGTGCGGGGTGAGCGGATTCGTGATGATGAAGAGGCTCGAATCGGGTTGTTGGTGGATGTATGTCGCGGCTGAAGGAGATCGGATGGCGCCGGGTTTGAAGATGAAGACGGTGGTGGATGCGGGACAAAAGGGTTGAATGGTAGGAGGAGGGGGACGATTTGGACGATGGGAGATATGAGAGATGGGGGATAGCGATTTGGGGAGAGACGAGAGAGAGAGAGAGATGAAAGAGAGGGAGAAGAGAGAGAGAAAGGAGAGAACGAGGAGGGTCAGCCGCCTTTCCTTTTCCCTTTCTTATTCTTTTTTTTTTAATGTTTAATTACGTAAACCATACAACTCCTTCCTTCCGTGCTTGGCAGACCCACTTTCTGGTGCACCTTGCGATCGCAAGGTCAAAGGGGAACTTGCGACCGCAAGGTAGTTTCATTTAAGCCCCTGAACTTTTATTATTTCTTGAATCAGTCATAAATTGTTTTATTAATTTCAGTTGAACCCACAAAATAAATCTTTTGAAGCAGCCTTTAACCTGTTTAAATTAAAATAAAAAAATCTACAAAAATTAAAATAAAATTATTAAATATAAATACATAAAAATAAAATCTTTTTGTGAGGGTGACACTATTAACACTCCCCTATAAACCCACAAACTCAGGGAGACTCTTACGAGTGACTCAAAAAGCAACAAAATAAATACAAAGAGGTAAGGGTTAGAAATTGTTCTAAGTTATAGTCGTTAGCTTGACTTAAATCCTTCCTTTTTATTAAGAAGGCATCGCCGGATCACTTAGGAATGCACACATTTTTGGTCCATAAAATCCACCACTCATGTAATGTCTTAATTTTAGTCCATTAAAACCAAACACTTCCTTGGCGAAATTTTCTTTTTCGATGGCCATTTAATTGATTTGGGGACGGGTAATTTCACACCTAAATCTTCTAATGTAATCCTATCCGGAATTTCCTCCAATTTTTCATCATAACATTGCTCATCCTCATGTATCTCTAAAATAGGTTCTTGATTCTCTTCAAGAAAATATGAAGAAGGCGTCCCTAACTCCACATAAGTGTCTAGCGGAGAATCAATTGGAGAATAAATTACAGTGAAAGTCTCCGAAATTGTTTCGGGTTCTTGAGAACAATGAGGTTGTACATCATTTTGTGGAAAATCTTGGGATTCTATAATCAACTCATCATCTTTTTCAATCGGCTCCTCTACTACTTTCAATTCTTTTTCCTCAATATTTGTGTTTTCTTTACCCATTTCTATATTACATTCCCCCTTAGAGACTTCCATGGGTATCTCATCATCTTTATGAATCAACTCCTTCTCTCGCACTTCTAGTTCTACTTTTCTTCTTTTTCTTGATTATTTTCACTTTTATCTTTTTCAACTTCTTTATCGAATTATCTACTTTATTAGGCATATCGAAGGTTGAATAGGATTACTTACCTCTTCTCTTTCTTTGTTAGATTTTGCAAGTATCTCCTTTAAATTTTCTATCTCTTCTAGCAAATATTTCATATGATATACTTCTTCATCTAAAGGTGTTGGGTCATTTACTTGATATTGTTTCTTTAGCTCATTTAAGACTTTTGACTTAGAGTTTTGTTCTAGTTCTTGCCTAACTTTGGAGGTTGTTGACAATACGAAGGTGGTTCATTATAATAATTATGCGAGGAGAAAGATGATTGATTACAATAAGAAGGAGACTCATTATAATAGGACGGATAAGGAGGAGGTTCATTATAAAAGGGCTGATTATAATATGATGGCTCATTATAGTTATTATGATAGGGCGGAAAAGATTGTTGATTGTGATAATCACATTCATAGCTATTAGGAAAAGATGGTTGATTTATTCTAGCATTTCGGTAGGCATATTCATTTGTGGCTCTCATAGGTGCGTAATTTTTCATACCCCAAGGATAATATTGTATGCCATTTTTTTTAAAGATTTTTTAAGATATTTTTTTATTTATTATTTAATTTTTAATTTTCGAATTAATTAAAAAAATTTTGAAATTTTTTTAAATTTTTAATTTTTAATAAAAACGAAAATAATAAAAAGAAAAGCTAAATTAACTAAATCAAAATAACAAATCGACAACGGCGGCCAAAAACTTGATCGATGTTTTATTTAATCTTTTTCCTTGCAAGTGGACAAGACTATTATAGAATAGCTTTGGGAAGCAAGGGTCGAACCACAGAGATTTGGATTTGATTATAGTAAATTTAACTAATCAATTAAAATAAAGCAATTAATAACTATTGGGTTTTTTTTTTGTTTTTATAAATTAAATTAACTAGAAAGCAATAAAATAACCTAACTAACAAAGCATATAAATATGAGATAAATCAAAGATTTGTAAATCGCCTAGAAATTATGATTCACTTGTATCTAATCTATTGTTTAATTCAAAATAATTATCATTCAATTTCTTGGGTTCGTTCACAAAAGATAGATATAGATTGTTGAACAATTGGTTCAAATTCACCTCCATCCCCCCGCAAAATTCATCCATTCTATATCCTAAGCACATGAACATGTAATCTAGTATCACCTAGATTTATGATCTATCTCACCTAGATCATGTATGAACTGGTCCTAACTTATCACTCTCGTGCATCGATAGGTCAATTTATTGTGATGGTGAGCCGATTGTACGACATATGCACATTGGTCATGCAGTTATCCTAAGGCCTTTATTATTTGCGATTACATTCATTTGTTCAAAGCGAAATAATAGAGATTGATAATCACCACAATCAACAAGAATTAAATGAATAAGAATTAATATAAAACAATAGATTCGATACAAGTTACCTCAATTCCTAGATTATGGAGTTAGCTCTCCATAATTGAAAATACAAAACCTTGAACCATTCTTGGAGAATCTTTCTTCATAGACAAAGAAAAATAATATAGAACTTCTCCCCTTTTTTCAACTAAAGGATCTATTTATACCTAATTAATCTTACATCAAGGAGGAAAAGGATACAATACTTAAAAAAGAATTAAACTAGGACTTGCTTTCCCAAGACTCTTAGAAACAGCTGCTGAGTTTTGGTAGAAAAATCTGATTTTCAGCTTTTTGGTCTTCAAGTTTCCAGCTTTGCGGTTGGTCCACGAAGTTCTTCAATTCACATAAAATGTCTATATTTTGCACAATTATTCCAAAAGTCCTGAAACTATAAAACAACACTAAAACACATATTAGACAACAAAAACCTCGAGAAATAGCATAATTTAAGCGGAATAATATCCCAATAACGTATAAAATAGTCATCAAGCATCATTACTTCCTTTGTATACGTTATTCTTTGAGGTCGACTTTATGTAAGTCATATAGACTTTACGGTCGGGATAGAACATTTAGGTAATTTGTTGTATTTTGTAGCCAGACATGTTTCGTGAGGAGCTTGTGTATTTAATTCTTATTCATTAGTTGTCTGCGGGCATCTCATGATAGCCTCGGGGCCTTTGGTTAGTCATTGTTGTTGTGTCGACTTGTATGCGACCATTGAGGAATATATTTACTTCTATATCGGGTTGGGTTCTTGTTGTTTCGCCGGCGTTGTGTTGTCGATGGTTTGTGCTCGTGCGCATTGTTGCGTCCGG
>CM028380.1:97793861-97880260 GCA_013146195.2 Codonopsis lanceolata | reverse complement strand
TTAGAATCCCAAATTACCTTTACTTTCAAACCAATTCACGGCGTTTCATAATCTTTGCGAAGTGCCCGATTTCTTGCGAAGCGACAAACTTCTTCTTTCTTTGCCTTGACTTGAGGGGTTGGGCGTTATTATTCATTTTGGGTGGTGCTTTCTTTTCTGGCCTTTTCAGCCTTTTTCCCAAACTTATGATTTGCTCCTTGAATTGTGAGATGCGCAACATTAACACCTTGTTGAGTTAGCCTTGCTTCCTCTTGAACTAGCATGTTAGATAGTTCATTCAGCGTCCACTTTTCCTTAATTGAATTATAGTTCACTTGAAAAGGGCATAATGTGGAGGAAGAGAATTTATGATCATGGACAAGAAAATTCTCATCCATTTTCATTCCTAAATTTCGAAGCTTAGCCGCAAAGATTTTGCATCTCACATAAGATTGTGCATTGACCGCACCATCAAACTTCATAGTAGTGAGTTCTGACATTAATTTCCCCGCAAGGGACTTATCTGCAGCCTTAAAAGCCGCTCGCAACGATTCCATAAATTCCTAGCCACTTCGTTTCGGAAGAGAGGTCTTGATGCAAAGAATTGTCATTCGCATGAACATAAGGCTCAATTCACTTTTCTCCCACAGTTTATGGAGATCCTTATCCTTCTTTGGAACTTTCTGCGGTTAATGCGTATGTTTTTCGATTTGGAGTGCAAGATCGAGATCAAGAACACCCAAAGTGAATTCAACGCTCTCACGCCATTCGAGTAAGTTGGTACCATTGAGAGAGTACGTATGAAGCATGCGAAAAATTAACTGAACAAGAGTGAAATATAATAGAGATATACACTTAGAAATTGTCTAAATGTACATAAAGAAGATTCTCACCTGGTAGAACTTCCATTAAATTAATTATGAGTCATAATTCTAAATTAATCATGTGTAAGAACAAGATAAATATCTCGTGGATATTTTTCTTTCTCTAACACATCAATTTTAATGTTGTTCAAACACGTGGATCAGAATCACCAGATGATTACCGCTCTAATATGTATGTACAACGAAGACTCATCAATAAACATTAACATTAAATAACATCAAATTAATTATCAATTATCACCGTGGTGATAATTAGTCTTTATACATATCAAACGGTTAGTGTGAAAACATAATTAATTTCTTTAAAAAAAATAAATTCATAAAATTTCGAAGAAAATTTTTGAAGGCCAAAATAGGATCGAATTGTAAAAGCTTCATTGCCAATTCCATATTTCAAATTATAATCCAACATAAAAACTATCATCATTTACTATTACTAAACTCATTATTAGTATTATTTAAATAGTAAAAACAATCAGGCATGAGCCACATGAATTAAAGGAAGGAAACATAATTGTTTAATACATAATTGATGTAAATCAAGAGCAGGTCAATAGTGCCGTGACCAATTATGATTCCTTTGAGTGAAGAAGTAAGGAGAAAAGGAATTGTATATTTTATCATTCACATGAATAGTATTAACAAACTTAATCTCATCATCATTCACTGTTCACTGTTCAAGGCCATCACTGTTCATTGTTCAAAGTCATAACTGTTCACTGTTCAAAGCCTTATCAAACCAATGCATAACCTTTGCAAAAAAAAATAATTTTGCTGAGCAGTGACGGAAGAAGTTTCCAAAAACAAAAAGAAACCGGACCAATTTTCATAACTTTAAAGAAGTCGGAAGTCCACATTCAACCAATTTATATAAAAAAAATTGATGGTAAACATGAACGGCATTATAAACAGTAAAAAAAATATCAATTATTAATTGAACAATAATATTGCATGCATCTTTAATGGATGATCACGAGTTCGTAACATTCCTCTGATACCAACTGAAAGTTAATAATCTTAAGCCCTAAATCTTGAACTCAATGAAAATCACAATGACATACAAAAATACTTTTAATTAAAATACCTGATGAAGACATATTGCTTCTAGTAATTTGCCCTTGATCTGAAATCTGCTGTATGATAGAGAAGAAGAGGCAGAATATGGTTTCTCCCTTTTGGCCTAAAACCCTAATGAGTTGATTTAACGTAATAGATTTATATGATGGGTATTACATCTCTTTTATAGGCAAAGGGATGACCAAATTCCTATTAGGGATTTAATCTCAACCGTCCATCGAGGTAGAGTTTATTTAGGAAACTTACCCTTTTTACAAACCAAATTTATTATAATTTAGTAATTTCCAAATTAACCGTGATTCTCACATATTGACCATATATAGATTTTCTTGCACCGTAAGAAATATATCTTACAAGTATTACTTTTTCAAAATCTTATTCTTGGTTTATGGCGATGAAAAAACAGAACATCAGGTGAGTCTAGGCTGTCTAGTTGGTAGTTTGCTACAGAAGAATGAGTAAAATTCTTGTCGGTCCCTTTTCTAAAGTTTGTAACCTCTTTAGTCTACTTTTCTTTTTATTTTAATCGAAAAAATCCATTTTTCGAAATATTGTTTCGAAAATGTCATTGTTTCCTTCAATAACTCCGGCAAACACATTGCGTTCGAAAATCAATATTGTTACGCAACGAAACGGGGATCACTGAAAGCTAAACAATTTTTTTTATTTAATTATAAAATACGAAACTGTAATGAATCTGTGCTAGGTTGATATTTTTCAGTAGAAACGAAGGCGGAGGAGGAGGAAGAAGAAGAAGCTTTATGATGGAGGAGATGAAAGAAGAAGGTGGATGACGTGCTTTGATTCTTTATGATTTTGTATCACAATGCAAAAATATCAGATTAATGTATCGCGTTGTAAACATTGATGAATCACGGTGCAAAAATAGACTAGATAATTAAAGTGATAAATCACAGTTCAAACATTAGTCTATCGCGGTGCAAAAATAAACTATGTAATTAAACTAATGAATCGCAGTGAAAAAATTAATGCATCGTGGTTCAATAATTAATGTATCAAATTAAACTGATGGATCGCGGTTCAAATATTAATGTATCGCAGTACAAAAATAGATTAGGTAATTAAATTGATGAATCGCGGTGCACAAATTAATGTAATAAAATCGATGCATCGCTGTTCAATAATCAATGTACCGCGATTCATTTTCGTAGTACCGTCTCATGCTCATTAAGTGTATCGTAGCGTTTTTGCACACAAAAGTGTCCTTTTCCAATTTGAAAAAAATATGAGACTGAAACAATTTAAAACTTTGAAAAGTAGACCAACCCACAATTTTTCGTAGAAGTATCGTGGATGGCTCATTGAACTCAAAACAAGAAGCAAAACAAGTTCTCTATACGTCATCAACACCGTATAGTTTGAAACTGAAAAAACGAAAAAATTCAGGCCATCCCTTTCAGATAATTTTTAACTGGTTTACATCCTTATATTTTTTTGTAACAGAAAAAGATACTTCATGTATCATGATGCACAAAATAAAGTACTTTTATGTATCCTAATGTACAATTGATGTAATTTTGTGTATAATAATGCATGAAGTGTCTTTTTGTAATTAAAAAAAATAAAAAAGCAAAACGGTTGAAAACTTAAAAAAGGGGATTGTTCGCAATTTTTCCAAGATTCTAAAAATCGTTAGGCGGCGCACTAGCACCTAGCTCATAGGGGACTAGTCGGGGCGTAATCGGGGCCTAGGCGGGGCCTAGAATTAAGGCATAATTACCATTTTTTGATAATTTACATCAAAGATCAAACACATTTACTGCAAATTTAATTTTTTTTTATGTTTGTCATTTTATCAAACACTTATCTATATTTGTAAAATGAACAAAAATATACAAACTTACCATTAATCTCAATTCTCAACAACCACAATGCAATAAACCAGCCAAGTTTAGAACTAAAAACAAAAAAATATATTATTCCACCTACCTACTGACCCAACAACCTACAGTCTAATATATACTCCCTAATCTATTCTCATTCTAAATTATGAGCCTCGAGGCAGCCCCCTTCTTCTTCATCTTTTTTTATTCTTCTTTCTTCTATCTATCTAGCAGACCAGCAACCTTTTTTTCTTCCTTTATTTTTTTTTCTTCTCTCTCTTTCTGACAGACCGACTCTCCTCATTTTTTCATCCTTCAATCTCTTTCCTTCTAGATCTAATCTTTTAATCTATCACATCTCTCATCTCACCGAATATCCACAAAATAAAACCTCTTTTTTTTCTACCTCCCTCTCTGCCTCACCATTACCACTCCCTCTTCCTTCTCCAGTTTGCCCCCCCCCCTCTTTCTTCTCCGATCACTGTATGCCACAAAATCAAAGCTACAAAAATAAATTAAGATCGGCGAGATTTGACGTAGGCGCCGACTTGATTGATTAGACAATGACTAAGAAAATCACGGCGATAGAAAAGGATATAGCACCTAGGTGAAACCTAGGCGAAGCTAAACAGTGAGTTTTAGAACACTGATTTTTTCCTTAAACAAATATGTGTGGAAACGGAGAGAGGAGACTTTTTCTATGCTCCTATTTTTAATTCTTTCTATATTTTCATTGTTATCAAGAACATGGTGAGCATTCCCACTTGCTCATAATAAATTTTCTACCTAATCAAGATTGTCTAATTTGAAAAGTTATTGAAGAGAGAGAGAGAGAGATACTTTTTATGTCATTTTTTTTTTTTTTTTAACTCCCTCTTCTAACTTTATTTCTTTGGTTTCCCAATGTAGCTTTAGCCCCGAAAATTCTAGACTAATTTTGAATGGGTTGGACTACAAGTACACAAAGCTTTTTCAACTAAAGCAACTCTACATTTACCTGATTTGAGCAAAACATTTATTATTTTATTTTGTGATGTTTTATTTAAAAGTATGTTTATGTAAGATAATTTTATAGATTTTATTTTGTAATATACCTAAATTTATCCATATTAAATGAGTTAAAATTTAGAAATCACAATATAATCCTTGAGCTTTTAGAAATTACAATGTTATAGTTACCCTTCATGTTTATAAATAAAAAGTGCCACTTTTTAATATTTAAAGTATTATTTTTTAGTATAAAATATGTCACTTTTGACTTTAGAAGTGATCTTTGGAACTTTAATGAAAACTAAATCTTTATGTCCGTGCCTATGACACGATACCAGTATATCTGATTTCGTCAATTGAAATGACAGTGCTTAAATAGAAAGTGGGATTTTTAAAAAATGTATAGTTGAGAAGTACATTGCTTCAAGTGATAGTTGAGAAATTGATGTTTTATAAGGGGTGACTGTTTAGAAGATTAATTGTAAGGTGTGACTTTGTAATATGAAAATAAAACATAGGGAGAAGAAAAGTGAGTGACTGCTCATAATATTAATTGTAGGAGGTGACTTGTAGAAGGGAAAGAAAAAATAGGAAGTTAAAATTGGATAACTACTCATATATGTGAATGTGAGGGTGAATCTCAACCGTTAAATTTTTAAAGATAATTGAATTTCAACATATAAATAGCCTTAGTCAATTACCTAGCTGTTTTATAATATAGATTATCACTTTTTTTATATAAAAAAAGTATTACTTTTTGACATTAAATGTGTCACTTTTGACCTTAAACGTGTCATACTTTTCTTTTGAAAAGTATCACTTTGCATTATAAATAAAATATGTCACTTTTGACGTAAAAATATTAAAATATCACTTTATAATATTAAAAGTGTCATTTTTTTTTAATCATAAAATGTGTAACTTTTGACCCTAAAGTGTCACTTTATATAAATGAAAAGAGTCATCGTTGGCCTCAAAAGTGTTACTCCCTCCGTCCCTAAATTATCTTCCTCCTTTCCTTTTTCGTCCGTTTCAAAATAATTGTCCACTTTGAAACTTACCTTTTTAGAACATCATTTTTACCACTTTACTCTTACTTTTTCACTCTACTTTAATTAATTATGGGCCACATACACATGGGCTTTAAAGGAAACTACACATTAAACCAATATAAATAATCAAGTCAATTGTTTTTTCTTAAACTGTGCGTCGGGTCAACCAGGACGATTATTTAGGAACGGATGGAGTACTTCTTAGCATTAAGTGTGTCAACTTTTAGTATTAAAAGTGTCACTTTTGGCTACGTGTCACTTTGTATTTTAATGAAAATTATTACATATTTTTTAACATTTAAAAAGTGTCACGTCACTTTTGCTCTTAAATGTCAGTGTTCTAAAACTCTCCGCCTAGGCGCTAGGCCCCTCTCTACCACCGCGACTTTCTTAATCGCCGTCTAATCGACCAAGTCGACGTTTACGCCAAACCTCGCCGACCTTAATTTATCTTTGTAACTTTGATTTTGTGGTATGCGGTGACCGTGGAAGGAAGAGGTGCGAACTGGAGAAGGAATGGGGAGGTGGTAATGGTGAGGCAGAAAGGGAGGTAATGGGGGGGCCAACTGGAGTAAAATCTTTTTTGTTTTTAGTTCTAAACTTAACTGGTTTATTGCTTTGGGGTTGTTGAGAATTGAGATTAATGGTAGGTCTGTATATTTTTCTTCATTTTACAAGTATAGACAAGTGTTTGAAAAAATGACAAATATAAAAAAAAAATTAAATTTGTATTCAATGTGTTTGATTTTTGATATAAATTATCAAAAAAATGGTAATTATGCCTTAATTTTAGGCCCCGCCTAGGCCCCGATTACGCCCCAACTAGTCCTCTAGGCGCTAGGCGTTAGTGTGTCGCCTAACGATTTTTAGAACCTTGTAAAATACTCCTTCCGTCTATAAATTATCGTTTGAGTTGACTTGGCGCATGATTTAAGAAAACACATTTGACTGGATAATTAATATTAGTTTGATATGTAGTTTACTTAAAAATTCATGCGTATGTGGCTCATAATGAAAATATGATGAAAAAATAAAAGTAAAATGGTAAAAGTGTTGTCCTGAAAAGAAAAATTTCAAATAAGGTTCTAAAAATCGTTAGGCGGCCGCTAGGCGGCACACTAGCGCCTAAAGGACTAGCCGGGGCATAATCAGAGCCTAGAATTAATGCATAATTACTTTTTTTTTTTTTTTTTTGATAATTTGCATCAAAGATCAAACACATTGACTACAAATTTAATTTTTTTTTTATATTTTTCATTTCATCAAACACTTGTCTATATTTATAAAATGAACAAAAATATACAAACCTACCACTAATTCCAATTCCCAACAATCTCAAAGTAATAAAACAACTAAGTTTAGAACTAAAAAAAATATTACTTCACCTACCTACTGTCCCTACAGTCCACGGTTTAACATATTTTCCCTAGTCCATCCTCATTCTAACTTCTGAGTCCCGAGACAAGCCCCTTCTTTTTCATATATATATTTTTTTCTTCTTTATTCTCTCTTTCTGGCAGACCGGCAACTCCTTTACTTTCTTTTTTTTTTTCTCTCTCTCTTCCCGGCAGACCGACTCTCCTCATTTTTTCATCCTCTAATCTCTTTCCTCCTAGATCTAACCCTTTAATCTACCCCCTCTCTCAGCCCACCGAATATCCACAAAATCAAACTCATTTTCTTTCTCCCTCCCTCTCTTCCTCACCATTACTACTCCCCCTTCCTTCTCCAGTTCTCCTTATCCAGTCACTGTACGCCATAAAATCAAAGCTACAAAAATAAATTAAGGTCGACGAGGTTTGGCGTAGACGCCGACTTGGCCGATTATGCGACGACTAAAAAACTCGTTGCGGTGGAGAGGCGCCTAGGCGGAGCTAGGCGGGGAGTTTTAAAACACTGGTTTTAAACAAGACAATTATTTTGAGACGGACAAAAATAGAAAGTATGATAATAATTTTGGGATGGAGGGATTATCACTTTTGATTACAAAGTGACATTTTGCTTAAAAAATAAAGTTAATTAAAGTTTTAAGTTGATCAGGAACTAATATGTAAAGTCTGGGGACAAACGAACTTCGACAGCAAAGTTTGGGTAGAGGGAGAGCACCGACGCACGATTTAAAATAAGGAGGGAACCAGAGCAATTAGATAGCCAAGTTCATTAATATGTTGTCATTTTGTGCGCGCGACATGTCGCTTTCCACCAATACGCGACCCACGAGCCCTATTCGGGTGACCGGTGCCTCCTTGTCCGGATCCAACCCATTCTCCCCGATTTCATCCCATTTTCTCTAACATTTGATCCATTTTCTTACTTGGTAACCCACGGTTTTATTTGATGGGTTGCCGGCTCCAGAAGCTTCATGTTAATCATTTTTGGGGTTCCGTCGTGAATTTGGGATCCGTAAGATTGTTTTACACAAATTTTTATCTTCATTTAAATAGTCTTCTTTTAAAAATTATTTTTACAATTTTAATAAATTTTCTTATTTTTACCTTTCACTTGTGTTGTATATATATTGATCATGTTTAAATATTTTTGTAATTATGATCGACTCTAATAATTATTATTTATAATTAAATTGTTAGAATCTTTAAACCTGATTCTTCGGTGGGACGGAGTGATAATTTATTCTTAAGAATAGGGTGGACTTTCCCACTTGGCACAAAGATAAACAAAAATAGCTGGCAATGAATAATGAGACATTTTTCTTGCACTGATCTGCAAGTCCATCTTCCCCACATGCTTGCATTGATGGCCTTTGGCTGATCAGAGAAGTTGGGTGCTAAGGTTTCAGATTCTTGAGCAATTGCTTACAAAATGGAAGATATGTCCTTATCCTCCTCCTCGTCTTGTCATCACTTTTCACTCGATGAGATCAAAGAGGCAACCGATAACTTTAACGAGAAAAAAGTCATCGGACATGGGGGAGAAGGAAAGGTGTATCTGGCCGAGATCTATCATGGCAGTGAAAACGAAAAATCTCGGGTAGCTGTGAAGCATTTGAAAGAAAACTCTAACGAGTTTGAAAAAGAGATTCGGACAATCACCAAGATTCAACACCCGCACCTCGTCCCTCTCCTTGGTTACTGCAAGGAATCCGATCAAAAAATTCTCATTTACGAGTACATGGAAAAGGGAAGCCTATCCGATTACATAAAGAGGAATAGTGCTAGTATTTGTTTGTCGTGGAAGCAACGGCTCAGTATATGTCTTGGTGCTGCCCGTGGGTTACAACACCTTCATAAGGAGACCCACGAATTTCCTAAAGGGATAATTCACAGAGATGTGAAGCCGGCAAATATTCTACTAGATGAAAATTGGGTTGCCAAAGTTTCCGATTTTGGAATGTTCAAGTTGTCCGTTGCTGGCCAAACCAATTCCGCCGTGATCACGGACCTTAAAGGCACGTGTGGGTATTACGCACCGGAATATTTTAGGTCCTTTCAAATAACAAGAAAAATAGATATGTACGCTTTTGGCGTGGTACTATTTGAAGTGTTATGTCGTAAAAGGCCATGGGAGCGAGGGGACGAGAGCTACTATATCGCCGAAAATGAGAATTTAGGGGTTTGGGCACAAGAAAACATTGATACAAAAATAAAAAAGGAAATATCATATGATTCTTTGATGGCATATACAGATATTATAGGTAGAAGCTTGCAATCGGACCCAAATAGACGACCTACTATGGATGGCGTAATTGTAGCTCTAGAGAATGCACTAAAACACCAAGAGCGTGAAGATGAACGGATTCGTAACATTCGTCTCAAGGCTACCGGGTAATAAAACTCTTCTTCCCTTTAAAATTCTTTATTAAATTTATTTTCTCATCTCATGAAAATAAATATAATTGACGTGCATCATTTGATACAGATTCTTAGTGTACGACACTTCTAATTTTGATGCACATTTTAGCTTATTATGCCGCTTAATGAGATGACTTTTGATGCATTTAATTTTTTTAAAAAAAGCCAATCGGGAATTTGATCCTTTAATATTTTTTAATAAATTGAAATCTGGTGTGAACTCATTTTAAAATACACATTTCTTATATATATATATATATATATATATATATATATATATATATATATATATTACAAAATAGATCAGGGGCTAACTAGTGACCCAGATCGAATTGTGTCAGATACAACTGACGGTCTAGATTGATTAGTAAATATGTGAGGTACATATAAACCCCTCAGTTATGAGTTATATTTGAATTACCCCCTTTTACAATCAATAAATATGTAATAACCCCTCAGTTATGTTTTTTTAAATTATCCTCTCTACAATCAATTACAGTTATAAGAATGCTTTCCTCTAACACATTTTTTTAACCACATACTTTCGTTTGAGTTGACGAGGTGGTTATCTATAATTTATCCCGAGCATCCATTGAGTTGTTTTAATAAGCTATTTGTTTGTAACTTTTGTAATTAATTTTCGTAATTTTAAATATTTGTATTTCAATTTTAATATTAATATTTAGTTTGTTCTTTCTTAATTAATTATTATCGTAATCAACTGAATATCAATTTAATTTTTTTTTCGACCTAGATTTATTTTTAAAAAAAACATGTGTTCGTAAGTTTTTTTAAAAAAACATTTAGTTGCAGTTTCTTAATTGATTGCTATCGTAATCAACTAAATCCCAATTTAATTATGTCTGGCTTAGATTTATTTTTTTTTATAAAAAAATTGTTCGTAAGTTTTGTAATTATTTTTTGTAATTTTAAATATTTATATTTTATTTTTTATTGTTATCGTAATTAACTAAATCAGTTTAATTTTTGTCCCAAAAAAATTGTTTCTAAGTTTTGTAATCAACTTTTGTAATTTTGAATATTTGTATTTTAATTTCTTTATTTTAAGTTGTGTTTAGTTGTGTTTAATTTCTTTATATATATCTTATGATGCAAAAACTAATTAATACTCCCTCTATCTCGGATAAATGTTTATATTTTCTATTTTGGGATGTCCCAACTAATGTTCTTAAACACTTTTAGTGTACAAATTTTCTATAGGTCTTCTCAATGAATCCCTTCATTTAACACTTTCATAGTTTCATTATTGCACATCCTAGCGGGAGAGTAAGTATAATGAGTACATCATTAATGAAAGAGGGAGAGAGTATATAGGTATTATTGTGCAATATATTTTACAACCTATCATTAATTATGTTTCTTAATTCTTGTATTTTGTCCATTAGGAACATTTATCCTAGACGAATGAAGTACTATGTTTTAGTATAAGGAACGAGACAGGTAGTCAGTCTCTAGTAATCCCTTTTTTTAGTTTCAATACCACTATCCCTAGCTAGGGTTTGATTAGCCTTTCTACACATGTTCTTATAAAAAGAAGTTTAGGTTCCAAGGACATGATTAAGATTTTATGGACATGGGATACGCTAGGAGGGGGTTAGAACAACTTAGAATGAGTGGGGCTATCCATACCCCATTGTTTGTTCTTCGCACCCCATTTTTTGTATTAAGCTTTTGTACATTATACTGTACATCGCAGGAATAGGGTGTGGAGAGCAACCTTTGGGACGTAGATATCTCCACCCACTTAGAATTCATATGCCCCTAACAACTCTAGGAGTAAAAAGGTCAGGCTAACCACACACCACATTATTCTCTCTACACCCCAATTCTATCTACACCACCACCATTTTATTAAATTTCTCACTTTACTCACTACACACCACCTCTTTTGCCTATTTTACCATTCCCTTCCTAACACACGAAAACCTAGGTCTCCTCTCTCTGTGTATGGTGGGAGAAGAAAGTAGATGGAGATAGATAGACGTCAATGGAGACGGAAATGGGGGAACCTTTTCCAAATTCGTGCTTCGCTATGTGTTCCACTGCATTAATGCAGAACCTTCCAATTCTGCAATTCAAAGATAAAATTCTGGAAATAGTGAAGGACAACACTGTAGGCGTAGCTATACTAATCAGAGAAACCGGCTCTGACAAGAGCATTCAGCTCTCTCAATTAACCTCGTCGTGTCGCCGCTATCTCCTCCCTTCCCCTTGTTTCCCGTGCTTTGAGTTTTAGAAGTAGGATCAGTTGTCTTCAGAAACGTTCTATCTGAGATGCTGAAATAAGGTGAAATTGGGAGAGACGATTGTGTGAACATGACTAATCGCACAAATGAAGGGAATACGACTAAGAATTGCCGCACATACTCGAGCGTGTGCAGTCGAGGGTTTACATACCGTTCACGTGGGCTATAATATTGTCATTTTACACTATGACATTTTTGCAATTATTTCTGATGGGGTATAGAGAGTATATCATGGTGTGTGTGGTTAGCCCGACAGCCTAGCCTCGAGTAAAATTTTTCAATGGATCGAACATCAGTTATTTAACTACTATAACTAACTAAGCTTCGGCAACACTGTATTGCCTCTTGATTAAAGCTCAATCCAAGCAACGGTACCCCCAAATAAAAAATAATCCCCAAGCATAACACACAAAATCCTTGTCTCAAGGATAGAAACGAGGAGATTCCCTTTATTAATTAGTCAGTCCTCCCACTGTATACCATCCGTTGGAAGGGCATTTTTCTATTGAACCAAAACTTGAGGAGGTTGCTTGCCATTTTCCTTGACTGAATACTCTTCTTCAGCAATGACGCATGGAAAATGGGGTCAATCTTTGAAGTAGGAGTAAGGGTGGCAGTTTGGTGTTACCGGTTAATTTGGATAAAATCATTATCTACCCAATATAGTCAATGGGTAGTTTTGGATATTATCCAATAACACTCATTATCTTTAACATGTGTTATTGGATAATATTAAATTATATCCATTAATAAATGAGTATTATCCGGATAATACCCAATAAAGAACATCATTTATTGTTTTGAGTATGACTCACATACTTATATTATGATTCACTAAGCATAATAACATTCACACACAAACCCACCCAAACACACACACGCCAAAAAAAATACACACACACGGGGCAAAAACACACTCACATGCACACACACACACACACAATACTAAGTTAATAACTTAATGTTCATAAATTATAATATTTTCACCAAAATTTCATATTTAATAAAAATTCGTGGGTCCCAATTTCAACAACGACCCAGATATTCTTAAATTTGACTTTTATCTTTTCTTTCCTTTTTTTTACTCCTCAAATAAAAAGTGACATTTGCAATGAAGCACTATTTTTATCACCTAATATACCTTATTAAAAAGTTAAATACTTATATTCATTATAATTATAAATAACAAACAAATATTCTTAATGCAAAACAAAATAATAAATACGTTCATAATAATCAACAATTTTTATGATTACTTGTTTATATTTATATTAACTTTCAAATAAATATCAAAAAGTGGTCTAACTTAGTTGTAACAACATTTGGTATTGGTATAAAACAACTTGATCCAAATTTGAATTTTGCTAACAACAAGTTATGCATCTATTTATTATTATTTTTAAGTAAAGAGCATACAGTGGTGATGGTGGCAACGATGGGCGGCAATGGGCAGTGGTGGTGGTCGGAGGTTGGTGGTGAAGGGCGGCAGATGCTCATGGTGGAGGTTGCTGGCGGCATTGGGCAGTGGCGGTTGTCAGCGGAAGTTGCTGGTGGCGGAGGTGGCCGGTGGCAGTAGTAGGTGGCGGTTGTCGGAGGTGGGAAATGGCGGCGGTGAGCGGAGGCGATTGATTGTGGTGGCATTGATTGATAAACTCAATAGTGGTGGTGACATTAGTGGATAAGCTCAATGGATAACTGGTTAATATTCATAATTATCAATTTTTTTATTGGTCTCTAATAGGTATTATCCGTTAACACCCATTAACTTATGGATAACACCCAATAACTCTTTTATGATGAATATAATAGATAAACCAATGGTTTGGATAAATTTTTGCCACCCTTATCCAGGAGGTTAACACATTGGTCATTTGGTACCCACTAGGTCAAAAAAGGGGAAAATTATGGCCGGTCCTTTTTTTTAAGTTTCTAACCCCAAAATTTCACCGTTCTTTTTTTCAACCGCAAAAGATCACTTTTCGAAATATTGTTCCAAAAAAGTCATCATCTTCTTCAACAACTTCGGCAACACATTTTCTATTCAAAAATCACGATTATGCGCAACGAAACGAGAATCAAGTACTTCAAAATCAGCCCTACTCCCCCCCCCCCACTTCCGTTCGTTTTGGATGAAATCGAATAGTCCAGACGTACAAGTCAAGAGATTCATTTCTGTTGAAGAATCCCAGTCATCAAGTACTTCAAACTATCCTGATTAGTCTTGATTTGAAAGTGTTGACCATGTGAGTAATGCCTCCGTTTCTCCACTACAAGAATCATAGTCATAACTCATAAACTCTTTATTGTATGTTGACAACCGCAAATGTCTTGATCCCAAGGCCTTGCTTAGGAAAGCTATAGGCCTATTTTCCTGCCTAGCACAGCCCTAATACCACTGTAACATGCATCTTTCCCGAGCAACATAAAAGGCCTTGATAAACAGGCGTAACTAAAACTGGAGCTGAGGTTATGACTTCTTCAGCTGTTCTAATGCTCTAACTGATTCCTTCGTCCATTGAATTTTTTTATCACAAGTAAAAAATTATAAAACTCATTGCCAAAACAGGTGGCAAGTCCTTAGTATATTACTACAATAGAACTATACAATTGATAATCTGTCCATTACATCAACAAAATAATTTCCTGAATTCGGAAAAGACTTAAAACACCAAAAAGAAAGAGACCAAAAAGTATCCACCATAATCTGATCAATATCTTACTCCACGTTCTAAAAACCCTTCGATTTGTCTGCGTCTAGGTATTCTAGCAAATAGCGAAAGGCGTTGAGTACCAAAAGGCATTCCTCCTCCTACTCTTAGAGGGACCAACCCCAGAGCAAATCCATAATGGTCCTTATGCTACTACCCATTAGAACCAAATGAAATGATTTCACCGAAAACACCATAATCTTAGTGTCGACCCTTTCACTGAATGTGTGTAAAGAAATTCAAAAGGCTAAGCAATGTCTCCCCTTTCCCAATCACTATCCCTTCGGAAAGAAGGGTTCTAATTGACCATGTCATCTGTTGCCCCTTGAATTGAGCTAACCATTTCATCTTGATTCACCATAATATTGTAGAGGTTAGGGAACTTTCTCCTCAGCTCTGTGTCACCACACCAAATGTCCTTCCACAACCTAATATCTTCCCTCGTCCATATCTTTAAAGAAAACAAATGCATGAAGGGCTCCCACCCTTTCCTAATTCCTTTCCACACACCAATTCCTAAGGAAACTGTTGAGAATATGATGACTCGATTACCTAGGCAACAAGCCAGTTCCCTCGAGGGAACTTGCCAGGGCAGGTGATAGGACTTGATTGGACATCAAATGGGGGAGCGGGGGCGTAGCCCCCCGCGATACGAACTATTCGGGTTTCAGACAAAGGCATTTTTGGTTTTGGGACTAAGCGATCGCTTAGTGGTTAGGCTGAGCGACCGCTTGATCAAGATTCCTTCGAGCCGTGTTACTGCATTTTGCGCGGTCGCCCAGTGCTTGGGCTGAGCGACCGCTCAACCCACCCTGTTTTTAGGGTTATGCTACTTTGTATGTTTTTTAAAATCCTTTTAAGGGTTTTAGGTAGGGGTGTAAGTGGTTCGGTTTGGTTTGGTTTATGCCAAAACCACAAACTAAACCGCCTCCTAGTGGTTCCAAAAATCTCAAACCGAACCGAACCGAGTAAGACTTGGAACCAAACCGAACCACTCGGTTTGGTTTGGTTTGGTTTTGTGGTTTATATAAATTATGTTTAATGAAATTAACCAACATTAAGAATAACAATAAAAATAAGATTTTAATTTGGAATAAACATCAAAATTAGGAAATAACCTACTAACAACAATTTATCATAAATAAAACAATACAAATTCTAAAATAAACACAGATAATGGAAGAAATAATAGTTCTCCAATAATCAAGATTTTGTTTAGTTTAGTATACATATATATATATATATATATATATATATATATATATATATATATATATATATATATATATATATATATATATTATGAATAAATCAAAGATTCAAAATAGTTAATAAATGTAATATAATATATATTATATAATAAATAAATAAAAATATATATGATTGTTTGGTTCGGTTAGGTTTGGTTCGATACCAAAAATCGTGAACCGAACCGAACCGAACCGCGTGGTTTTCTAATTTTTGAAACCGAAACCGAACCATCTTCGACCAAAACCGAACCAAACCAACTGGTTTGGTTTGGTTCGGTTCGGTTCCATGGTTCGGTGGTTCCGATTTACACCCCTAGTTTTAGGGTTTTTATTGTATCCATATAAATAGTTGTATCCCTAGAACGTTTGTAGGTGAGTCTCTAATAAAATTTTGACAGTCTGTTGGCCCCTAATCTCTCTCTCTCTTCTTTGTGATTGATCCTATTATACTATGTTAATTTGTTTGCTAGTCTTCCGTTGTGCATAACAATTGGTATCAGAGCATAGGTCAACATGTCTGCTTTAGGATCAGGTTTCTCTTCTTCCAAACAAGAAGTTCAGAAGTTCGATGGAACGGGGAATTTCGCTTTGTGGCAGAGAAGGGTTAAGGATGCTTTGGTGCAGGCTGGTTTAGGGAAGGTTCTTCGGAACAAAACTAGACCTAAAGATGTAAAGGAGGATGATTGGAAAGAACTCCAATGGAGGGCCGTCTCAACAATTCGTTCGTGCCTTGCGAACGAATTGGTGTATCTTGTAATTGATGAAGAGTCGACTACACATGTATGGGAAATTTTAGAGGCAAAATATATGTCAAAATCCTTGTCAAATAAGCTGCATCTCAAGCAAAGGTTATATGGGCTTAAGATGGTAGAAGGGGCTGATCTCAACACTCACATAAACACGTTTACGTAAATCATCAATGATTTGCCACGTGTGGAGGTGACGTTTGAGGAAGAAGACAAGGCGTTGATGCTGCTAAACTCGTTGTCGTCTTCCACAACGTATGAAAATCTTGTAAATATATTGATGTGGGGGAAAGATACTCTTGAGTTGGGACCTGTTACAGAGGCTCTCTTAGCTTTTCATCAACGAAAGAAAATAGTTGTTGATGAATCGCTAGGAGAAGGGCTATATGTGAAGGAGAACAAGGATCGTGGGAGGACACAATCCAGAGACAACTCAAAGAATCATCATAATTCCCGGTCGCAGTCAAGGAAGAAGTACAAGGGAAATTGCTACAAGTGTGGGAAGAAGGGGCACAAGAGGTAGGATTTTCCGGAGAAGGGAAATAATGGTGTTGGTTCGTCGAAGTCAGCTAATGTGGTTATGGATGGTTTAGATGAAGATGGTGATATGCTCTCAATTTCATCAACAGTAGACCGCCCTGCAGATTTCTGGATTCTGGATTCAGCATGTTCGTTTCATGTAACGTCCAATCGTGATTGGTTTGACACCTACATGTCAGTTAATTCTGGAGTAGTTACTATGGATAATGGTGTATCTTGTAAAATTGTTGGCATAGGTACTATTAGAATTAAAATGTTTGATGGTGTGGTACGAACGTTGTGTGATGTTAGACAAGTACTGGAAGTTTCTAAAAATATGACCTTATTGGGTACTTTAGACTGTAATGGTTGTAGTTATAGATCTAAAGATGGTATGATGAGAGTTTGTAAGGGTGCATTGGTGGTGATGAAGGGTGAGAGGGGATCCAAAAATATCTATAGACTGCTCGGTAGCCCTGTTGTAGGTGGAGCTAGTTCTGTAGAGTCGGAACCTGAAGTAGATGAGGCTACTACTCTTTGACACATGAGATTAGGTCATGTGGGGGAAAGAGGTATGAAGGAGCTTCATAAGAGGAATCTGTTGAAGGGTGTTAAAACTTGTAAACTTGATTTTTGTCAGTACTGTGTTCTTGAAAAGCAAAACAAAGTGCAATTCAAGACGACTAGACACACAACAGAAAGAATCCTTAACTACATTCATACTGATGTTTGGGGGCCACTGAGAGCAGCATCAAGGTATGGATATTTGTACTTCGTGACATTTATTGATGACTTTTCGAAGAAAGTTTGGGTTTACTTCATGAAGCACAAGAATGAGACTTTTGAGAAGTTCAAATTGTCGAAGACTGAAGTGGAAAATCAAACTGATGGAAAGGTTAAATGTTTGAGAAATGGCAATGGTACAGAGTACACGTATAAGGGGTTTAAGAAGTTTTGCACAAAGCATGGAATCAAAAGGCACTATACAGTACGCAGGACACCATATCAAAATGGTGTGGCAGAAAGGTTAAACTGATCTATTGCAGAAAGGGCTAGGTGTCTAAGATTGAATGTAGGGTTAACAAAGTGTTTTTGGGCAGATGCAGTGAGTATGGCTTGCTTCTTAATAAACAGATCACCAAGGGCGTCACTAGATTGCAAGGTTCCAGAAGAGGTATGAACGGATTCTGAAGTAGGCTACTCCGATATTCGGGTGTTTGGGTATCCATCCTATGTGCATATACCTAGTGAAGAATGATCGAAGCTTGATCCAAAATCCAAACACTGTATCTTTCTCAGTTTCGCGATAGGGGTAAAGGGTTACAGCCTTTGGGATCCCAAGTCAAGCAAGGTGGTGATCAGCAGGGATGTGGTTTTCGATGAGAAAGCTATGTTAAAGTGTACTCATGAAGAAAATGATAAACAAGTGCCAGAAAATGAAAGGGGTAATGAGCATATTATTGAGGTGGAGCTACCGGAGGTGGATTTGGATCGCACTCTTCCTGGTCCCGAGGTAACTACACAAGGAGTTGAAGAAGAAAATCTTTCAAGTGGAAGACCCAAGAGAACAATCAAACCACCAGTCAGGTATGGGTTTGAAGATTTGGTTTCATAAGGTCTTGTTCTTAGTAGTAGAGATCCAAATACTTATCAGGAGGCGATAACAAACCCAGAAAAAGATAAGTGGGTGACAGCTATGGTGGAAGAGATGGAATCACTTCATAAGAATAACACACGGGAGTTGGTGGAACTTCCCAAGGGGAAGCAAGCAATTGATTGTATATGGGTATTCAAGCGAAAGGAAGCAATATCAGAAAAAGAGGGGGAAAAGTTCACGGCACGGTTAGTGGCAAAGGGGTACTCGCAGCAACAAGGGATAGATTATAATGAGATTTTTTTGCCTGTTGTGAGACACACTTCGATCAGAATTGTGTTGGGTCTTTTAGCGCACTATGATATGGTGTTGGAACAGATGGATATGAAGACTGCATTTCTACATGGTGAGTTAAAATAACAAATCTTCATGGTACATACACATGGGTTCAGTCATCCTGGACAGGAACATTTAGTTTGTAAACTGAAGAAGTCACTTTATGGGCTAAAGCAGTCTCCGCGATAGTGGTACACCAGGTTCGACACTTATATGGTAAGTATTGGCTACAAGAGGTGTGAGTATGATTGCTTTGTGTATGTGAGAAGCCTTGATGATGGCTCTATTATTTTTCTGTTATTGTATGTGGATGATATGCTTATTGCTAGTAGAAGTGTTAATGAGGTCAATAAATTAAAAACCTTGTTAAGTAAGGAATTTGACATGAAGGATTTGGGGTGCCAAGAAGATTCTTGGTATGGAAATTCGTCAAGACAGAAAATCTAGAAGATTGTGGTTGTCTCAAGCCGGTTATGTTGAGAAGGTGTTAGAGAGGTTTAACATGGGAGATCCAAAACCAGTGACAACACCGTTGGCGAATCACTTCAGTTTGTCTACCTCAGATTCCCCAACTACAATTGAAGAAACTCAACACATGTCAAAGCCCTATGCAAGTGCAGTGGGATGTCTCATGTATGCCATGGTATGTACTAGACCATATTTGGCACAAGCAATCAGTGTGGTAAGCAAGTATATGGCTAATCCACGCAGACAACATTGGGAGGCAGTCAAGTGGATTTTCATATATTTGAAGGGCACTGTGGACTATGGTATTATGTTTGAGAGGCAGAGTATGGAGCTTTCAGTCGCAGGGTATGTTGATTCAGATTATGCAGACGTTAATGATTGTAGGAGATCTACCACAGGTTATGTGTTTACCATAGCAGGTGGACCTATATGTTGGAGAGATATGCTTCAGGCCATTATTGCATTGTCTACGACCAAGGCAGAATACATGGCAGCTGTTGAAGCTGCAAAGGAAGCCCTATGGCTTAGGGGCTTAGTCAAGGAGTTGGGTGTTCAGCAAGGTGGTTTTATGTTGCATTGTGACAATCAAAGTGCAATCTACTTAGCGAAGAATCAGATTTATCACTCAAGGACAAAGCACATCGATGTGAGATTTCACAAGATACGTGAGTTGATTGATAATGGGGATATTCTGCTTGAAAAGATTCATACCACAGATAATGCTGCAGACATATTGACGAAGCTAGTTGTAAGTAACAATTTCAAGCATTGATTGGATTTGTTACACATTGTTAGTTGTTAAAGATGTGGGAGGTCTAGTTCTACAGGTGCTCAAGGTGGAGATTGTTGAGAATAGGATGGCTCGATTACCCAGGCAACAGACCAGGGCAGGCAGTAGGACTTGATTGGACCTTAAAGAGGGGTGCGGGGGCGTAGTCCCCCCTCGGTATGGACTATTCGAGTTTTGGACAAAGGCATTTTGGGTTTTGGGACTAAGCGATCGCTCAGTGGTTAGGCTGAGCGACCGCTTGATCAAGATTCTTCGAGCCGTGTTACTGCATTTCGCACGGTCGCCGAGTGCTTGGGCTGAGCGACCGCTCAACCCCGTTTTTAGGGTTGTGCTGCTTTGTTCGTTTTTTTATCCTTTTAAAGGTTTTAATTAGGGTTTCTATTGTATCCATATAAATAGTTGTATCCCTAGAACGTTTGTATGTGAGTCTCTAATAAAATTTCGACAGTCCGTTGTCCCCCAATCTCTCTCTCTTCTTTGTGATTGATCCTATTATACTCTGTTAACTAGTGTATAACCCGTGCTCTGCACGGGTAGTTTTTACTTTTTTTTCTCATTAAATTTATTAAATATGGTACATATTTATTTTATAAGATATATTATATAATATAAATGTATTAATTGAAACATGAAACGGTATTTCAATGTTATTTAATAATAAATTTAATTGTAAAATAACTTACAAATCGGTAAAATGAAATTTAAATGTCGGTCAATTAAGAAAGTAATGATTATGTTTAATTTATTATTATCATTATTCAAATAAAAAGTAAATGAATAATTCGGTTACATAAGTTTGCAAGTAAAATTTGAATGATTGCTTTTTAAAGGTTACATATTCAATACTCAAATAAATGAAATTGATTGTCTTTTTATTGTTACAATAATAACATAATGAGAACCAAATTATTATTTTTTTCTCCTCCCTCCTCTATCTAAAGACTCTTTGCATTTCCATTTGGCGAGATAGAGTTGCTCGATCATATTGGAGGATGCTGGGAAAAGTACCTTTTCTGCTTTCCATGTCAAGTACCTATGTTGTGCTTGACAATTGTATCTAATTTGAGAAGCATCAATTTCCTCCGCAGCATGGTCCATTAAACCAAGCCATGCCTGCAATTGCAATTTAAAAAGCTGTAACAAAAAATAGATGATTGTCATGCATCTATCTATTAGTGGATCTATTGTTCAAAGTGGAAAATGATATAATCAACAGAGATGAATGGGACCTTAATTAATCACTCACTAATACAAATAAGCTTCAATCTCTTGGGAAATGATAGAAGTGATAAACCGATAATTTGGTCATATTCATCTTCTTTAACAGAAACACAAAAAATGTGAACATACACGGCAACTCTATCGGGATTGAAGGCTCCAGTAGAAGAATTATACTCGAAACGACAGAAAAAATCGTCATTGCCAACGGCATCAAGCTTGGTATAGCTCTTGAAGCTGTGGACCGTACACTTGCCTTCAATTGTGTCGGCACTTTGAATGTCTTGGTGATCGGAGAGGAAAACCTTCTTGGAACCGTGAAATTGACGGCGGCCGCCGATTGACTCTTCAGGCCGGTAATACCACCGGACGTGAACCTTAACGTTTCCGCCTCTACTGTCCGACTCGATCTTCTTTACTTTGGCCACGTACGATGGCTTCGAGGATTCGGAAGGCCGCATCAACACGCAATCCCCGGCTGAGAGAGGCAAATAACAGCGGATTCAAAATTTGATGGAAATTATGGACGGGAAATCAAAACGGATATATGAAATTGGACTGACCTGTAATGATTTTTTTGGTGCCTTTGACGGTTGGTTCCTTCTAAAATGAAATTCCACCAAATATTCAATCATGAGTATAATCAAGAAATATTTTCAAAAGATGCACAGATAATTCCCACAAATCTTTTAGTTTCGTATCTTCAACTACATACCGAAATTGGATCCAAAGGACACCAAAAATCAAGAAAATTACCAGAATCAATTTACCTGTTTAATATGTGTGAATTGACCTCCCTCCGTTCCGCTCAGATTTCCTTTCTTTATCGTCATAATTTGGAGCACTTCCATCCACGTCTATTAGAGATTGTGAGAGAGAGGGGCATGAAGGAGAGAGAAACTCTTTCAAAGAAATCAGTAAAACAAAACTATAATAGAGAGGAGGCGAGAAGGTGAGAGACCATAGTCCTTTCGACTCCATTCCGTATTAGCTCAAGTTCCTAGCTATTGTCTATTGTGAAAAGTCCTTAGATAAATATCTCTATTATTATATATAGCTATAACTTAATACCCATTATCATAATAATTATTAATAGATATTGTTATTAGATAATAGAAGAAATATAAAGAGTCAAATATGAATGCATAAGAATCAAGTTTTATTTAAAGTGGGTGAGGTGGCACAACCATAGTGCTCCTCACCAACTTTAAATATATATATATATATAGATTTGTTTGCTAGTCTTCCATTGTAGACAATAGAAACCATCGATGACTCCCCTCACCAATCACCATATTTATACGCCACCACCATCCACCACATAAATTTTCTATCGACCAAGTATCGCCACGTCCCCATCAAAAGCTCTGTTGCAATTTCTGAATTTTTTAACACCCAACCCTCTTTCCCTCACGTTAGAGAAAAATGAATCCCCATCAAAAGGCTCTATTGAAAATTTTGAATTTTTTAACCAACCCTCCTTCCCTCGCGTTAGAGCAAAATGAATCCCAATGAACGAGATGATACTTTCGCTCATCTTTTCTGCCTTCCTACAAAAAGTCTTTATCCAACTTCTCCAATATCTTCGACATAGACGTGAGAATCGTGAACAAAGACATAAAATAAGTCGGGAGATTGGCTAACGTGTTCTTAACCAAAGTCAACCTTCCCCCTTATAAGATAAATATTGTCTCTTCCACCCTGCCAATCACCTCTCATATCTTTCCAACATCTGCTTCAATGTTGCCACATTCTTGAAGGAAGCTCCTAAAGGAAGACCCATTTACGTTGTTGGAAGCTAGCAACCTTACAACCAAAAAAAAAGTTAGTCTATCCAAATTCGCCACTAAGCCCACGGAAATAATCTCACTTTTGTGAATGTTAATCTTTAAACCCAACACCACTTGGAAAACCAAAAGAACAAGTCAAAGGTAAGTTAGCCAACTGACATCTCTTAGCCTCGTAGAAGACTAGATCAGAGTTGTCCACAAACAATAAATGAGAGATCATCAACTCTTCCCTAGCTACCCTCCCCACTTTGAACACATGAATAAAATCACTCGCCACAGCTTTACCAAGAAGACGGCTCAGTGCTTCATGACCACAAGAAAAGGGATAGGGGAGAGGGGATGTTCTAGTCAAAGGCCTCTCGAGCTCAAAAAGAAGCCTGCTAGCTCGCCATTAACCAAAAATGAGAATCTCATAAAATAAATAATCTACTTCTGCCATCATCCCACTTGACAAGAGAGAAATAAACAAGTCTTACTTGACATGATCATAATCCTTCTCTATATCCAATTTGCAAAGAAGCCCTGAGAAACTACTTCACATTCTAGCATCTAAAACCTCATTGGCTATCATAGCTTCATCCAAGATATGTTGGTTCCCCACAGAGGCATGTTGCGATTCTAAAATTACCTCGCCTATCACCCTTCTCAAGCGAGTTAAAAGAACCACCCTGGCAATAACCTTGTAGAACACGCCCCCCCCCCTAAGTGATGAAAGCACATGATTTTTACCTGATTTATAGGTCCTGTTTTATAGTAGTATATCTCTCTGTATCTACCTAGTTTTTTTTGTAAATATTGAAATTGATTTTCTGTCTAGATAACAATGTAGAGATCCTCTCAGGATTTGGTAGTTTTGAGCACTGTATATATTGATATCTCTAAATGAAAAAGGGCTGTGTCGAGAGTTTCATTCCTTTCTACGTTCTGTCTTCTTTTTCCCTTTTGAGTCAGTTTGTGTCTTAGGTTAGGAGGAGTCTCTTGTGTGCAATTGATTGCCCAGGTTTTTCATGGTATCAGAGCTGATCTGCAGCCATGGCGGATGAATCTATCTTATCGACCAAAACTTCATCTCTGGCCTCTTCTTCTTCAAACCCCGATCATGATTCTGTCCGAAGTAACCATCCTCTCCCAATTTTCTTCAATATCCAATCCTTCATGGGTAATTGTCATTTAACCAATGATAATTATCAAAATTGGAGTTCACTTTTTATTTCTGTTCTAGACACTCATAGAATTACAGAAACAATCACCAGAAAAATTCCTCCATCAAAACTTCTGGAAGACAATGTCACCCCAAATCCAGCTTACCCTCTTTTCTTTCAAGCCTCTAATCTTGTTGTGGGGTGATAAAGGCTACAGTATCCCCTAAGATCCAAACCAGAGTCAATTCTTGTAAGACGGCACCTGAGGCATGGGATTTGCTCGCAAAGCGATTCGGTGTGTCGTCAAGAATCCACATCCAGAAGTTGCAAGACGACTTGCACGATCTAAGAAAGACTCATGATATGACAATGGATGACTATCTTCTTCGAGCAACCACAATTGCTGATTCTCTGGCCACAGCAGGTGAGGAAGTCACCGACGACATACTGCAACGTCGCATCCTTGGTGGTCTTGGCCCTTCATACAAGGAATTCATAACAATGCAAAATGTTCGTCATACGGCCTCTTTTCATGATTTGCAGGATTTACTAATACAGGAAGAAGCTCTTCAGGCAAAGTTTTCTAACCTTAGCATTGAATCCACCACGGCACTGTCTGCAATTAAAAATTTCCCTAAACCAGAATCTGCACCCATTCCCTCTCTTCCAGCTCCTTCTCAATCTTCTGGTTTTATGCTAAATGACCATCATGGAGGTCAAGGTCGTGGACGTGGACGTGGTGGTCATAATAATGGTCGCGGAAAAAACTGGTGGCGCAACCGAGGGAACAATAGTCAAGGCCGTGGTGACCAGTCTACGGCTACTAGTCATCCAGCGTCTCACTCTCCTATACAGAACCCTAGCCCTTATCAGCCTCGACCTAACTATGCTTCACCCTATCCTTATCCTAGTCTTGATGCTTCTGTAACATGTCAGTTATGCCTCAAGCCGGGACACACAGCCCAAACTTGTGTCAACAGAAACAATTATGCCTACCACACCCAACTCTTGCCTTCCGCTACATCCCAGTTCCCAACTTACCAACACCCGTTTGTGAATCCCCCACAGAATCATAATGTTTCCCAATTTTCATCTGCCATGGCTCCTGGTTCGTTCGTGCTAGATTCCGGGGCAACCAATCACATGACGGCTTCTCCAGATTTCTTGTCTCAATATTCTCCGTACACAGGTATCGATTCTGTTCAAATCGCTAACGGTACTAAACTGCCTATTTCATACACTGGTCAATCTAGCCTTGTTAGTGGTAATCGCATTTTCCATCTTAAAAATGTCTTATGTGTACCATCAATGCATCGTTCTTTATTATCTATTCGAAAATTTTCGCATGATAATAACTATTTTTTTGAGCTTGACGAGTTTGGTTTTCGTGTTAAGGACCGCCAAACGAAGCAGATAGTTCTTTCTGGCAATAGTTCGGGCGGCCTGTACCATTTAGAGTTTCAACCATCTCCTAAAATAAATCCGTTGGCCCTCATTGGTGAACGGGCATCTGCAAGTATCTGGCATGCTCGTCTTGGTCATCCATGCCATCTTCTCAAGTTTTTGATTCTTTAGTAAAAAATGTTCGGATTCCGCTTCACGGATCCACGAAAAATTTAGGCATGTGTCATGTATGTCCGCTAGGGAAGTCATGTAACCTGCCATTTTTTCTTCGTTCATTTAATGCTAAGAAACCTCTTGAAATGTTACATTTAGACGTTTGGGGCCCTGCTCCAGTTACTTCAAGTTCTGGTTTCAAGTATTATTTATCTGTTGTGGATGATTTTTCGCGCTTTACTTGGTTATTTCCGTTAGTCCACAAGTCTGATGTGTTCTCAGTTTTTTCCAAGTTTAAGACTCAGGTGGAAAATCAACTCTCGGAAAAAATTAGAGCTATTCACACTGTCAAAACAATACAAACAGATGGGGGGGGGGGTGAATTCATAAACCGGCAATTTGACACTTTTCTTACTCATCATGGGATACGTCATCAACTTACGTGTCCTTATACCCCCCAACAAAACGGTGTGGTTGAACGCAAGCATCGCCACATTGTTTCAATGGGGTTGTGTTTGTTAGCTCAATCTCATGTCCCACAATCTTTTTGGGTTGAGGCTTTTTCCACTGCTGTGTTCTTGATAAATCGACTGCCTATGCGTCAATTAGGATATATATCTCCTTATCAAAAACTTCTCAAGCGGGTTCCCGATTATCGTCTTCTAAAGACATTTGGTTGTGTTTGTTTTCCTCACTTAGTGCCTTATAACACACATAAACTCATGCCAAAGTCCACTCCGTGTGTGTTTTTAGGATATGATCTTTTGCGGAAAGGGTATCGATGCTATGACATGCATACTCACAGGATATATATCTCACGGCACGTGTTATTTGATGAATTGGTTTATCCTTTTTCCTCTAGTACACAGGCTGTCACAGGCATTCCTGGCCCGAGCCAGCACACTCCTCTTTCGGACTCCTTCCAACACAGTTCTGGTATGCCAGACTTCAGTCCTGTTGTTTCAAGTTTGGGTGATGGCATTTTACCTACTCCTACTCGAGTACTGCCCAGCCGTAGTCCTTATATTCCAGCTCCTGCCCCTGTTTCGAATAGGCCTTGTTCTTTGTTTCTCGGCTTGCCGGCCACGGGTTCTTCTCTCAGCCCTGATTCGTCTCTTGAAGGCAGTCCACCTCTCTCTACTGTGCCGCCGCAACGTGCTATTCCCACTGCTGTTCTGCCGGGTTCCAAACCTCAATTTTCTCATAGTCCAATTCCGTTTCAGTTGGATAACACTGTTGCTGAAACTGCTTCCACTCCGCCACTGAAATTTCGGAGCATAAATGAAATAATGTCTCGATATCCTCTTCCGGAAGCTCTAGTCGCTGTTAATGTTCAGTCCACTCTCTTTGAACCCAAGAACTTCAAACAAGCAGCAGGATTACCTCAGTGGCAAGATGCCATGA
Organism: Codonopsis lanceolata; assembly: GCA_013146195.2. Taxonomy (NCBI): domain Eukaryota; kingdom Viridiplantae; phylum Streptophyta; class Magnoliopsida; order Asterales; family Campanulaceae; genus Codonopsis; species Codonopsis lanceolata. The sequence continues at coordinate 97,852,836 of CM028380.1, read as the reverse complement.
TTGAAGAATTAGGGGCACTTCATAAAAATGGCACGTGGTCTTTGGTTCCTCGACTACCCAACATGAACGTTGTGGGTAGCAAGTGGGTTTACAAGGTTAAACGTAGGGCGGATGGTTCTCTTGAACGATATAAAGCGCGGCTTGTAGCACAAGGGTACACACAACAGGAGGGCATTGATTATGACGAGACGTTCAGTCCCGTTGTCAAACCCCCTACCATCCGTTCTATACTAGCAATTGCTCAGTCACGGCACTGGCAAATTGAGCAGTTAGATGTCAGAAATGCCTTTCTGAATGGTATTCTCAGTGAAGAAGTCTATATGGCTCAGCCACCGGGATTTGGTGATCCATCTTGTCCTCATCATGTTTGCAAGTTACACCGAGCAATTTATGGATTAAAACAGTCTCCCAGGGCATGGTTCCAACGACTTCACGACTTTCTTATCTCTTTGGGTTTCTTTAACAGCAAAGCAGATAGCTCATTATTTATTCAGCATTCTTCGACTTCCACGGTAGTCCTCCTTGTCTACGTTGACGACATAATTATCACGGGCAGCTCATCTAGTGCAGTGACCAAGGTTATTGATCAAGTGTGTGCCAAGTTTGATAGTCGAAAATTGGGCCCCCTCAGTTTTTTTCTTGGTATTGAAACGTCCCGTGACTCCTCCGTCCTCACCCTCAGTCAATCTCGTTATGCCTCTGATCTTCTCCGCAAGTTTCAAATGGACACATGCAAACCTGTATCGACACCTATGCTTCCCGGTTCTCATCTGTCCTCCACTTTGGGTGATCCGTTGACGGATGTTACTTCTTATCGGAGTATGGTCGGTGGGCTGCAGTATCTTACTCTTACTAGGCCTGACATTGCCTTTGCAGTCAACCAGGTTTGTCAGCATATGCATGCCCCACGGTCGTCACATTTACAGGCTGTCAAACGGATTTTCCGCTTTGTCAAGGGTTCTATTCATCTTGGTTTGACATTTCGCAGCTCGTCTGATACTTCCTTACATGCTTTCTCGGATGCCGATTGGGCTGGCGACCCAGATGATCGCCGATCTACAACAGGGGCCTGTATTTTTATTGGTCCGAACCTAGTCGCCTGGACCGCGAAGAAGCAGTCCACTGTCTCTCGCTCAAGTAGACAAGCTGAGTATCGAGCCCTCGCGACCACCGCTGCTGAACTTCGTTGGTTCTCCTTTTTATATCGTGAACTTGGCCTCTTTCTTTCACCACCAATACTGCATTGCGATAACATGTCTGCTCTGCACATGTCTCGCAATCCAGTTTTTCATGCTCGCACCCGACACGTGGAAATCGATTACCACTTTGTCCGAGAACTTCAACAACGAGGTTTTCTTCGCTTGGCCTATGTCTCTACTCGGGATCAAATCGCCGATATATTTACGAAAGGATTGGCTCAGCCTCGTCTTTCGATGCTTTCTGACAAACTGCGTCTTCACCGAGTTCCGCTTGGTTTGCGGGGGGGTGAAAGCACGTGATTTTTACCTGATTTATAGGTCCTGTTTTATAGTAGTATATCTCTCTGTATCTACCTAGTTTTTTTTGTAAATATTGAAATTGATTCTCTGTCTAGATAACAATGTAGAGATCCTCTCAGGATTTGGTAGTTTTGAGCACTGTATATATTGATATCTCTAAATGAAAAAGGGCTGTGTCGAGAGTTTCATTCCTTTCTACGTTCTGTCTTCTTTTTCCCTTTTGAGTCAGTTTGTGTCTTAGGTTAGGAGGAGTCTCTTATGTGCAATTGATTGCCCAGGTTTTTCAAGTGAGACTATCACCCTTCTTTTCTTTTCTTTTCTTTTCTTTTGCTTGATAAGTAAGATATACAGTGTTAAAAACAAGCATCAAATACTCAATCAGGAGACGCATCCTATATACACTGGAAGTATACAAATATAAAAAAAATTAACAAAATTAACACCAGAAAATGTACAAAAGAGTTATCCAAAAACAGAAACGACCTGGAGAACCAAAAAATAGGGTTTGGGTGCATGACCCTCTCCTTGTATCTCTCCAAACTGGTCTCCTTGCTGCAAAAGCTCTATAATTCCTATCATTACACACAGTCCAGCAGATAGCCAAGAGACCGCATCCCAACAGCTTCTAATCTTCTTTTCAAAATTAAAGCAATGAAAAATGCATTAAGACATTTCTTAAAGCACTCGGAAGTGAAAAAAGAGTGGAACACCTCCCTAATATCATCCTTAATTACCTCCTAACACCGAGGGAAAAAGGCCAAAGTAAAGCCATCATAACTTAGGACCTTGTCTCCTCTCAAGCTCTGCAAAGCTGCTACTACGTCGTCATCAGAAAACAGCTGCTCCAAACAAAAAATATCCTCCAGGGTTAATCGTTTAAAATCAACCCCATCAAGCTGGGTGGTGCCACTCCCCTCCATGGTAGTGGGTCTATAAATAGTGAGTTTTGCATACAGATTAATTTAAACGAACGAGTAATGAATTAGACAAATAAATAAAATAAAATCTAAAATTGATTTTTGGGTTAATGGTGTTAATTGAGGTAGTAGTGGTGGTAATGACAGTGGGTCTATAAATGATGGAGTTGATGGAAGAAAGTGAAGAATAACAAAATAAAAAAAGTAAATTGTAAACTTCATTTTTGGGATTAATGCATTTTTTAAATTTAAATTTAAGTATGAGAAAAATTATAAATACAGCATTGCTAGCCTTATAACTAATTTTATAATTTTCCTTACAACTAAGCCTTGAAAAAAATAGCAAAAATATTTTTTTTCTAAAACAACTTTGCACTTTTTCAGCTTTGGAAAGTAGTATAATTAGTTGTAAAAATAACATTTTCGTTATAATTATGTCAAATTACAATCCCCCCAAAGTATCCACCAACATAATGCACCTCAACAAGTTTGTCTCATAATGATATCTAACGTTTTTTTTTCCCGTATTTTGCACCATATCCGCGACAATCGTTAGAAAAGTTACGTATTTTTTTTTAAATGTATTTTAGCCTAATAAAAATTAAGAAATAAAATATAATTTTCTAAAAAATTAAATAATTGTGTGTAGAAAGTTAAAATGTTAAAAACAAAAATGGAGTGGGGTCCTTCATGCCATTTTTCGTTGTAAAAGAAAATATAGAGAAAAGATCCACCATTTTTTCTGATCTTCACTCCCAAAACACAAATTAACCCAGAATCCGGGTTTTGTCCACTCCCTCCAAATTTATCTCTCTTAAATTTCTTTCTCTTAACCAAGAAGATTGATATGCGTTTATCAATTTTCTTATCTTGATAATGAAACAAAGTAAACGAAAGATATGAAAAACTCTTATCCATAGTTACCCGTCGCCATCTCCAATTTCCTGTATGAAATTGGATCCACCCATCTTCTCCGGTGAAACCCAGCCACCACCAAAATCAATCCAATTTCTAACACCCCCCCTCTCATCCTCTTACATGATCGCCATGGCAGCTGTTCAGAGGTTAAAATCATCTAGAGCCATAGCTTTTTTAACATCTTCTCAATTTTGAAACTTTGTTTTAAGCCATATACATGCCGGCCGTATACCCAATTTTCTCCAGTAAAATTGAAGAGTATTTCAATAAAACCCCGTACCATTTCTCTTCATTCAAGTTCGTCTCTCTTTTGGATGAATTTATCGATAAGTGTTATGAGTTTTTTGTTAATCGCATGTTTTTACATGAGTTTTTAGTAAGTATACTCTATAGCCTCTGATTTCTACTTTAGGCGCAACTTTTGCAAGGGAGAGAATGTGGAAGATCGGAGATGGAGTTTGGCTAGAATCGAAGGGGGACGAAGCTAGATTGTGACAGGCTTTATCAAAGAAGGAAGGGTTTAGGCCGGAAATGACGGCTGCTATGGTGGGGCTAAAGATGGCGGCTATTACGGTGGCTCCGAAGATGGGAACTTGCACTGGGAGAAGAGAGAATTAGTGGGTGTTAGATTAGTGTTTTTACTTTTAATACATTTATTACTTAACCAGATAAGGGAAATGACGTTTTTGCCGCATACGTGGAAGACCACGTGCTATTTAACGTGGATTTTCTAACGTCCATCACATGTAGAATGAAAAATGTGAAAAAATTATGACATTAGATACCATTATGGGACAAACCTTAGGTAGGGGTGCCTTATGCGATTTGGTGGATACTTTGGGGGGATGGTAATTTGGCCATATAATTATTTTTGGATTATTGAAACAATTATTTATTATTTTTATTTAAAAACATATTTTAAATACTAAGTGGTTAACAAAATAATGAAGTTATAACCAAGTTTCATTTTGCACCCCAAGCAAAATGACCAAATTAATCTTCATGTGACATGCACATATCATTTTCCGTTAAGATTTTAAACGCCTATAGACGAGAGGGGGCAAAGTGGGACAAATAGCGAAATAAGGTATGAAAGTGAGACACTTCGTAGGTTGGGGTGCAATGAGAGATTTAGTTTGTAATTTTTGGGGCTAACCATATTTTGGCACCATCAAAATTAGTTTAAAATATAAAATTTCCCTTAAGGTATCCACCAAATCCCCTTTGGCACTCAACGTAATTTTGAAACATTTTCATATTCCATGTCAAATTTGGTTATTGGGATGTCACGTCTGATAATCCTAGTGATAGACATGGTGACGAATAATGTTTAAGATTGAGAATTTGCTCAAATCAAACCACGTCAACGGTGCCGATGAGAAATTTGTTGGAGTTGAAGCTAGGGACGATGAAGACGGATTGAACCATGACGTGGCTCATAATTGTTATGGGTTCAAATATGGATTTTGAAATTCATGGTGTATGCTTGTGTATTGTGTTGTAAGAGAGAGACGGAGAAATATGAATTGTAGAGTTTGGTCATTCAACATCGATCGGCAACGACTTTAATTTTTGGTGGGTTCTTAGGCCTTGATACCCGAGTGTGATTATTTGATCTTGAGTTCTATCTCTCACATATCTGATATGATTCCGCTCTATTTTTATTTATTTTTCTATATAAAAATTTGAATAAAAAAATTCATACACTTTAGAGTTTTATCTCATTAAATTTTATGTGAGAGGTCATTGCTGGAGGAGAAGTAGAGAAAGAATTGTTGAAAAATGACCTATATGTGAAATAACTTGTGCACCTTAACTTTAGATTGGTAAGTATATACTTTGGGGGTTGAGAGTTTGATCCCTCTAACACAATATATGATTATCAAAGATAGTAAGTTTGAATTGTTTTCAATTCACACTATTAAAAAAGGGATTTAAAAATAACCAACAAAAAAGACAAATGTGTAAGATAAGTTGTTATACAATTACTATAAGTATACATTATAAATGACCATAAAACAAAGTATCAGAAAAGCTAAACACAAAACAACATAGTTTATAAGTCTCAAAATTGTAAAGATTAAAACAAAAAAAGAATCCAATAATTAAAAGTAAAAAAAAACAACTAGCAAATCACTTTAAAAAATCATTAACACTACGTGCAAAGCACGTGAACCTTACTAGTATGTATAAATATGTGTATCAAAACAGGTGACGCGCCCTTTGTACACTAGGAGTATATATACTACTCAATACTAAAACTATTCACAAAATCCACAAAAGAATGACCGAGAGATTGATCTATCGCAGAACACCACAAAAACAACGTACGCAAAAGACATTCTCTTAATTGATCCAGTGAAACCTCAATATTATCGAAGATTCTTCTATTCATGTCTTTCTAAATGGTCCACCAAACACCCGCCGAAATAGCACCCCAAAGAATATTGCTCCTCCTGCGATTGAACCGCGACCAACTCAAAAGTATCACCCGAACAGAACCGGGCATTACCTACGAATCCCAAAATGCCCCAGTACTGTATACCATAAAGAACGAGTCATCAGACAATGCAGTTACAAATGATTAATACTCTCATCGTTGCCTTTGCACATGTAGCACCAGTTCACATAAATCATCCCCCTTTTGAGAATGTTTTCTCTTGTAAGAATCGCTTCATGGCATGCTTCCCAAACAAAAAAAGCAACGCGACTTGGAGCAATACTTCTCCATATTCCTTTCCATGGAAAGAAATACCCATCATTGCCCAACATAACAAGAAAATAAGATTTGACAACAATTTTTTTTGATATTCAACGCAGCCCATCGTCTTATCATGCCTGCTCCCGTCAATCTATGCGCATAAAGCAAAGTGAAAAAATTACCACAAATCTCCATCTCCTAGTCTTGAAGATCCCTACGAAACAAGAGGTTCCAAATTACCACTCTACCACGATCAATTTGCAGCACCTAACTAACATAGCAATTTTTGTCCATAACCAGCTAGATTGTACAAATCAGGATAGACTCTTCTAAGTTCAACCTCCGCACACCACTAGTCTTTCCAAAACTAACTTTCGAACCATTATCAACCTCAAAAGAAACAAACCTTTCAAACTGCGCTCAAGGCTCACCCGTTGCAAATACCTTTCCAAACTCCTTGCTGATGGATTATTGAGCTCCTTATAGTAGATACACGTTCTCCAATCTCCATGTCCCTTCTTTCTTCTAAACCTAATTGATTCAATGGATACGGATTTAGAGATCATTGATTGTTGAATGCATGCGGGGTTTAGACAATAAAATGCGATCATTGTCATGTCCTAGGCATGTGCCTCATATCCAAGCATGACGATATACTGCTGCAAATCTAGGGTTCTACTTTCTCAAAATGCATCATGAACACTGTACATTGTCCTTTTCTTTACAATCACACTCTTCAAAATTTAAAATTCAATAATAATGAGGATCTAAAAGTTCTTACTTTGACTATTAACTGAGTTTCGTAATGCAACTTTTCAGGATTCAACCAGTAACAATCAATTGAAAGTCTAATGTGACTATGTGAGCTATATTATAAGACTACCTTGCAATATTATTAAAATTGGAAGTACTTAATTATATGTTGACCATCTAAAAAGATAATATTCGTTTAAATTCTGATTGAATTAGCGCTTATAGGAATCTTGATTCATTTAGGTATTTATTTTAATTATATATATATATACACACACAATAGAACTTAGTCTTACACGCTCGCAATTGACTTGAGATAAGTACTGGCTAGGATTTACTGTTTTACGATGATCCAACAGCCAGTATTTTCTTCAGTTCTCACATGTGCGAAGGCTGTTTTACTGATTTGTGATTTACTTTGAAACAATTATTTTTCACGGAAACCTCCCTATTTTATCTCATCTTTCTCTCTCTTCAAGTCACTTTCTCTTTTCTTTTCTATCTCTCTTTCTCTCTCTTCCTCTCCTTATTCTTCCCGGTTCTATTCCTCTTCCTATTCTCTCTCTCTCTATTACTCCCTATTTTATCTCCTCTTTCTCTCTCTTCAAGTCACTTTCTCTTTTCTTTTCTATCTCTTTTTCTCTCTCTTCCTCTCATTTCTCTCCTTATTCTTCCCGGTTCTATTCCTTTTCCTATTCTTTCTCTCTCTCTTCCTCTCTTTTCTTCTGCATAATCTTTACTGAGAGGTTAGGGTATTATTGTAATGGGAAGCTGCAAATAAGAGTATGACTTTCCGGATTATTAATTTGAAAGAAGGACCCCACCTCTCATAACTTAAACTATTAAGTAGTCCGTCCGAAATAAAATACCCGGTAAAATCATTTTTTAAAAGTTTTTATCAAAAATTAATTGTATCTTATGAAAAGACGGTTTACAGTTATTATTTTACATTTTCGTTTTACTGAGATATTACGGTTTTACAGTTTTATGGTTGCAAAAATTTGTATTTGTATTTTTTTTATTTTTAATTGTTATTATAATTAACTTAATCAATTTACTTTTTTTCTAACCCGTAATTTCGTATACAAATTTAAAAAATTTTAAAAAAATCATAAGTTTTGTAATTTGAAATATTTGTTTTTTTTTTCTTTTTAACTGTTATTGTAATTAACTTAATCAATTTAATTTTTGTCAGACTTGCAATTTCGTATACAAACTATTAATTAATTCCTCCGTTCTGGGCAAAGAGACTCCGTTTGAAAGTCAATTTTTTTAAGAAAATAATATTTTTGGTAGTTCATTTCTACAGTATCTGTTTCATTTATTGATAAATTCTCAAACTGGCGCCGTGCCATCAGCACGGGTAAGAGTACTAGTATATTACAATAGCTCATTTTCACACATGCGCAATTGACTAAAGCTATTTAGAGGTTGAGATTAAATTATCTTTAAAAATTTAATGGTTAAGATTCACTCTCACATTCACATTCACATGTGTGAGAGTAGTTATCTACTTTTAAATCTCTATTTTCTCTCACCATGTTACAAAATCACCCCCTATAATTAATATTATGAGCAGTTACACCATGAGATTAATCTTCTAGACCATTAACCCTTACAAAACATCAACTTTGTATTCATATAATTTCACAATAGAGCTCAATTGATTGACTGAGACTATCTGACCATGGGGATTGATTCCGCCGCAAAATCAAACGTTCATAGGTCAGTTAGATATAACTTTTTACAAATAACCCCCCTCAACTATGGGTAGAGTTCGAATAGCGCCCCTCAACTACCATTTGAAGTAATGTATCCCTCAACTGTAACATTTTTTTTTAAATCGCACATTCTACTTAGACGTGGGTGTTTCAATTGACGAAATTAGATATACTAACACTGTGCTATAGGCACGGGCACAAAGATCTAGTATATAATATAAAAGGGATCAATTACAAAAAACTAATTACTAGTCAGGATTGATTTTTACTAAATACAATTACTAACCAGGATTTAATCTCACAATGTCGACCGTTTTTCCATCCTTATTTTATCTCCACAATCATTTTATCTCACTCCTTCTCTTTCTCTTTCTCTCTCCTCCTCTCTGCCTATTCATCAGTTTCTCTCTTTGATCTCTCTTCTTCTCTCTTCTTCTCACACGTTTCCTCTCACTCTTTCACTTGTATTTTGATTTTTTTTACAGTTATTATTTTACAATTATGAAAATTAGTTACTCTTTAATTGAGATATTACGGTTTTATAGTTAATATTTTACGGTTTCTACAGTTTTACAGTTTTATGGTTGCGAAAATTTGTATTTGTATTTTTTTCTTTTTAATTATTATCGTAATTAACTTAATCAATTTAATTTTTTTTCCGACCCGTAATTTCCTATACTAATAAAAAAATAAAAAAAATCATAAGTTTTGTAATTTGAAATATTTTTTTCTTTTTAATTGTTATCGTAATTAACTCAATCAATTTAATTTTTGTTCGGTCCGCAATTTCGTATACAAATTATTAATTAATCCCTCCGTTTCGGGCAAAGAGGCCCAGTTTGAAAGTCAATTTTTTAAGAAAATAATATTTTTAATAGTTCATTAATAATAAAATGACATTTACGGTTTTACAAATATTTAGTTATAGTTTCTTAATTGATTGTTATCGTAATCAACTGAATCCATTTTAATTTATGTTTGGCTTAGATTTATTTTTTATAAAAAATTGTTCGTAAGTTTTGTAATTAATTTTTGAAATTTTATATATTTGTATTTTTTTATTGTTATCGTAATTAACTGAATCAGTTTAATTTTTGTCCGAAAAAAATTTGTTTCTAAGTTTTGTAATTTTAAATATTTGTATTTTGATTTCTTTATTTTCTTAAAAGTTGTGTTTAGTTTCCCTTATTGGTCTGAAATCTTTGTGATTTCGATTTCAAAATAGTATTTTGTTAGTTCACTCTTTCTTATTCAATTTATTTTGTGGTTTTGTTTGCGGAGATTTTAATTTTTAAGTTTATTTCAATTAACAGGTGTTGGGTTAGTGTTTGTGTGAGAGAGAGAGAATGTTTTTTGATGGTTAATTATACTCTTTTAAGATAAATTATAAAACTTTCTTTTAAGATGAGTTATAAACTTTTACGACCAATAAAATATGTTATTTCTTTAATTTTCGGGATGTTGTGTAATTTACATTAATACGACCCCTACAAAATCTCAAAGATATATTAATTTATTTTCATCATACTCGGTTTATACATTGATCACACTCATACTGGCACCGTGTCATTAGCACGGACACAAGTTTATTTTTATAAAATATTGCACATCTTTTATTTGTTATGGTTTCGTTTGTTGGGGCATGTGTATTGGTTTACATTTATTTAATTGCTATTTTTTAGCTTTTAAGGTTGATTAATTTTGATCAAATGCATCTTCGTTCGACTGTTAGATTTTGTATGATAATATGTGGGAGGATTCGAGTTTTGTAGATGAAGCAGAAAATTTGGTTAAATGAATGTTTTGAATTTTCTTTGTGTCATGTGTATATGGAAATAATTGACAAAGTTATTGCATCTCATGTTTCCAATCAACCATTGTTGTTAAGTAAGAACCCCAAGAAGAAGACTGAGTTTTCATTATTGAGAAAATAATAAAATTTTCTTTTCGTATTTTAACAGTAGTTACAATTAAAATATTTATTTCTTGGTTTTCTTATGAAATAAATATCGAAGTAAAATATTTTATTTTGTTACGTATTTGAGTTTTCTTTTTTTTTTTTCGTTGTGTTGTGTACATATATCCAACCCCTACAAATTATAAGTAAATATTATTTCATTTCTATAATATTTGTTTCATTTATTGATAAATTCTTAAACTGGTGCCGTACTATTGGCACGAGCGAGAGTACTAGTTTATATTATAAAAGAGCTCAGGTCTAACTGGTGGTCCGAATCAAATTGTGTTAAACACAACTGATGGTCCAGATTGATTCGTAAATATATAAGTTACAAATGAGCCCCTCAGTTATGAATTATATTTGAATTACCCTCTACAATTACATAAAAAACTTTCAGTTGTGGGTTTTGTTTGAATTACCTTGTCAGTTGTGAGATTGAACTAATCTCGTACCGACACCGTCCCTATGACAAGTGCATCGTATACTAGTATATTCTTACACCAGCGATGATATTCAACATATTCAAACAATATCATCAACTAGCAGGACTCAAGCTTCAGGGTCTTCAATTCCCTCAAAGAAAGCTTCGTTGCAGCCTTTACACGGGAAGAAAATTTCTCAACCACTTCAAGGGGCTGATTCACAGATACAAGAAAATGAGTCCAGGTACGAGGGTTTAGAAGCTTTATATTGTGCAAAGCAACATCATGAATCTTTCAATTGTCATTTCATATTAGTATCTACGTTCCTCTTGTTATATATTGTCTGAGAGTTTGGTAGATTTCTGGTTGACCACAATGAACAGCTTGACAATTATCCTTGAAGAAACATGAATTCACTATACAATACAAAAGGGATCACGGATTAATTACCTCTTGTGAATTCGTACTCTAGAGCAAAGCGGAAGACTTTTGATCGACACACGTACACCACAAATAATATTACCTGAAACTCTTTATGCTCGGATTGATATTATGCAGTACGAATATCAATCAATATTCCACACCTCAAATCCAAGTCTTTCGATGGATTGATTTAGAGAGAATATTTTGGTGAGATGCAATAATAGTAGATTGAGAGAAAACTGCAGTATTTTGGCCGTGTATATTATGTATGGTTTTCTCAATGACTTGCCCTATTAATTATCCCACAAGAATCCTATTTCTTGTTGGTTAAGTTTGGTCAATCTCAAATCCCATGCTATTTAGGACTCAATCCTTATCTAGGTTTTTTCATCCTTGTAGCTTTTCTATTTCTGATAGAGATGTAATCATGCCTGTTCTAATCTTTTGGTTTTCTATTCTGTCATAATTTAATTTAGTTTTAGTTTTTCTTGCTTCGGAGTTTATAGATTTTATTTTTATTTTTTCAAGAGAAAGGGAGGGAGATGGAGAACACCTGCCGTTATATAGCAGGGCTCCTGAAATTGATTTATCAGAGCTGGAAAGTTTCTTCTCAACTGCATCCGCTTCAGATGGCCCAGCCAAGGGTGGAAATGGATCAAAGAAATTTCATTTGGTAAGAGAATAATTTTCTTACTTTCGTTTCTCAGTTGTTTCTCGTCATTCTTGTTTTTAGCCCTTATGAGTTCAAGAATTTGGTAAGTGAAATTGATATTTTAGTTTCCCTTTGTGAAATATGTGTCCTGTGTATTTCATAAGTAGATGACTTTCTCATTCCAGTTGTGGTTACCTTTTTGTTGTCTTTACATTAATCAGGTTGATTTGGAAAGAGCAAATAATTTTGAAATCATGCTTGCAACAACGACGATTCCTCGGGCAGATATTATTGTAAGTTCATCCTCTCTGCATCAGCTTTTGAAATGAATATAACTGCGGGGGACATGTTGCATGCATTTGTTTCCTAGTATGTGAAATAAATTATGCAATGATTGTAGTTTCAGGTAGCTAATTAATGGTTTCTTTTTTTGCTTTTATGTTATTTTCTAGTAAATGTAATTTGGTTATCAACACTGCAGATGTATATTAGAGTTAGGACCTGTATGATACCTTCGTACTTAATTTTTGTTTAGAGGGGTGGGGGTTACGTTGGGGGAAGGAGAGGGGCAATTTCCTTTTTCTTCCATCAGAAACTGATTGAAATATATATGGCAAACATATTCTTCAATGAGCGGAGCTGTTCCAATGTATTCTGGGATGGAAGGTGAATTTTTTCTCATTCTTTCCAAAATTTTGGAATGATTGCAAGACGAATAATGCAATGCTTATACTTAATGACCTCTCAATATATTTTGTGTTTTTATAAGGAATTGGATATTCCTTTTCGATTAGTATTTTGCATTTGCAAGTACTTAGGCTTGGGTTACATTTTGCAAAACCTTCATAAGTTTTCTCTCTGGCTCATTATCTTCATTTTTCTGCAGTGAGGATGCAAATTGTTTGTTTGTTTCTTTTTTTATTTGAGTCTGCATTACTTCATAGAACTGTCTTAACACGAAAGTACTATTCCAATACTCATAGCCATGATTCATTTCCAGAGTGCCGTTTTCGCATGGGATGCTTCTGCTTTGAAAATTGATCAAGTTAAGAGTCTTGTACGATGTTGCCCTACAAAAGAGGAAATGGAGTTGCTAAAGGTACCCTCTCTGTGTCTGTCTCTCTCTCTCTCGCTCACCGTCTGAGCTTATGTCTCTCCCCTTGCATCTTTATATGATTATATATGTGATGAAAGTAGTCGAATCCATTTCAGATAAGTATAAACACATACTGAGATTAAATGATATAATGTGCTCATTGGTGTGGTGTCATTTAGTGAGTGTTGAATCTCCATAAACGTTGCTGGTTGATTTTTGCGTGAGGGATCTTGAGTCCGCCAAGAGCAAAAATTGAATATTACTCTATCTCATTCTGGAGCCATTGATGTCTTTACTGATCACAAAAAACCATTGTTGATTGTTGCGCTCTTTTCTTAATAACAGAGAAAAAGTTGTTCTCAACAGATGTCCAGTTCTATCTTTCACTTGAGTTTGTTTGTGCTCTCCTTTGAGAACAACATCTTTAGTCGCCTGAAGCTCCATTTCCGTAGCCCTGTGATACATTGCGATCAAATGTGCCAGATGTGAGGTCGTAGTCTTCATTGAGTTCTTGGTCTCAACTGTCACTGATATGAAGTAGAGAGCTCCAATTTTCATTCAACCCCTTGTCAGAAAGATAATGCTCTGCAGTTCTACAAATCATGGGGCTAGTCGTAGATACGAGTTTTCTTAATACAACTGGACCTCTTCCTGTGTCCATATGCCTGTGAGTGGCTCCTTGTTTTAACTGTAGTCAAGTGGTCATCCTTTCCCTGGCTGATCAAACTCGCCTTTAGCAGCTGACCCCTTCTGTGTGGAGCATGTCCACAAAATATGGCTGGAAACTGAACCTTTCTGTGGTTTCGAGAATGAACCCTAATGTAACCTACATGACTTGTTGCTAGGAATGGAAATGGATCGAATCAATACCCGCTACCATCCCCGTCTCGCCCCATGCTCTGTTAACCAAGTCGGAGTTTGAAATGTACTCAACTGCCTAAATAAACAGAAAATCCCTAAATCACATTTCTAGTACCTGAACGTCCAATCGTTGAGTTCTCTCAAGATTTTTACATTATCCAATTTAATTAGCGTTTTATATGAGAAATATTCTCAAGACTGAGACCAACTGTACGCAACCTCTAATAATTGTATGGAGAAGCGGAGGGAACATCAAAATTGAAACACTCAATAGATTAGAGAAAGCGAGTGGTACAGAGACCATCATATCCTCTTTTTCTCATAGGGGGCCTACGGCTGCGAGAAAAGAGGAGGAAGAAGAAGAGAAGGATCGTGACCAGGATGCTGGAGTGAGAGGCTGAACCAAGGTGGCAGCATTAGGACCTCTTTAAATGGGTAAACATGTAATATTTTACGTAGATAAGACGTTTACTTACATATGCAATTATACTTCCTCCGTCCCAATTGAAAAGGTACACTTTGATTTTTTGGTGACCAATTTTGTAATCAAGCTTTGATGAGGATTTAATTAACTTTTGAGAAACTATAAAGGATAAATTGCAGGCCGGTACACTTTTCAAAAAATTTAACCTATTTACTCCCCTATATATTTTTTTATTAACCCAACAATGACACTTTTTATAATTTTCGTCCTAAAATGCCCCCACGAGCAAAAGACGATAAAGATATGGGAGAAAAGAGATTCTACGAGCCTCAAAACGCTTTGAGAGATTAGCAGTAAACCGAAACCTACGTTTATGATTCTTCATGACCCAACAAAGCTTCCTCCATCGCTGAAGCCTTTCTTCCAATGAATTCTTGGGCTTGACCTCACAATTCTCGCTCAAATAGCTCTCCATGTTCACACTCTCTAAGTTCGTAACTGAGAAGTTAGATTTCAAAATCATGGAGTAAGTTAGAAAAGCCAAAGGCCCCTGTCCTATCGCCAATCTTCAACTAATACTCTCATTTGATTATGCTCCCAACTAACTAGGCATTTCACAAGCGGCGATTCTGCTCCTAAAGTAGATCACACATCTATGCGCCTCCGTTCATAAGTAAAACTCGTGTGTGACTCCAGTCGTTCATCTTCATCTTCTACTTTCCAAAGGTTTAGTCGCGATGCACAAATTGGATAAATTGTGATGCATTGATTGAGAATCGCGATGCATCAATTTAGATTCTAATTTGTGCATTGGGATGCATGATTTTGAATTATGATGCATGATTTCTTCAATGCTTGGCTGTGTGCATCACAATTCCAATTTTGTGCATTGCGATGCATGATTTGAATTGTGAGGCATGATTTTGAATTGCGATGCATGATTTTCAATGCTTGGCAACTGCATCGCAAATACAAAATGAGTGCATCGCAATTCCAAATTGGTGTCTCGTAAATAACTCTAAAGCTTCGTGTGTGCCCGTTCTGTAAAACTCAGGAATTATAGTACATTTAGTGTAGTTTCCAAAGGTTATCCTTCTACTTTCTTTAATTAACTCATGCATTAAAAATTTGTCAAATTGACAAAAAAAAAATTAAAGTGTACGTCTTCAATTTGGACCTAGTGAGTTATTAGATTTTTTTTTTTTTTTTGCATCAGAAGTACTTTAGGAGCATTGTTTTGTTAGATAGTAGTTGGAAGTTAAAAATTGTGTTGATTGGACATTGGTGTATAGATATGTTTTTGAATTGAATGAGGATATGTTAACTTCGAAGTGTTGTATCCCATAAACCATTAGTTGAATGGTTGAAGTCCTCATGGAAATGTGGTAGCATTAATTCAAATAGAAAAAGAAAATCAATGCAAATATATGTATAAAATGAGAATGCAGGTATATATTATGGTGCTAACACTAGAAAAAATAACGAAATGACATCTAAGTACTAATAAGCAACTGGGAGTAGGGCCTATCATAAGTGGGACAAGATCAGTACAATGGTCTTATCTTCGATGAAAACTGATGCTTAAAGAGTTTATGATTCAAGTTTGATGGTGCTTTTCAATTGCAAAAGAGCCAAAAGAAAATTTACTGGTGGTAACAGAATAACAAATGGTTCTGTGGCTTAATGGAAGATTTGCCCCCGATAGGGATGAAAATTTTCATTCTGAAGACTTCACTGTGTCTTGGGGTGTGACAATTTCTTCGATTTGGAACTGGCTAGTTGATAATGTCATTCCTCTGGATAATTTCGTCCTTCTCTGTACATTTACTAAATAGTGTTTCTTAATTAACAATCCTTTTCTTTCAGTGCTATAAAGGGGACAAGGAAATGCTTGGAAAATGTGAACAGGTATTTCAGTGTCAATCAAGATTGAATTTAGTGCGGAGTGTATTTTCTTATATACCAAGCTTTGGTCATTGCTTTTCAGTTTTTTATGGAGTTGATGATTGTTCCATGTAAGGGTAATTTAGGCATTGCCTAATTTATCTTGTCTTCACTCTCTTGGTCAAAATAGGATTTTATATTGGTATTATTGTGGTAGGATTCAATTAGGATTCTCTTTTTAGATTTAGGTGATATTTTTGGTAATTAAATCTTTGCATAAGTGTTTAGTTATTGATGGTATCAAATTAGGAAACAAAATCTTGTATATCTGTTGGTTTAATTTCCTTCCTAGTAGGATGTGTTGTTTTGCCGTGTATTTGCAGGATTCCTTGGTGTCTTGGTTTACAAGTCGTTGCAGCCTATATATAGAAGAGAAGTCGAGCAGTTTGTGTAGGGCAGAGAAGCAGGAGTACGCTGAGAGAGATTAGAATCAGTCCATATTCAGTAGGTGTAAGAGAGTTTCAATCCAGAAGTCTTGTGTGCCGAGCTTGTGAGAGAAAATCAACAGCTCATACACGAAGACCATCATTCTCCATTCATATACCTGCTGGTGCTGCTGCTGCTGTTTAAAACTTCAGGAACACAGCCTTGTGTTTCCTGAAGTTTGTGTTTCGAGCCCAGCTTGATTGATTGTTTCTGGAAGCTATTCTTGTTTTTGATCTTTTTTTCCCACGTTTGTTCTAGTAGTTTATGTGGGTTTTGTGATCTCCAAGATTCTATATCTTGTGAGATTTTTGTGTTAACTGTTAAGGTTTAAAAACAGTTTTGATTTTAATATAGTTTGTTGCCTTGAGGCTTGATCTACAAGATTGATTCTTGTAGATTGTTTTTGTGTGATTTTCTGTCTTCCTAAGTCTGGTTTATTTTAAATCTTAAAACAATTCTTCCGCTGCTATTTTCTGTGAAACACTTTCAGTTCACATTGTTACCGCCATTGTTGCAACATTCACCGCAACATTGATCGTAATATCGCCCCATATCGAGAACTGCGGCATCATGCTCTTTCAATTGGTATCGAGCCAACTCTTGATATCACTAAGAGTCGATTCTCGCTTAAAGACGTGATGGATTCTCAATATGAGAACGTGGTTCGCCCTCCTACTCTTACTAATGCTAATTATTCTATATGGAAAGTCAAGATGCGATCTTCATCAAATCAATTGATGAAAGAGCGTGGCTTGTCAGTGTTGAATGGTTGGAGTCCTCCCAAAACCGTTGATTCTCGATGGTGATGTCAAAATCACAAAGGAGTCCGAGTGGACCAACGATGATAGGAACACAAAGATCTTTTAACTCAAAAGCCTTGTCTCGCAATCTATAAGGCCTTAGACGCAAATACTTTTAGAGTAATAGCAAATTACTTAATCCGCCAAAGATGTGTGGGAGGCCCTTCAAACCTTATGTGAAGGACCCGCCAAAGGTCCGCTCCTCTAAGCTAAGAATGTTAACGACTCGCTTGAGAACACAAGGATGCAAGAGTCCGAGGACATAATGACATATTATGGAAGACTTCTTGATCTATCCACTCGCTTTTAGCCTTTAGGAGATCCTATTACAAATGAGCGCCTTGTCAAGAAGATGATGAGGACTTTGCCCGAAGGTTCAATGTCAAGATATGTGCTATTGAAGAAGCACATGATATTGACAAGATGAGTTTTGAAAGATTGGCTGGAATTCTTCAAAACTTTGAATTGAACCTAAACGATCAAATAAAAAACAAAGGCAAAGGTGTCTCATCATCTTCCACACCCACTGGGAAAAACATTGCTATGCCTGCACCAATTGATCTGTCATGTGATTTACTTGAAATTCAAAAGGACATTGATGAGTCTGATTTTGGAGAAGAATCAATTGCTCTATTGACTACTAAATTCAAAAAAAATTTGAAAAATAAAAGTCAAAATAGAACTCCATCATCAAGCTCAAAAAATAATTTCAAACCTGATTCTGGGAAATTTGTTCCCAAAGAACAATCCTTTCAATCCCCTCGGAAAAACCCTTCACAAATCCTTTTGCTTCTAAGTCATCCTACAATGGTAAGAATCTTGATTCTATCCAATGTAGAGAATGTCAAGGTTTTGGACACTATGCAAACCAATGTGCTAACACTTTAAGAAAGAAAGGATTGAATTTTTCTCGCAACTCGAGTGATAGTGATGGAGAAGATCCGTGTGATCTTATCACCTTGAATGCAGTTTATGATTCTCGATTCGTAGTACAGCTTGGTTCAAGAATGTGTCACCCGATGTTGCAACATCGAGTAACATCGGGAGAAACATTGTGCGTAAACAGAACAATTTTTCTCGCTTTTAATTCCACAGCTTGCAGAGGATGATGGACATTCGATTCAGATTCGCTGGAAGGGTACAAGGAGTTGTACAAGGATTGGGAGAAAAGGGCTCATCAAGTTACACTACTTGGTAAGGCGAATGAACCGCCGAAAAGGCCAACGAGGATCAAAAAGAATGCATAATCAAGGCCGAAGGAGTCCTAAGTAGAAAGGATGTGGAAATTGAGCAAGTTAAAGGAGCAACTTGCTCAAGCGTAAGCAACACCGACCAAGTGGAATTCGAGCAAATGTAAGGTTGAAGATCTCGCTAAATTCTCGTAACTCTTCCGATCGTATTGGTTTTGTCCCTAAGGTGTTTGTGAAAGAAGGAGAAGGAACATCAGAACTAAAACCGATGAAAGCTTTCCGAAACTCGTTTTCTGTGGAAAAACCAAGAGTAAGAAGGAAAAATTATGTTTGTCACTTCGTCATAAGCTCGGGTCACATACGCCTTTTTGCTTTCTCGAAAAAGGCAATGTATGAGAATGAAAAAGGCAAGAATTCTTTGGAAAAGCTCATTGGCGTAACAGATGAAGCAACCATGCGCCACCCAATGCAAAGAACATTGGCGTAAACATTGGAAGCCTCATTCAAAGGCAAATCATAATTTTTTTCAAAAACCTCAACCCAAAACAAATAAAAAATGTGGGTTCCAAAACATGTGATGAAAAATGCAGAGCCAAATATTGTGAACCTTTTGATATCTCCGCCTGGCGCCCATGTCACATGATGAAAAATGCAATGTTACATTTACTTCCTTAAAATCTCATGTTGTCGGATCCCGTATTTCGATAGTGGTTGTTCTAGGCATATGACAAAGTGTAAAATTGAATTTGAAGGAATATGTAAGTATTAATGGTGGTTCTGCGGACCTATGGTGGTGGTGCAAAAGGGAAAATTGTAGGTAAAGGAACATTGAACGTCAAGGTCTTCCAAACCTCAAAAACGCTACCATGTGGAAGGTCTTAAGACAAACCCGATCAAAGATAAGTCGGCCTTGTGTGATGACGATCTTCGTGTAAGATTTGACAAACATTGCGTGTGAAGTTCTTGATCATAATAACAAATGTCTTCTCGACAGTTTAAGATCGCCTCGATAACCGCACTTGTTCAACAATACCCATTCGTGTCAAAAGCAAGTCTTGATGTAATGCATCTCCGGCACCGTAAGCTTGGTCACATGAGCTTTAAGCTCGATGAGCTTGTGAGGCATGATGTCGCCAAAGGATTACCAAATTTGGAAAGGAATTACTCAAAGGTATGTGGATCATGTCAAAAGGTAAACAAGTCAAGGCTTCACATCTTCCCATCACACAATGCTCCACTTCCGATGTTTCGAGATGATTCATACCGACCTTATGGGTCCCATTGAGGTAGAAAGCCTAGGTAAGAAAAAGTACACCTTTGTCTCGGTAGATGACTTCTCTAGATATACTTGGGTAATATTTTTAAGAGAGAAGTCTCGAAACTTTGAGGCTTTCAAAATTTGGTACACCTGCAGTTATGAACTTGTATGATCTAAAACTCACTAGATTAGATCGATCATGGCACGGAATATGAAAATGCATCCTTTTCTAATTATTGTGCCTCTAATGGTATCTCTCATGAATTCTTCAAGCTCCCAAACTCCACAACAAAATGGAGTGGCTGAGAGAAAGAACAGACATTACAAGAAATGGCTGTGGTAATGTTACATTCAAAAAAAAATTTAAAAGATTTTGGGTCAAGCATTGAACACGCTTGTCATATTGGAAATAGGGTCTTCTTGAGACCGTGTAGCACAATGACACCTTACGAAATTTTTCTTGGGAAGAAACCTACCTTGAAATATTTTCATGTGTTTGGTCATGTGTGTTATTCTGCCAATGATAGTAGATCAACTTTCCAAGTTTGACTCTAAAGAGTGATAAATGTGTTTTTATGGGATATTCCACAAATAGTCGAGCATATAGAGTTTTTAATCTTCGAACTAAGACTATTATGGAATCCATGAATATTGTGTTTGATGATTTAATCGGTCTTGGTCTCAAAACTTCGAGGAAGATCGTTTGTGGAGGTTTTTGGATTTTGGAGACTTTGATCTCGACTTGATGCCGAATCCAAGAGTTCAGGGAGCGAACATACGCATTCAGCAGATACAAAGTTGTTCGATGAAAAAGTTCGTGAGTTGTCACCCAATGTTGTTCGATGTTGTTCCTGATGTTGCAACATCGGAGAAACATTGTCTGACGAACCGGCGAGTGAGAAAGAAGCGCGTGGAGCGATTCAAATCGGGGAAGATGATCGGTCAGATTGATGATCGAGGAAATCGACATTTCAGCAAGATTCGGAGAAACCATCCACTCACTCAAGTTATAGGTAATGTAAAAAGATGGTGTGTCAACAAGAAAAAAGGTAAAGTGGACTACAAGAAACTAGCATGCATGACCACTCTTGAATTTGATGATATACATGCTTCGTGTTTTGTTTCCTTGTTGAACCTAAAAATGTACAAGAAGGCCCTTAAAGATGAAAAGTTGGATAAATGCCATGCAAGAGGAACTAGATCAATTTTCAAAAATGATGTATGGTATCTAGTTCCCAGACCCACTTCAATAAATGTTATTGGAACTAAATGGATTTTCAAAAACAAAAGCGAATGAAGTGGGAGAAATAATGAGGAATAAAGCTAGATTGGTAGCTCGAGGGTATACAGGTGTTGAGGGGTGGACTTTGATGAAACCTTTGCACTGTAGCCGTATTGAGTCTATCCGTCTACTACAGCAATTGCTTGTTTCCTTGACATTACTCTTCAACAAATGGATGTGAAGAGTGCTTTTTAAATGGAATTCTTGAGGAGGAAGTTTTTGTGGAACAACCAAAAGGATTTGAGGACCCCATAAACCCAATCATGTGTTTAAATTGAAAAAGGCTTTGTATGGTCTCAAACAAGCTCCTAGAGCTTGGTATGGTAGGCTTACGATCACCTTTTACAAAGTGGGTTTAAAAGGGAGAGGTGGATAAAACATTGTTCATTCAAAAACAAGATAAACATATTTTGATTGCTCAAATTTATGTTGATGACATCGTGTTTGGATCCACCTCCAAATCCTTGGAAAAAATTTGTGCATTGCATGACATCCACATTTGAAATGAGCATGGTAGGTGAATTGACATATTTCTTAGGCATTCGGGTCAAACAATCACATGAAGGGATGTTCATTTCTCAAGCCAAGTACTCTCTAAACTTGGTGAAGAAATTCGATCTTGAGAATGGAAAACATAAAAAAAACCCTATGGGTACATCCGATAAGCTTAATAAAGATGAAAAATCAGAAAGTGTTGATCCTACCTTGTATAGAAGTATGATAGGGAGTTTGCTGTATTTAACTGCCACTCGTCCAGATATCATGTACAGTGTGTGTTTGTGTGCAAGGTATCAAGCAAACCCCAAAGTTTCTCACCTAAAAGCTGTCAAAAGAATCATTCGATATGTTGGTGAGACATTTGGCATGGGTTTGTGGTATACTAAGCATCTGAACACCAATCTGGTTGGGTTTGATGTGGATGGCGGATTTTGATGACATGAGAAGTACATACGGAGGATGTTTTTATCTAGGAAACAATCGATTTCTTGGTTTAGCAAGAAACAAAATTGTGTGGCTCTATCAGCAGTGAATCTGAATATATAGGCTGGTAGTGCATGTACACAACTTTGTGGATGAAACAAATGATTCAAGATTATGGATTGCATAGTGACATTTTAATCATGTATTGTGACAACACAAGTGCTATAAGCATAGCTAAAAATCCTGTTCAACACAAAAGAACAAAGCACATAGATATAAGACACCATTTTATTAGAGACTTAGTTGAACAAGGCATTGTGTGCATTGAACATGTTGAGTAGATAACAATTTGGGCGATATCTTTACTAAGAGTCTAGATTTTGAGAGATTCATCAATCTTAGGAAATCTCTCGGTATGTGTGCCATGTAATCACTCACATTTATATATATATAAAAAAAAAATGATATTTAGGCATACTGCATTGTTGTCTAGGAGGGCACACTAGATCAAATCTGTTTGCTGTTAGTACCTTTGAGCATGTGTAAAGATTCATTCAAAACCTCTGTGATTATGTTGTAAAAATTCTTCTCACCTTCTCCCAAGAAGTTGTTGTGTTTGAGAGAAATCTCGTCGTTTGCACCTGAAAGGAAAGAGCTACCTTTCAAAAGTTTTAGGATCTTTGCAATTTGTCAATGTACCATGAAGTTTCAACTTGCATGGGTTGATCTTGACTAAATTGACTCCTCTGATTTGAGAAAGTGTGAAAGCTACCTAACGGAAAAGAGCTACCTATGAACAAGGTTGTGGCTTCCTTTCTTTTGGGACTATGGATTTTCGAATTTCATGGGTCGATCAAATGCAAAGTTGCCACCCTTGGTAAATAGTGTGAAAGGTTCTAGTGGTGTCTTTAGCTTGAAATAAAGTAAAGCTAGTTTTATAGGGAAATAAAGTACCTATAATGTTTTTGGGAGAAATTGTGTTATTTGGTGAAAGAAAAATTGCAAATTCAAACATAAAATCACGCAATTTTTTGGTGAATGTGATTTCCATTGTTGCAACATTGGGAACTGCAATCAGTTGATCTAGACATATCACTTGTGTGTTATGCATTCTTTCGATTGTTTTTCTTTTTGCATATTTTAGACATACTGTTTAGGACATATAGGTGCATGTTATCGGCCTTCTTAATACGTCCATCAAGTTTAATGCTGTTTTGATTCTTGTTCTCAAAGTCATGATTTTATGTGGTTGTCTACTCTCTTGTGTTGTTTCTTCATGATTTGAACTAAATATCGTGTTTATATGCTTTGTGGAGTCTCAGTGCACTCAGGTTAAGTATGTTTTTGTGTATTCCCAAAATATCGATCAATTAAAAAAATGTGTTTTTGAAATCAGATTGTAACTCAAATTGGTCTTATATCTCTCATGTCTCAAGCGACAAACTCATGTCTTACTCATATCAGTTGGTCGGCTTGTGGGTTTGAATTTTGAATGCCTTGTGATGTGTGCGGCGGTTCATTTCTTTGCCTTAATTACCAACGACTAATTGCAATTAGTGGCGGGTTTAGTGTGTCTCACTTACGAGGCGTGCGTAATTATTCACTCCAAAATCTCTTCAAAATTTTCCGGTGACTCTGTCTGGTCTCAGTTCGTCTCTCAAAAATTCTATCTCCATCATTCTGAGTTCTTCTCTCAGTCGACATCAATGGCATCATCTTCCAAAAGCCCTAAATTTTCGAGGTCGAATGTTGCAACATCGAAGACATCGGTGAGCCCCAATTTCTCGGCGACGGATGATGCATCGAAGGCCATGGTTGTCTATCAACCGGTCAATCACGAACCTCTTACTATGATTCTCCCGGGGGAAAAAGGAAAGCAATAGATGTTGAAAATCACGGAGATTTGTCAGGTTTTTCCTCAATAGGCAACCCTAGCTCTCGGCGGTCCCAAGCGTCAGCGGCATTCAGGCCAACTATGATGATCCCTCCCCTGCTGATGTTCAGGCCGCGAAGAAAAATAAAGTTGAGGCTAGCTTCTTCAAGGAACCAGTGATTCTCGCAAGCGATTCTGATGATGAGGATTTCGTTCCTCCTGCAGGTTCAATTCCCCAAACTCATGAAGCTTCTATGTCACCAGCGTCTCCACCATCTTCTCGGTTCAAGACCAGTTGAGGATGAAGATTATCCTATTCCGTCCCCAGGGTAGTATTCCTTACGAATCTCCTCCCCTCGTCGGAAATCATCAAAAGTTGCACCATACGCCATTGATGAAGAAGTTGTTAGAAATTTAACTTCGATTGCGCCGGGCTCGTGCTTCCTCATCGAGGTCCTTCTCCTCGCTCCTCCTCCAGCGCACCTAGTCCATCGACTTCCTCGAGAATTTGGCGATAGTTCGTCGAGAACTATGCTACTCAGAAAGGTTCCCTGGCTGTTAGTGAAGAATCGATAAGTCTCGGTGAAGATCTTCGAGCGGCTACTACGTTCGACTCAATGTTGCACCGATTGTTGCAACATCCGGGCGAAAAAACCCTTGGTACTCCTCTCTCCTCTTCCTTTATATCTAAATCTGCTTCTAGAAGATACAATATTTCACGCAATATCATTGATGAGAGGAATGTTTTGGATTCTATGTTAGATTCTTATAATCTGTCAGCCTATGTTTCTGAACGCCATCTTGTGACATCCATTTCATCTGTTGCGCTTTTGTCGCGAAATAATCCATGAGTTTTATTCAAATTTGGAAAAAGCAATTCTTGATTCTTGTGACTCTAGTTTTGAAAGTTTATGTGAGAGGTAGATGGTACTCTTTTTCTCCCAAAGTCATAAATTCCATGCTTGGTACTCATCCTTCTGGTATTCTTGATTTTAATGTCGACCTAAATCTGTGCATTTGTGAACTTTCGGGTGGTCGCATTTCATTGTGGCCAGCCAAAGGTGTACCTGTTAGTACTTCTCAGTTGTCCTCTCTCTACGCTTTTTTGCACAAAGTTTCTGTGCAAACTGGTCTCCCTCAAAGAACACCAATGTTGTAACAGAAGAGCATGCTAAAATCCTATATCTACTGGCTCTCAAAACCGTTTGATCTTGGACTATATGTCTTTAGGAGAATAGCATCCATGGCTGAAACCGGGGGTGACAAGAGGTCTCTCATCTTTCCTTCTCTCATATACCGTATTCTACTCTCTCAAGGGTACAAACCTCCTTCCTCCACTCGTCTATCACTTTCTTGAGCCTCTTCATTTTCCTCCAAACTTTTAAAAGGGGATAGGCTCATCAATTTACCTCCGATCGGCTCGGATGCACCTCTCGATCCTACCATTCCTGATACTACAACATCTCCTTCAGTTCCTGTTTCACCTGTTGTTGTTCCTCCGAATGTTGCAACATCCAGTGCAACATCCACCCTGTTTGCCTCTCCTACAGCTCCTATGTCGGTTGTCTTTGTCAAAGAGCAACTGCGGTTGATACAGGACCAGCTCTCTCACCTTTATGCACATCAGGCCTTTCTCACTACTTTGGTACGCACGGTATTCCTCTGTTTGGGCCAACATTACAGTCAAATAGGGGGTGAGGCTGCAACAAGAGTTGGTTGTGATGCTGAAGATGCAAGTGATGATGTTCGTGAATCTGGTAGTGCTCTGAGGACAAAAAATGATCTTCGAAGGATAATCGATGTATTGTGGTTTCGATTTTATGAAAGCGATGTTGATGGTTGGTAAAACAATTACTTCATTTGGCGTAATAATTAGGGTAGACATTTGAGATTCATGTAACATGCTGTTGATGGTGACTGTGTTTTATTGATCATATCTCTCTTCAATATTTCTGATCTTCGTTTCAGGATATGTTCATCATGTTCTTCTTGCAGGACTTGTGAATTTGACCAAGAATGCTCGGACAAAGGGGGTGATTGTAAGGGTAATTTAGGCATTGCCTAATTTATCTTGTCTTCACTCTCTTGGTCAAAATAGGTTTTCATATTGGTATTATTGTGGTAGGATTTAATTAGGATTCTTTTTTAGATTTAGGTGATATTTTTGGTAATTAAATCTTTGCATAAGTGTTTAGTTATTGATGGTATCAAATTAGGAAACAAAATCTTGTATATTTGTCGGCTTAATTTCTTTCCTAGTAGGATGTGTTGTTTTGCCGTGTCTTTGCAGGATTCCTTGGTGTCTTGATTCACAAGTCGTTGCAGCCTATATATAGAAGAGAAGTCGAGCAGTTTGAATAGTGCAGAGAAGCAGGAGTATGCTGAGAGAGCTTGAGCGAGAATCAGATCATATTCAGTAGTAGTAAGAGAGATTAATTCCAGAAGTCTTGTGTGTTGAAATTGAGAGAAGAATTCAACAACTCATACACGAAGACCTTTCTGCATTCCTGCTGCTGCTGCTGCTGTGTAAAACTTCAGGAACACAGCATTGTGTTTCCTGAAGTTTGTGTTTCGAGCTTCCAGTTTTTTGTTGTTTGTTTTTGGAAGCTGTTTGTCATTTTTCTTCCCACGTTTGGTCTGATAGTTTATGTGGGTTTTGTGATCTCCAAGATTCTATATCTTGTGAGATTTTTGTATAAACTGTTAAGGTTCAAAAACAGTTTTGAGTTTAATATAATTTGTTGCCTTGAGGCTTGATCTACAAGATTGATTCTTGTAGATTGTTTTTGTGTGATTTTCTGTCTTACTAAGTCTGTCTGATTTCAAATCCCAAAACAAAACTTCCGCTGCTATTTTCTGTGTTACACTTTCAGTTCACATTGTTACTGCCATTGTTGCAACATTCACTGCAACATTGACAGCAACATCATCCCATATCGAGAATCCGTGGCATCGCGTTCTTTCAGTATTTTTTAAAATCCTGGAAAATGAATGAACCGGCCTGGTGAATTTGAGCAATAATGCCGGGCCGGCTGTAAGTCACGGACGGCTATGAATGTGATGGCAATATTCTCTCGCCGTAATCATGCCCGAGATCCATATGAATATATGATCATGGAAGTTATGCAACAAGCTCGATCGTTCCAACATCGCATCTTTTTTTAGTGCTTTGCAATTAAAAAGCAACAACCACTATGGTAAATGGTAATCACCTCGATCATCAGTTTCATGATCTTTGCAAAATTCACGACAAACATAGACACTACGATTGACAGCAAAAGAAGATTGGCATTCTCCATTGCGTGGGATTCCCCGGCCACCTTTTCTACTCATATGCATTTGTCCATTTACAAAGATGGAATCTGTTCATAATGCTGAGGCGAGCCTTGCTTTCTATGTCAACTTGTCAATTGGAATCTATTGATGAAGAATGCTTGTGTCGCTCTCTCAGAATCTAAAAGACCATGCAACAATACCAAATTCATCAGTCACAGAAAATGTTAGGGACTTCGAAAGGAACTACTTAACTAACTAAAATTCAAACCGTCAGTATGTTAAACTAACATTATAACCAACTTGTTAAATCAAATGGCATTGAATTAGAGCCATTTATCAGGTTCAAAGCTGATATTTTATTATGACGCATATAGGATAAATAATTAAAACAGCATGAATTTGAAATAGCAAATGGTACATGATCAGCACAAGATCGATTATAAGGTTATGGCCTGGGACATGCATGTGTGAACCTATTACCACTAATCAAGTGCCGTTTGGTATGCAACAATGAAATCACGACTGTTGGGTAACAAACAAGCACTACTAAGCGCATTACCGCAGATAAGTTTCAAGTTTTTGGACATTTAATTTTTCATACGGAACTTATATTACAATGGAGAAAAAGGAAAAAGGTACGGAATAAAATGAAAGGGTAAGGTATTAAATACCTTTCTTTATGAGAAAAATAAAGATGAGGAGGCACTGGAAAAGTGGAGCATATTTTCTTTTAGCTTTTTGGCAATGGACGATTTCAACTGGAATATGTCAAAAGTTGATCACACATCAGTTGTTTCCTGATATAACTTACAGAATTCATATCTCTGTATACTTTCTTACCTTTTCTTCACAAGCTAAAACGCCTTCTTTTATGCAGATCGTTTAACAAATGTACTGTCTCAAAATTTGAATATATCAGTTGTTAATTTCCTGCTGTCAAAAGTATTTGTTTTTCAAGATTGTATTACTTAAAAAAAAATTATATCAGCTATTCTGTTTATATTCTAACAGGAACTTCTTTACAGAATCGTCTGACAAAGGCTATGGGGGGAGAGAGAGAGAGAGATGTCATAACTTAAGTGAAAATACAGTCTCTCTAATAGCAATTTGTGTTCCTTTGATTGGGGGTACCGATACAATGCAGTAGATAGTACAGAAGACTTGCTATGCATTATGTCATGGAAGTTTTTTGGATGTTGATATAGCAGTGAACTGATAATCTGTTGTTATCATATATATCGAGCACATGAAAAAAGCTCAATAGATTAAAATAAGCTAATTTTCATTAATTAAAGGAAATACGCTACATTCGTTTTCTTTCTTCCCTGCTAAGCAAATAAGCTACATGCTTGAGCTAACAATAGCTAAGAAAGACTATTGAAAATACATAAACACAAGCTAATTAAATAGGCTACTTAACGGAGCTTTTAGGCTACTTAATGGAAGAGCTCGTTGTGCTGAGCGAAGCTTATTCTTCTAATATGGTACCAGGTCCAGGTCCAGGTCCAGGTCCAGGTCGGATTTAAGACATGGAAGTGGTCTGGTATGGCTTCAGAAGTGGAATGAGGGAGCCACTAAGGTGGAGGGACATGACTTCGTTGGTGGACCCGATGAGCTTTCCACCTATGAATACAGCTGGCACGGGAGGTGCATTGCACCCCATCCTCATGAGAGCCTTCTCCATTTCCCTACCATCGGGATCTTGGTCTATTTCATGAAGCAAAGGACTCACCCCAAGTTCTTGGAACAGAATGTTCACAGCATAGCACAAGCAACAGGTGCTCTTGCTAAAGAGAACTACCCCATTCTCTGATACCAATCTTGATATCTTATCCATCTTGCTTATTTTTGAGTCTTGTGAAAGATAAAAATTTCACAACCGATTGGATCAAATCCAATTTAAATTGTGATCCAATGGTTGGGATAGTTCTATTAGCTAGCTAGGGAAGCAAATAAGAGGATGAGAGAGATGGAAGGGAGTTTGAAGCTTAAGGTTGCTTGAACTTGAGTTCCATTGCCTACTCTATTTATAAAAACAGCTCTAGGTAGACTCCTTTCTCCAAAGAAGAACATTCAAAAGGTGATGGGCTTTACTTGGATACCATAAACAATATAAAGTTACTTTAAAGATATATACTATTTTGTTCCACACTGGTGAGCAAGTTGAGCACATATATTCTTGTTGCATTTAAATAATCTACATCCCCGATCGATTACAGCCGTTGGATCCATTGATAATTTTCTGTGCTCAACTAAGAAAATTTTGGTTAGTGAAACAACGTGTTCAAGTTAACGACCATGTGTTCATATTCTAAAGATTTTATGGAAATGAATATCGTCCGTTAAAGTTCAAGAAACGAATTGGAAAACTTAAGACTGGTCAATATATTTTCAATAGATTCCCAAATCATCTTGTTATAAACTTTATTCTCTGCTAGAAAGATTAGGAGTGTAGCTTTCGGTGGTTATGATTCTTTGTGTTGCGCCCACCAACTTGCACAACACATGTGAGCATGTTAAGTCCGATCCTTCTTTGTGTGAGACTATTCATATATATTTGTTTCCATTCTCGATATGAGCAGACAAAGTTCTACACTACTAAAACATGCCAAGAAAGCCAACCGTGGCTCTACTGAGTTAATCACATGGTAACAAATCATCAGCTCTTCTCTGTATGTCTTTGTACATATTACTTAAGGTTCGTTTCACTGTCAAGTCTGCCATTCATGCCTCTGAGAACTATCCTACAATATCACAGGCCAAGAATGAATGAAGACTTATTTACAAAAAATTCCTGTGTGGCAGAAGTATTCAGATTCCCCCTTTTGTCGCTACCTTAGGACTGTTGTATGCATATTTTTTCCGTCATCATCTTCTCTCAAGGGCTCGAGCTTTAGAAGGCATAAAGTTGACAAGTTAAGAAGAGATTCTTTAAGATGTGCATAATCTTCATACAGTTGGAAATAGTATTTTCCATTACAAATGCAGCAAGGATTTGCTTATACTAGTTCATTGATATGTACAATTAACTTTATCCATAATTCAATTTGGATGAAGGATTTAGATATCCGATATTAGCAAAACAAATTCAGTGCAGAGAAGATAAATGAACATGCAGAGAGGATCGACAGGAATGCTTTTCTTTATACTACAGATAGCTGCGACTTTTATCAGCAACTCTGTTTTTTAAAAAACAAGCTAGGCTCCATTGATCTATTTGATTGAAAATTATATTGTTAAATATAAGGGGGAAGAAAAGAAGAGAGGACCTCATATGGTTTGAATGTTTTTAGGTAAATTGACCTTCATTAAAACAGTTACGAACTCGACATACCGGGGGCATACTCCTAGGAAAACGAGCTTAGGCCCATTAGAATGAAACTACTAAAGGAACCAAGGCCATCACTAAAACACTATATTGTACAACCAACTTCTAAAAAGCTTTGGGTTTTTTTAGTAAGATAGTATTTTTGTACATAAATGATTACATTTCCAATTTCACAAACATTTCCAAACATAACACCCTGTTCTTCGAGCTCCTTTTTATTTTATTTTTTACTCCATCAAATTCAAGATCCTAACAACAATAAGTCTAATCAATCTGAAGTGAACTCCTGATATGAAACATGCTCAGTTGAGATATTAATCTGATGCTGGAACAGCTAGATTCTACAGATTATGCGCTTGTCACTTGTTGTTGAGGGCATGAGTTCTCTGTCTAAACATGTCTGATCACAAACTAAAAGTAATGTCTTGTTAAAATCGTTGTTCTGTGGTAGCTTATTAAGAGCATTACTTCTAAATATTCTCAAACCAAGATTACCTATATTGCTGTCATTTAACTTGATTTATGAATTTGGGTAACTATCTCTTGCAAATTTACTATATCAAAATACAGATAACCAAAAAATTTAAACAGACAGACAAAGCAAACGAATTTGTAAGTTGGCTCACTTCTTACAATTTGAAATATGAATAGCAAGAAGTTGAAACTGAAAAACTCAAGAGAGTTAGAAAAGTACTATTTTCATGAAGCCTGATTCCTTTTACAACGTAGTCAACAGGGCTAGGAAAAAAAAGCCCGTGATACAGCGTTATTTCTAACATGATAATGGAGCTAGTGATTTACGTAGACTCTAATGCTGTATATAGTACTTTTTTTCCTTACTAGAGCCAGATTGCTCTGGCTTCAATGAGCTTTTGTTTAAGAGATCCATCAACGTGGAGAGAAATGACATCTTTGGCTGAGCCTATATATTTACCACCAATGAACACCGCTGGTATAGCAGGGTTACAGCCTAAGTGTTGCAGGGCCCACTCCATTTCTGCATCGTGATCGACTTCATGAATTGCAGGACTTGCACCAAGCTTATAAAATAGTGCCATAACGCTATGGCACATGCAACATGAACTCTTGGTGAAGATCACTGCAGCTCTCTTTGATGCCAAGTCTCTTACTCTATCCATTTGGGAAGTAAAAATTGTGTCCTAAGAGGAAAAACAGCTTTTATGCTTAAGCTGTGCAGGAAAAGCTATAAGCTTGCAAGTTGTAAGACTTTGAGAGGCTTATCTTGGTGGACTTTGAGATTTCATCTCTCTTATTTATAGGGGCTATCGAGGGTGATCAATTGCATTGTTTAATCTCATAAAGGGACACAAAGAAAAATAAAAAAATACTAGGAAATATGAAAAGAGAAAGTTCTTTCGGATATTTGTATGGATAAGGAAAATTCCATTGATGATTTGCTTGATAATGACCCTTTGTGCTATAAACAAGTTGACATATGGTATTTCTTCCTACCCACAATTGAAGATCTCCGTACAATTGAACAGTTCTTCGAATTATAGCATGATCAGAAATAGTACTTTTAAGCAATTGTCTCTTGCAATCGTAAAATAATCATTTTAGGGTTAAAGGGTGATGCAGGCAGGACGGTGGGGGGATATATTCTTTCATGTTTGCATTATAATACTTCGCTGATCAGAGGACTTTCGGAGAAAAACTGATATACTATTTCTATAGGAGAACTCAATCTTTGATAGATTCTTTCTGTTCTGATCTTACACTTTAGATTAATTAACTCAAAAACAAGATTTAAAAATTACATATATTTTTATTACTAACCATATTAATTTAAAGCTTAACCACCTGGTTGGATTTCACAATGTACAGGATTTTATGGAGTTTTTCTATCAAACAGTAATCTGATGTTCCAGGAAAACGAGGTTAATTAGAGTTTTATGGCATGCTTCGCTAGCATTGCAGCTTAAAGCTGTTCTTCAGATTCCTTTTTTCTCTTCTCTTTCTCGTTGCATGTTTCTATTTGGATGCTCTCGAGGTAGGATCCATCCAATGATGTGGATGGAAACTAGAGGTTATCTAGTCGACTTCAACTATTTTAGATTGGTCCCCTGTTAAATTTGAGGAAGCTATCATTAAGTCAGCAGGCTACACCTAAAAGGCTATTATCATTAAATTCAAGGACAAGAAGAGCTTTGTTTTTTCATTGTTACCCGTTTGAGCCACAAGTTATGGGAGAAGATTGATGAAATTTAATGTTATATCCTAATTATTTCTTTTAAAACAAAAATATTTCACTTCTGAGGCTTACTTACTTACAGTTATATATCACTGTTATATGATTTTGTTCATCCTCATAGGTAGATTGACTCCATTAAGATACCTGCAATAACTACCATTGAAAACTAAAGCTACGGAAAAGCTAGTCTCACTATCACTATTGATCCAATAGAATCACAGGTATATATAAAAGAATGCGTCTCGTCTGGATGACGATTACTGTAGAAGAATCCTTATAAAGTTTGGGAATTTTTCTGAATGCTCTCTTAGAAAAGACATGTATGGCCAACTACGATGACACATGTAATGATTCCTCCGGATAATGCATGCTCAGTTGACATGCATCAAATGTAGACATCTGATGTAATGCAACTAATCTTGAATAGGAACACTTCCACGTGATAACAGGCTATGAACAAGGATTCAAATTTATTAGTTATAATTATTGCCATGTAAAGCTTGCTTGTTTGATTTTTTTTCCTTCAGCCTACTCTGCAGTATTTTACTTTCCGAATTTAAGTGAATTTTTGGTACAAAGGTGCTTTTTCTTTTCTAATTCCAGGCGAAAACTCAAGTTTATGTGTATAGCTCATTTCAATAGCACAAATCATCTTTTAGGTGTGTCTTTAGCGCCTACATAGCACAACATGCTGAAGGAAACGTATGTATAATGAGATGTGATCATGTGTTTAAGTTATTCGGTAATATCAGAAGCTCTTGATTTTTCTTGACAAGCTATTCAAGTTCCAATATGTCATTGTTTTAATTTGCTCCTGTAGCGCTTTCATTGTGGAATTCCACCCAGTTCTAAACTCCGGAGACTTGTAGAAACATTTTTGTCAGGCAAAAGCAGCGTATGCTTTGATAATTTAAATGCAATCAGAAGAAAACAGAAAACACACCTCGGAACAAATAGAAATTCTTGAGTAAATACAGTGCAAGCACAACTTGATTAGTAGGTTTAGTGATCACTCACTCCTCTTTCTTGAAGGCACTTCTCTCTTGTTTGATAGTTTTATCCTACGTTTTTCCTTGCTTGAGATTGACTGAAGCTATTCCATATTAACAGGCTATCCTGCAAAAGTAGAATCCATTTACGAGGTGAAGGTTGTATCAATGAAGAAATAAAGTAGAAAATTAGCTTCTATAATATGGTACTGCCTTTACTAAAACGACTGGGAAGGTGACAGAAACGTAGCCACTTTTAAGAAACCAAGGAGCTCCGCTTGTATACTGTGAGTCTGTGATAAAGAGAAACACTCTCAATGGCTCTTCTTTTTTTCTTTTTTTTATTTCTTTCGTTTCAAGTCTTGCATGTGTTTGCAGACAAATTCGTCAGTCTTTTAGTACATTAAGCGGTAGTCAACTTCCTTTCCCTCTGGACATGACATTTAAGTATTTAACCCCAAAATTTAACATTTTCCACAATTCATTCTTCTAAAATGCTAATCCTCTTTCTTAATACCGATTGAAAAGAAAATGATGAAACGATATTAATTATGCCTAGACAATAATGTGACACAGTAACATGTGTTGCATGGAGAAACCTGTCCATATACGAGGATAAGAAAATGGATACCTCATAGTACTAAGATGCATATGTCACTACCATGATAATATCCTGAAATTTATATCACTTGACGAAATCTGATATTTTAAGAATAAAACATAGTTTTCATTCAAATAGACAATACAGAATAGCAGTTTCGACTGGGAGAAAGATCAATCACATTGGACGTGTTGTTTAAGCGAGTATCTTGGTCATTCTATTCTTGAAACACTTTTAAGTTTTTATGAGAGAATTTTCTCCACGTCACATGCATCTGAAAAAGCGATCAGATGAAGGTTACAGATGAATGTCTGTCTGCATTTCTATGGTGTCATTACTGTGCAAGAATGAGAAGTCGAGTTAGGAGCACAACAAGTTTCAGGAAAATGACCACAAAAGAATATATTGGATATATGCGAGGGTTTGACTTCGCCTTTGATCTGCTTTACACACACATCCAAATAGTGTACAGTATTGAACAAAGTTCAATTATTAAGGAATAATAAAAATAAAGTAATGAATTACGATAAGTTAGTGAAGTTTAGGTTCATCAAGGAACAAAAAAGTTGCAGTCAAGTGAATAGATGTAGATGGCCCTATGCTTTGTCTTGAGCCAGATATGCAAACAATTCCAGAGCTCAGATCCTATATATATCCCCGGCCTTTTTATTCTCTCTTTCCTTTATGGACAGCAGCAGCGTAGCAAAATCTACTACTGGACATTACACTACCGTATAATCGTATAACAAAGTCCTTCTACCTACACGTACTTTTGGTGCAAATTTTGAGTCCTAGAAAGTCCAAAATACGAAATAGATGAAAGAATCTTGGAACTGTATTGTGAATTAGAGCCTACATTTAATTTGTTGGATTAATCAACATAATAGTTCAAGATCCCATGTTTAGCAAGTCCTAGTGACATCTCAGACTGGGACAATCTTCTTACAGATTTGGACTTGCCAGGACTATTGCTAAACATCAAAGTTATCAACCGACTACTACTTTGATGCTTAAACAAACATATTTTTTTAAGATAAACAACTTTAGTTAGGTTATAAAATCGCGCACATTGTTAATATACAAATCATTAATTAGTCTTAGGTGGAGATTATATAGTACGTGCCATATCCTAATTTCCACAACGGCAAAATGTAGAAGAAGATGGGAATCTTGATGTAGGACAGAAAAGGCTACGACCCAACTGGATAAACATCTTCGTCCACCTCACTAGATATTTCAAATGCAAATATCAGAAAGATCTACAGCTGAAAACATACACATATCTATAAAAGTTATAATACTGGCCTCTTGACAGATCGAAGAGCTTTTGTCAATAGATAACGCACGCTCCACGGACTACGTTAAGATTATTATTCAATGCCTCCCATGCATACCAGTCTACCTGGCAAAAGTCAAGGGTGATATAGGAACCCGCTAAAATATCTTTCTTGACATGAAACAAGAATAATAACAAAATTCTATCCTTTAATTTATTTTAATATGAACTTAAAGGGCTAACATCTTCTCTCTGTACATAGTCTCCATGGGAGTTCAAAAGTAATTGCAGCAAAATCTTCAAGGTTACTAGAACCAGATTGCTCTGGCTTCGATGAGCTTTTGCTTCAGAGATCCATCAACATGGAGAGAGATGACATCTTTAGCTGAGCCTATATATTTACCACCTATGAACACTGCTGGTATATTAGGGTTACACACAAGTCGTTGCAGGGCCCACTCCATTTCCTTGTCGTGGTCGACTTCATGAATTGCAGGACTTGCACCGAGCTCATAAAATAGTGCCTTAATGCTATGGCACATGCAACATGAACTCTTCGTGAAGATCACTGCAGCGTTCTTTGATGCCAAGTCTCTTACTCTATCCATTTCTGAAGTAAAAATAGTGTTGTAAGAGCAGAAAAGATAGTCACTAAGATGTGTAGGAAAAGCTATATAAATATATGCTTGTAAGACTGTGAGGCTTGTCTTGGTGGACTTATAGATTTCATCAACCTTATTTATAGGGGCTATCGAGGGTGATTAATTGAATTGTTTAATCCCATAAAGGGGCCAAAATGGATATAGTACATATGTTCGTTTGGATATTTGTATGGATAATAAGGGAAATGCCATAGTCCATAGATGATTTGCTTGGTAATGGCCCTTTGGTGCTATAAACAAGTTGACACATGGTATTTCCAAATTCCTTCCGTACAATTCGAACATTGTGAGGGGGAAGCTGGGGGAATTATTCTTTCATCTTTGCATTTTACAATACTTTGTTGAGGCGTGGACTTTTAGGGAAAGCCTGATATAGTATGTATAGTATGGAGGTATCTATATGACATATAGTAGAACTCAATCCAGAGAAAGTTGTCTGATCTGATCTCATACTTCCGATAAGCCATTGGAAAAGGACTTTTCTTTTTCTTAGTAACCATATTGTAAACACAAGTTTAAGGAAATCCTGGTTTTCCATCCTGGTAGGGTTCATATCTACAGTATTCATATCTTAGCCTTGCAGCTTGATGTTGTTCCTCATGAATTTCCTTTCTCTTTTTCTCTTTCTTGCAGCATGTTTTATTCGGATGTTAGATCTCATGGTAGGATCCATTCAATGTCGTGCAAAATATTAGAGTTTGTTTATCCAATCCAACTCCATTTTACGACTTTGGTCCCATGTTAAACTCAAGGAAGCTATCATTAAGTCAGCAAGCTATCTATAAAGCCAATTTCATGCACTAAAGTCAAGCTCAAGCGATGAACTTTGTTCTTCTTAATCTCGTTTGAACTACAAATTTTGGGATAATAAGAGATTTTAAATTCCTGACACTTGCGTACAATTATGAACGACATCAATGACTGTTATCACTGTTATATGATTTTGTTGATTCTTATAGGTAGATTGGCTTTATAAACAAAACAGCAGTAACTACCAGTCTACCACTGAAAACTAAGGCTAGGGAAAAAGCTAATCTCACAATCACTATCCAAAACAGATTCTCAGCTATAAAACCCTCTCCCTCACTCATCTGGATGACGATTACTGTAGAAGAATCCTTACGAAGTTTGGGAATTTTTATGAAATCTCATTTGATAAAGACATATATGGCCAACTATGATGACACACGCAACGATTCTTCCGGATAATGCATGTTCAACTTACCTGGCCACAGAAGAATCTTTATGAAGTTTGGGAATTTTTATTTTTTTTCCAAATGCTTACTTCATAAAGACATGTATGTCCAAGTTTGATGACACAAACACAACGATTCTTCCAGATAATATTACATGCTCGATTGCACATGCATGATATTCATTTGCTTTTACCCCTTCGTTGTAACATTTAGCCAAACTTTCTGTTCAAAGGTATAGATTGACTGGGGACATCTGATGTATTGTAACTAATTTGGAATAGGAACACTGCCACATTCACACTTTTGAGAACAGGCTGTGAAGATATAAAGTTAGTTTGTTTAATTTTTACTTTTTTCCTTCCCTGCAGTATCATGAAGGTTTAGTACTCAGAAGAGAACAGAAGAATACACAGAAACTCTTGAGGAAATATAATGTAAGAACAAATTGACCATGTTTAGCGCGCGTCTCCAGTTTGATAGTGGTATCCGACTCTTTTCTGCTTGAGATTGAGGGAAGCTATTCCATATTAAAAGGCAGTCCTGCAAAATCAGGGCACGGAAGTGCAAGTTAATATGAACACCAAAGTAGAGTAGAAACTGTAGTGGCTTTATTGGAACTACTAGGAAAATGGAGCCGCTTCAATGATACAAAGGAAATCGATGAAAAATTCTCTACAACTTCTTTTCCCTCTCTCTGTCAATTGTTTCAACTTATGAGTGTGTTCTGATGACATTTCCTTAAGGGTTTTGGTGCATTTGCAGGTATATTTATACAAAATTCAGTATACAAAATTGCGGG
This sequence comes from Codonopsis lanceolata, assembly GCA_013146195.2. Taxonomy (NCBI): domain Eukaryota; kingdom Viridiplantae; phylum Streptophyta; class Magnoliopsida; order Asterales; family Campanulaceae; genus Codonopsis; species Codonopsis lanceolata. The sequence goes on along the minus strand of CM028380.1, from coordinate 97,814,456 downwards.
GCAGAAAGTAGCAACAAAAACCATCAAAAAAATTAATTTACAAGGGAAGAAGTGAACCGGCTAAGAGAATTGTAATAATTTTGCCAAGTGATGTTCAATTTCCAAGTTGACAAACCAGTCACCTTGACAGATGCATACTCCTTGGCTGGTTCGTACCTGTTATGCTAACTCACAACAAATGCAGATACAGATCCTTAGGTGACCTTTGTGTAAACCTCTAGCCAATCATTCAAGTACTGCAGTTCAGAAAATGTCAGAGGTTCAAATCCTGTCAGCCTAAGCTGGTAAAAATCAGACACATGGCACACATTAAGCTCTTGTTAATGTTAGTTGATTCCCTTTCCCCGCAGACTTGTCATTTCCTCAATTATGCTGATCATCTTCCTTGACATCCTTGTTATCAGTTAAAAACCTAGACATCAATCCGACACAGTAACACCAGGGCCGGCCCAACCATTATGGAGGCCTAAAGCGAACTATAAAATCAGGCTTTTTTAAAGTAAATAATAATTTATTATTAAAATTATTATATTTTTATTTAAAGTTTATCTTTCGTGCTTTTTGAGATGCAAAATCATTTATTAAATTATTGAAATCGATTTCACTTAACAATTCTTTTTCAATAGATAATAAAGCTAGTCCACTTGATCTTTGTTGAGACATTGTTGATCTTAGATAAGATTTTATTAATTTTAGCTTAGAAAAACTTCTTTTCTAGCAACGATTACGGAATTGTTAGCATTATTCTATAAGCGATTTCCGCATTTGGAAAAGAATCAACCCTTAATATATAATTAAGTATGTCCTTTGGTGTATCATTCTTCACTTGTATAATTTCTCTTAAAATTTTTAGTTCCATAAATAGATTTAATCCCTCAATATCAGAGTTGTCATTATGTTTTAATGATTTTTCAAAGTTAAGACAGTTTTCTTTTAAATTTTCATTATTCAATGACCTTAATTTCTCAATGCTAAATAAAAAACCAAAAAATCTTGATACATTTTAAATTGTTCAAATCTACTTTGAAATGAAGAGATTGCTTTATCTAGTATGTACAAGAAATAATCAACTTTAAATGATTCTTTGGGAGATCTTACGACCTCATTGTCAATATTTTCATCAAATTGTTTTTTTCTACGAATAGTACGTTTTTCACAAAACTTAGGCTCTATATTCATTTCTATCGCAATTTCTTTGGCGAAATTATAGCATTTTCAACTCAGTATTCCTATATTTTTCAAAAATGAAATAAGACCTTTCAATTGTTGTATAGCAATGTCGATACACATATCATTTGATTGCATATTTTTACTAACCGAATTTACTGCAAACAATATATCATACCAAATAATCATGCCTAATAAAAACTCAAAATTATCAAGCTCATAAGTTGCTAAACAATCAGCTTCACCTTTTATTTTAAGTTCGTCACTAACTTCACCTAATTTCAATAAAGTATCTCTTATTTGTGAGGTTTGAAATCTTAAAGCTTTTACACTTTCAATACGACTTTCCCAACGTATTTGTGACAATGATTTAAGAGTTAGGCTAGGGATATGATCTTGTAGAATTTTCCACCTTTTAGTAGATGAAGAAAATATAGTATATATACGTTGTAGCACTCCAAAAAAAGATGCAGCTTTAGGACAACAACTAACCATATCACAAAGTATCAAATTAAGACTATGACAACCACATGGAGTATAAAATGATCTAGGATTAATATCTAAGAACCTTTTTTGCACACCTTGATGTTTTCCTTTCATATTAGATCCATTATCATAACATTGTCCTCTTAGGTTACTAATATCAAGTCCAATATTATTTATTTCATTCAAAATAGCATCAAAAAGACCTTTTCCGGTTGTATCATCTACTTTCAAAAATCCTAAAAAATGTTCAACAATTTGAATTGGGGTTGAAGAAATATCCACACATCTATATATATATAATGACAAACGTGATTTTCCCGCCTAAAACTGATTTCCATAAATGGAAACATTGGAAACTAAAACACTTTTTTTTTCTTTTACTTTTATACTAAACATTTAATACTCTTACATAAGTTGACATAAATATATTTATACATTTTTAGAATCTTTGAATACACCCAAACTGTTGGTATTCTCAGCACAATTTACAATATTATGTGTGACCTTTTATTTTCCATCACATTTATATAAAGTTTGTGAGTGTTCTTTACGGATGTTCAACCAATCTTCTGCAAAGTCTTAAAAAAAATCCGTCACGAAATAAACTTTAGACATTGAACCCAAAATTTTTACTACAACTAGTATGGTTTCCATACCATCCGTCCTAATAGACGTCCACAAACAAATATTCGAATGAATTCTCAAAGTCAAAGTTGCAAGGAAATATTTAGTCTCACCTGAAATAAACAATGAAGTTGTTGACATAGTCTAACCATAAAGTTATATATATTTTTATAAGCATGAAGAATGGTTAAATAAAAAATATTAAGAAATGTAACAGATAAATTCATCAGTTATAAATTCAAATCTAAAAATTTGAGCTATGTATTCTTTTTAAAATAACCTTAAGAAGTCTATTTAAAAGTTTAGAATATAATAAATCTCGGACAGTAAAATAAAATATTTATCATTAAACAATATTTTTACTAAATACTTGACTTTATTTTAAATATTAAAGTCTCGGATTATTATATTTGTATTTTAAAAAAACTTTAAAAGTTGTACAAGGAAATAGAATGTAAAACAAAATGATATAGGCTCAATTTTCAGCTCAATGAAAAATTAAAAGGATTTGAATAATCTGGGGAGAGATCACTACGATTTCTTACCGAATGTTAGGTGAATGAAATTTTGAAATGAAAGAATATACGTCAAATTAAGGATTCTAGATGAAGGGTTCTAACTGAAGGGTTGTATTTGTTAGACGGCAGATGTTGAATTTGGTTAGATGTTGAGATCGTGTATTACTTTATTAAGAGTAGTTCTCCTGTAAGACCGGCTTACGAGTTTTAATTCGTAAGAGGGATCACAACTATCTCACAACGCAACTCACCGATGCACGGTGGGTCGGGTCAAGGAGATACGTCTTATATAAAATACATGTAATATTATTTTTTTCCTAAGTTTTTATTCTATATTAATAGGTTAAAAGGGACAACTTACATGACATGAGGCTTAAGGGCGGATGTGGGATTTTAACGGGCTAGGTTTTATACATAGTAGGCCTTTTAGTGTTTTTCAAGCCCCTAAGGGGGTGGCCCAGTGGTAGACATGGGGCTTCACAAACTGTGAGGTCTCAGTGTTTTTCAATGAGATGAGTTTTTTTTATTTCTCATTTTCGTAAGAAATAATTACGGACCGGTCCTTTTTTTCTAAAATGTTAATTGTTGAAATACTCTATTTTTTTAACCGCAAAAATACTTTTTTTTTCCTTCCTTAACCACTGAGTCTTTTATGACGTGTCATATTTGGAAAGAAAGGTTATACTTGCCCCGACTCTTGATGTTTTTGACACCATAAATGAGTACATGGTATCTAACAATCACTTAGAAGAAAGAACTTATTTGAGTTCAAATTATATGTGCAGAACAGAGAACAACACAAATTTGTTTGAAGACAATCATTCTACAGAGTTTTGAATAGTATAAAATGTTCAGCATTGTCTAACCATGAATTAACACTTAAGGTTGGTGTTTCGGTGATGTTGTTGAGAAACATTAACCCTGCTGCAAGGTTGTACAATGGAATAAGACTAATTATTACCATACTTGAGAATCACGTTGTTGAAGTAATTTTTTTGAATGGAAGCAATGTTGGAGACAAAATGTTTATACCAAGAATGTCATTGTCTCCATTAGAAGATGTGGGGTTGTCTTTTAAGTTTTTAGAAAAGATAATTTTCATTAGTAGTATCGTATGTCATGACAATTAGCAAAAGTTAAGGTCAATCACTTTCGCATGTAGGACTCTTCTTGAAGAAACCAATATTCAGTCATGGTCAGTTGTATGTTACAGGTTCTAGGGTAACAAATTGTTTTGGCTAGAAGATATTAATACTGAATTACTGATAAAGATGAAAGGCTAACAAATAAAACAACAAATGTTGTATATAAGGAAATTTTTAAAAATATAAAATATTATCAATAAAATGATGTTTTTATATTTAAGTAGTTGCCTCAAATATTACTTTTCTTAATTTATTCTTTTGATTATGATTTTTTTATTTATTTTGCTTGAATATTATATAATTAAAAAATATTTTTATTCGTGCGTTTAACGCACGGGTGTAAAACTAGTCGTAGTACAAAAGTCATTTGCTCTTGATGACTTACATCAGGAGTACAATCAAGTATGATTGAAAAATACTTTGAGTTGATAATTGTTTTTATAATTTGTGTTTTAATTTCATGTGCTAGCAAGTTTATCAATTCATTTTGTATTTTATGTCCAAGGTAATGATTATGAATTTCATTATCTTTAATTCGACGGATGTGTTCTTGCATTGTAGGATCAAATTCTGCAATCATTTCAATTAGACTTAAAAAAGTTCCATTATTTTCTTGGTAAATCTTTTCGTTTGTTACACGGAAGGCTAAATTATTTTTTCCAAGAGTTTTAACAACTGCAATAATTCTAAATAACACATTTCTCCAATGTTCTTTATCTCTATTTATTTGTTCATGAACATGTTTGTCAATTGTTGTATTTTTTAACAATCTCTTACACAAATCACTCCATGAACTCATGTTGACAATGTGCTCATTACTTATCTCATGACTCTTCAACTTTTTACTAATATTTCTCCAATCCCTACTACCTTCATCAACTAAATTACTTGTACTGGGAAGAGTTTTAAATAATTTGCAACAAAAACAAAATACTTTATCCAAATCTTGAGAATAAATCAACCATTTTCTTTCACGTTTTTCACCATTGGGTGATTTTTGAAAGTATAGTGATGAAGAAAAGTGTCTCAAAAATTCATCCTTGGGAAAATATATATTAGTAACTCTAATAGGACATTTTTCTACTAATAAATCTCTCAAACATGTATCAATATTTTTCCATTGACTTGTATCATATATATTTTTAGTAGTGGATTCTTTTGCTTCATTAACATTTCTTTTTGGTTCATTAACTAATACGTCTTCTCTATTTTCATTTTCATCTGTGACTACATTATTAATTTCTTCTCTATTTTCATTTTTATTTTCATCCATGTCTACATTATTACTTTCTTCTCTATTTTCATTTTCATCCATGTCTACATTATTAATTTCTTCTCTATTTTCATTTTCATCTGTGTCTACATCTACATTATTAATTTTTTCATTCGACGAGCTACTTTCAATTTTCTTATTTGTATTGAAAAATTTATCGATGGCCCCTTTTTGTGATTTCGATTAAAGCTTCTATTTTTTTTTCTTTTTCTTTAGTTTCGAATAACCAGATTCAAATTTTCTAGTTGACATTTCTTATTTCTAATCTAAATATCTAATTCTATAACTTAAAACTTATAAGTTAAAATAAAAAAGCAATGTATTTTCACAAAATTAAATTAAATGACTATAAAATATAAATCAAATCAAGGGCATAAGAAAAGAAAAAAAAAACAGTTAGAACAATAGCACTTAGAACAAATAAACCTGGTCGGGACGGGGATCGATCGCAATTGCACTTGTCGGCCTCACAACTCACAACCGTCAACTCACAAGTTGATCTCGATCCTCCTCTTGAGAAGCCACTAAGCCGGGGAAGGATTAAGAGCCGAACTACGATCTTGTCTACCGAAGTGGCGAAGTCCCGAAGAAAGAACGGAAGAAGACAGAAGTCACGGACTCACGGAACGGATTGTGACTGTCTATGGAATTATGGAAGCAATGAACAGTAAATTCTATGGAACTATGGAAGACTAGATGGAACTTACTAAATTGTAAAATGATTTAATGAATAATGAGTAGTTCAGACTGTTGAGTTCTAGAGATTACAGCGATGTATGTATGTATAATGTATCAGATTATCAGTATGTATATAATAATTGTAAATGGTGTGAATGTGATTGTGTTATTATCAATGCATGTCTGTATGACTTTATCATTATTCATTGCTTAGAGATGGAGACCTGGCGGCTGGACGAGAGAAGAAGACGAGGAGTTAGTGCCGTCTCTTAGAGGAGATAATTAAGGAGATAAATAATACTAACCGTTTTTATTTAGTAGATTAAGTTTAATTAGGAAACTTGGAAAGTGGAAACCTAGTAATAGTAAAATAAAAAAAAATTGAGGCCTTCTATTGGGTGAGGCCTAAAGCCCTAGTTTATTAAGCCTCCCCCTTGGGCCGGCCCTGAGTAACACGTGTCGCACAAAGAATATACAAGGATAAGAAAATCGTACTTGTACCACTTAATATGATGGACATGTCACCACCATCATTATATCCTGGAATTTATCTCGGTTACTGCATATTGTTAATCTTAAATATGATATATTAAGAATAAATTCAATTGAAATGACATGCTACAGAGCAGTAGTTTCGAAGAAACTAATATCAAGAGAGATCAATCATAATGGATGTGGTTGTTGAGTCAGTATCATTTGATTCCTAAAACATTTCTTTTCTAAGGAGAATTTCTCTGTGTCATGCACATCTTAAAAAGAGATAAAGATGAAGGTTTCAGATGAATGTCTGTCTGTATCTGCATTTCTATTGTGTCCTCTCTGAACGAGAATGAGAAGAAGAATGGCAAGTAGAACAAGTTGAAGGAAAATGAAGACAGTCCATAGTTCCATATTGGATGCCAGGACTCGACTTCACCTTTCTACTTTACACACTTCTGGACAGTTTTCAACCAAGTTGAAATTCTCCCTGTCCTCTAGAATAAAAGAGGCTCATATAAGATAGCAAAGGTTAGGTTCATCAAGGCACAATAAAGTTGCAGTCAAGTGAAGAGATGTAAGTGGCCCTTTGCTCTGTATTGAGCCACTTATGCAAACTAACGATTCCAGTAGCCCAGATCATATATCACCCTTTTTCTATCTTTTCTTTTCAGACTCTGCAGCAATGTGGTGAAATCTACTGCTGTGGACTACTGTATAACCACAAAGTCTTATACACACTTTTGATGCATCGAGAAAGTCAAAAATAGAAAAAGCGAATCGAAGAATCTTGGTACTGGAAATTGCATTACGTACATTATTGTAAATCTACAGATTACACGAAGCATTTGATATCTTTCATATCAGTTTTGTTGGACCAATCTACAAAAAGCTCATGAACTCACAATTAGCAAGTTCTAGTAGCATCTCAGACAAGCACAACCACAATTTGCACATGTGCAACTTAATAACCAACCACTAATTTGATGCCTAAGGAGCATATTACAGAAATTACCTGTGTTTAAGTAATAAGATCTCGCACATTGTTAATGCAAAGCATTAGACTTAAGTGGAGAATATCTTAGCACGTGACTTTTCTAAATTTCCTCAAGGGCAAAGATATAGAGAAAGATTGGAATCAGAAAAGGCTACCCAATTGGATAAACATCTTCCTCCACATCAGCAGATGTTCCAAGATGGAAATATCAAAAAAAATCTACAGCTAAAAGCATGAAAAATCAAGCAAAATTACAATACTGGCCTCTTGGCAGGAGCTCTTGTCAGATACATAATGCAAAACTACAGACTGCATAGAGGTTAATGTTCAATGTCTGCCATGCACAATGCACATCAATCTACCTAGCGAAGGTCAAGGGTGGTTTGGGAATCCATCAAAACATCTGTCTTGAAATTAAAAAAATAATAAATAAAAAAGCCTCTCCCTTGGTTTATTCCAATATCTGGTAGGCAGCGGCCAACAACTTAACGGGCTATCCCTCTATATATAGTTTCCATGGGATCTCAAGTTATCCAACAAAAGATTCTTCGTTCTCATAACAATCTCACTTACTGACAATCTTCTGCATTTTTCCAAATCCTCTCTTCCTCTGCGGCGCAAGTGATGGCTACAGTCACGAGATTGGTTGCTGAAAAGTCAGTGGTGATATTCAGCAAAAGCACTTGCTGCATGAGCCACACCATTAAGACACTGATATCCAGTTTTGGGGCCAATCCTACAGTTTATGAGCTCGATGAACATCCGAATGGACAGCAAATGGAGAGAGAACTGAAGGCATTAGGATGTAAGCCAAGTGTGCCAGCCGTGTACATAGGACAGGAGCTGATAGGCGGTGCGAACGAGATTATGAGCCTTCATCTGAAGGGCAAGCTGGTCCCATTGCTCCTTAAGGCTAATGCTATATGGGTTTAGAAAAATTAATATTAACGAGCAAAATGTAGATTAGTGTGACATTATAGAGATCGGAAGTATCTTATCATGACTAAAAAGCAGTTTAATGCTTAACTAGTATATGAAGGCAGACCTTAATCTACAGTTTTGCAAATGTTCATGCATTTAAAGACTTAAATATTATGTCTCATTTTATTTAAACCAACCTTTGTCTATTTTCATTAATTTTGATGAATCACTTATCTAAAAATCCATTATTCACTCTCACAATTTCTTTCAAGAGACAGATTCAAACTTGGTTTCAACTACAAGAGGTTTTCATCAAGAAGAATCATCAATGTATCCTAAATTCCAAATGGCGATGCATCTTTCTGATATTGACGTGGAAGCAAAGAACAGGATAAGATCTGCATGCAAACGTCAACTACGATGCGTTACCCACACGATGGTGTGCACTCTCACATCAATTCAGGCCCGGCCCTGAACAGGTGCAACATGGACATTCGCACAGAGCCCAAAATTCTAGAGGGACTAATTTGAAAGAAGTATATGTCAGGTTTTAAAAATATATTATATACCATGTAACTTCAATACTTAAATGCATGATTTTCTTTTTGGCTCAATGGAAATTGATGGGTAGTGTGAATACGTAGATCACAAGTTCAAGTCTCAACCAAGCCTTCTATTTTATTTCATTTTAGGTCTCTCTTCTTTGCCAAGCTAATTTCCTATCCTCCCATCTCCCATAGCTTAATTATTACATTTCAAGCAAAAATCAAGTTTTTTTATTGTTTCTATTTGACTCATTTTTATTGCTTATGTTTCTTTAGTTCTTAACTTTATTAGTGATTGTGTCTTTTTTTTAACTTGCATTTTTAGTACAAACATGTTATCAAGAAAATATCTATCCGAAAATCAAAAAAAAAAAAGAAAGATTGATGGGGTATATTATTTTTGTCATAAATTGTTTAAATCGATGCAAAATAATAGTTTTCAATTAAAAAAAATATTCGTCTAAAAATTATATTTTTATATATTTTTCGGGGCCTTTTCTTTTCTTTTCGTCCTGGGCCCCCAAAAGTTCATGATCATAATAAGGATAAGAGATCATGGAATAAGAACCCACATGAATATTGATCGGTTATCCAAGATTGCATCTGGTCAACAATAAACGAACAAGTTCGAAAGTGGTAGGTTCATGGAAGTGGTCACAAAGCAAAAGGAGTCATGCGCAATACCATGCCTCCATGTTTCGAGATTTTACGATAAACAGGCTAGTACTGAAGCCACTTATTACAGGAGGAATTTTATCTCAAACTGATGAAGACTGTGAAGTATAAAGATGATCATCAGGAAAGGAGATGCCAAATTTGAATGAGACAAATGCCCAATTACTATTATTAGCTAAGCCAGGAGAACATAGCTTGCGTGAATGAACTCATGACCTATTGTCTAATGTTATTTTCCGGTCTCCCTCACCTCTAGCCTGTTCCTTAATACTCCCTCCGGACCTAAATATAAGCAAAAAATATCAAATTTTTTTGGACCTAAATATAAGCAAAAATCACCATATTAAACTCTATTCACATCTTTCAAGAAGTTTTGTACCAAAAATACCCCTTGTTAATTCTTTTGGTTTTCAAGATGGGTGCACATTCCCAATACACAAAGAGCCACTAATAAAATGAGCTATAATGAATTAATGACAATGAGTTAAAATTGCATTAATTATCATCAGTTTTGATGAATGGGATTCTTAAGGGTATTTTAGTAAGTATACTTTTATTTTATATAAAATCAAGACAATTTAACTAACTTAACTTACTTTCTTAATCTATGTGAAATCGGTTATTTTTGCTTATATATAGGTCCGGAGGGAGTAGTTAATATTGATACTACCACACTAATGGGTGCACTCTCATTTTATGTCCTATGGGGCGACTTTTATTGTCTCAAAGATTTATTCATTTCGATTTTTATTTTTATTTTTTGGGTTTACCACATATCCATCTTAACATTCTCATTTCCGCTACATTCATTTCGTTAACAAGTTCCTTCTCAGTTTCCCAACATTTCATTCCGTAAAGTAGTGCATAACATGTCTTATTAAACTTTCTTTTCAACTTCATAGGTATATACTTATCACATGACACTACAGATGCACTTCACTGATTTCATTCTAGACTAACATTATCGTTACATCCCCATATAGTTGATTGATAATCGGTCCAAAAAAGTGAAGTTGATCATTTTATGATATTTCTTTTCCATCTAACGTTTCTTTGTCTTTGCAAGTACGTACTCCTCCCGCTAATGTTGCATTCCGCTCCTCTACTTTAAACCCCTCGACTTCCAAAGCTTCCTAATTTTCAAGTTTATTGACCCTATTCTTCATTTCATTGATAAGGAAAAATATCATCAGGAAACAACATGAACCATGATATATCATCTTGTATATGCTTTAAAAATCTAGTCGGGCATTCCTGCCCATTCATGTAGATGGTCTTTGAATAGTGGCTGACAAAGACCTTCCAGTCTTCTTTTGGTTAGGAGCATAAATTACAAAGCACACCAATCTGGATTGAAACTAAGATTAGTGACACAAACAGTGCTTCTGAATTGTTAAGAAATCATAATGATAATGGTCACTTTAAGTGTGATATATAACAATATCTTCATATGCTGCTCTTCTTCATGCTTTCTTCCCCGTCAATTGCAATGCATTTTGTGAAGTTGGTAACTGGTGCAACATGTAATGCTTTCTCTTATGCAGTCAAGAATCAAATATTTAAAATGTGTTCTCAGTTTGTCAGACCCCAAATATAGAAATTATGGAAGCTCAGCAAAAAGATGTTGATATACCCAGCCCAAATCTGGTCACGAGCAGAGCAGGAGTTGCCATCACGGGCCGATCACGAGCATGGACCTCGAGGGGCCCGCAGCCCAGCCGAGCATAAAAAGAGCAACCCCATACGAGCATGACGTTCTCGACCCCTTGGTCGGACACAGGCCCGGCCTGTCCGATCAGGGGCCTTGCCCGGGAATTGTGATCAACTCATATACCTCATCTACCATGCAGACGAGCAGGGCCTTGCCCGCTCATTCCTCATCGAGCAAATGACACCAAGTAGCTCGCCCGCCAAGACACGGCCACAAGTTATCATATGTAGGCAGGACACTTGCCTTATTCATTCCTGATATCACGCAGCCAGTCGTATATCAACAGGAAGTCCAGAGTTTCACTCCTTGTGGAACAAGGTGACTACAGAGGCCAAATCCTACCCGGATTCAACTACACAAGGGCCAATAAATACTCCTCCGTCATACACCACAAAGGTACATGCTCTCATACACTCGCCTCTTCCTTGAGTTACGGTATTCGTTCTCATACACGGTACTTACTCACGCCGAGGGGTTTCGCGAGGCCCTGCCTTGCACTTCCACTCAGGTTTTCTGTGCTCTCAGCCAGGTTCAAGGAAGCAGCTACAAGCCCAGATATCCTACCCAAAGAACAGACGGCCCAAGCTGAGGATTTTGCCACATCAGTTTGGTTCCGTTGCCGGGAAAATCAACATCCCACTTTTTCAAGACTCACGGTGCAAATCTCTCAATAACCACCAACTGCAATGGCTGGTAAGAACAGCAAGCACCGCGCTGCAGAAAGCAATAACCGGGCTGGAAGCCAGTTGGCTGGTGATCTCCCACCGAAAGCACCCCAAGGGGTTCAGACCAGAAGCAAAAAGATTGCTGCATGGCAAGCAGCACATGGGAAGGACGTGCCCTACGTGGAAAGCAAATCCCGGATGCTAGCCAGAATCGTGCCAGCCAACGTGATGCAAGGGAGATCATCAATGAGCAACTTAGTGCCCTGAGCAGATCTCGTGACGTGAATCGCCAAAGGGAGAATGGCCATGGCCATGCAAATCCACTGCCAAGCCCCTCACAACAAGCCGCGCTTCCAAGTCCAAGCAGATTACTATAGCAGAATGTACAAGCTCAATCAACAACTATTGGCTCGGGCCATGCCCCTGGCCCCAAATGGCTGACTTAGAATTGCCAACTCTGAGTGTCCCTGCAGCCGTTGATGATGGCCATGCCTCACAACGTCTGCCCGCACCAAGCAAACGCCTTCAATCGGTTATCCGTGTACCATCAGAAAAGGTTGAAGAGGTAAAACGAGTAGAGGACCAGGCGGAAAGCAGATATAGCCGCCCAAATTTCTCATACAAACGTAGCCGCGGGCAAAATTACTATGCCCGCAGTGAAAATCATAGTCACCGCAGAGCTCGCGAACATGCTGAGAAAGAAGCATATCAGGCTAAGCGTAGACAGCGAGTAGACAAGGAGATGGAAGCTTCTTACGCGCCTACCTTCTGCCCGCCGGCCTCACGCGAACATAGATCAGATCATGCCCGCTCATCGGGTATCAACTTAGATGCCGAGAAGCGCTTATCTGAACGCATGGAAGCAATGAAGCGTGACATGGCAAAACAGATGGCTAACCTAGCTGTGGCCAAGCCCGGCTATGGTGTAATCAAGCCACTGGAGGGAAGCCCTTTCACTGCTGAAATCGAAAACGCGCCACCTGCGCAAGGCATCACTTTCCCACAATTTGAGAAATATTTTGGGAAGACACGGGCAAGTGACTGGCTCAGATCATTCGAGGCACAAATTCGAATGGTGACAGATATTGAAGCTCTAAAAATGCGAGCATTTGAGGGAGCTCTACAAGGGAAAGCACAGGCATGGCTTGGTAGGGTTCCCCGTGGATCTATAGGCAGTTGGGAAGTGTTGAGGGAAAAATTCCTTGAAGAATTTGGCACTGCTGGACCAACACCTAAGAATCGATTCGATCTCGCTAAAGTCAAGCAAGGCGAGCATGAGTCTTATGGAAGTTACTTGAAAAGGTTTGAGGAGACACTCGACCAAGTGACCGCAACCAGTGATCCCGAGATTACTTTCTGCTATCTAAACAACATGAGAGCAGGGCCTCTGAAGACAATGTTGGCCATGAACCCGGGAGCCTCCAAGGCTGAGCTGCTAGCAAGTTCCCATCTGTTTTGCTCGACCGAGACTGTTCGAGCAGACAAAAATAAGAACAAGGACAAGGCCAGACGCCACGCCACCGACCAGGAGGCGCAATCGCCACGCAGAGATGTGAGGAGGTCGCCTACTCCCGCCAAAAGTTATTCGAGAAGCTCGCTTACCCCGTTAAACACAACGCGGAGGACATCATGCTCCAGACGGGACGCCCGCCTGCCCCATATCCACTTGATCCCGAGCTCGCCCATACCGTGGATCCCAATAAGTACCGCGACTACCATCATGGCACCGGCACACTATGAGGAATGCGTAGTATCGAAACGCGAGATACAAAAGCTCATAAATGCGGGCAAATTAAACCGCTTTAAGAAACACCAGGCGACGGAACAATGCGACAATGAAAGACAAGACAGACCTCCACGAGGAAGAGGTGGCCAGGCCCCTCAAATTCGAGGAGTGGTCAACATGATTCAGGAAGAGCTTCCATCCAACACGCAACTTGGGAAGCACATATATTCACTCTCCAGAGCGGTAAATTCTCCAGCCGTACAGCGAGCAGGGGAACCCAACATCTTTTTTACCCGCAGCGAGTTAGCAAGTACCCCTCTAGCCTCCGAGCAACCGCTAGTCATCTCCTGTCTGGTAAACGAATGGCAAGTCCACCGGGTTCTGCTCGACACAGGTGCGGGCAGAGATATCATGTACTATTCCTGTTTCAAAGAGTTAGAGTTAGCAGAGGCCCTGCCGCAACCCTACCTTGGAAAACTAGAAGGGTTCACTAATCACCAAGCTGGGCGTAAAAGGGACCATCGAGCCGAAGTGTTCATGGGAGACGGGCACAAACCCGACGATTTAAATGATCACTTTCCTAGTGATTGACCTCAAATCGCATAATTGCATCTGGGCGCACCGGCCATGGCCAAATTTCAAATGGTCACCTCGATACCTCACCAAAAGGCAAAATTTTACACAGAAGATGGAGTAGGTATATTGAATAGCAAGCCTCGCAATGTGGGAGTATGTCGAGACTCCCAAAAGAAAAAGCGTCAGGACCTTCCCGATCGACAACCGCGAAAAAAGAGGTACCCGACACTACAACCGTTACCACCTCCATAAACCGCATAGAGATCGAAAGCGGAAGCGATGATCCCATGGACAGACCAGCCCGCATAAGCCCCATCCCCCCCACCTCCAGCGTAAGGCAAAGCGCCCAAAGACACAGATATTGAGATGGATACCCCGCAAGCGGATGAACCTCGATATCAAACCCGAGGGCGAAGCCGAGCCGAAGAAATTATCATCAATCCCTCCTACCCCGAGCGTAAAATCAAAATCGGAAGGCCATGCCTCCGAGGCTCTGAAAGGCCGATTGACTTATTGAAGAACACCGATGTATTTGCCTGCCGAAGACATGCAAGGGATCGCCGATGACGCTGCGCGCCATGACTTGAATGTTGACCCCACATTCGACCAAAGTCCGTCCGCGACAATACTCCCTGAAAAGTGATGCCATCCCAAGTAGAAAAGCTCTTGAAGGCGTACATCATCGAGGAAATCAACCCGGCTAGCAAATGTGGTAATGGTCGAAAAGCAAACGACAAATGGCGAATGTGCGCTGACTTCACCAACCTCAATAAGGCCTCGCCTCGAAAGATCGTTATCCGCTACCACGATTGACATGCTCGTGGATTCCATTGCCGGTTTCGAGATGCTCCTTCGATGCATACTCTGGTATCATCAAGTCGATGAATGAGCAAGACAAAGCTAAAACAGCCTTCCAAATGGGCCTATATCGCTATAAAATGATGCCATTCGGCCGAAGAACGCAGGGCAACCTATCAGATGGTCAACAAAGTCTTCGGCTCGCGGCTGAAGGAACATGGAAGCGCACATTGATGACATGGTCATTAAAACAAAAGATCGCGACCACACCTCGACTTGGCGTAAACATTTGCCAATCTCCTAAACACAACATGAAGCTTAATCCGCAAATGCGCTGGGTTCGAGCAGAAAATTCCTGTTTATGGTCAACCAACAGTATAGAAGCAAACCCAGAAGATCCGTGCCCTGCCGACATGGAGCAGCCCTCGCATTAAGCACATACAACGATCGAACGGAAGAATAATTGCCCTTGGCCGCTTCATCTCCTGGCCACGGAGAAATGCCTCCCGCTTCTTCAAAATCTTGCGCTGCAACAAAGGATTCGAGTGGAATGCCGCGCAGCCCTCGAGCAGCTCAGTGGAATACTTGGGCAAACCACCCTCCTCGCCAGCCCCTCTGAGAGCCACTATATGACCTAGCGGCCACGCATGTTGTTAGTTAGAGAAGAATCGACATTCAAAAACCTGTACTATGTATCCAAAGCCCTCACCCCGCTGAGGGCCGTTATTTTAATGCGTAAAAATTAGCTTACTCGCTTGTCATAGCCGCCCTGAAATTAAGGGCTTACTTTTCTCGCACATGTAATCATAGTATACACGCATGCACCAAGCAAGATCCTTCACAAGCCTCGACTCATCTGCAGATTACTCAACCGGGCGATAGAGCTCACCGAATTCCACATCGACTACTTGCCCAGAGAGCAATCAAGGCCTGTGCATTACGATTTTCTCGTCGAAACAAGCTTCACCCAAAGAAGAAGAGAATGAGAACCAATGACAAACGAGTCCGAGCAAAAAAATGCCACAACCCCGACCTACTTATCGCTGGGATTTATATGTTGACGGGCAATGAGCAAGGTCGGAGCGAGCCGGCATCCTTCTCATAGCTCCCGACCACTGTGTCACGTAATTTGAGCTAGCATTACGATTCAAGTTCCCCGCCTCCAACAACGTGGCCGAGTACGGCAAGAATCGCCGGCCTCGAACTAGCAATGACATGGGAATTGATATTTATCACAAAGTACTGATTCACAACCGGTTGTGAACCAAGTCCGTGGGGAATACATGGTACATCACCCCACACTAGTCAAGTATCGCGAGCTTGTCAAAGGAATTTTGAAAAATTTCAAGTTCGGGAAATAATCGTAATAGACCGAGCGCACAACATGCGAAAGCGCACTATCTCTAAGATCGCCAAGAAAGCTTATCACTATTGAATCCTTCAAGAATGGTCGAGCACCTAGATACTCCAGCCTATCGATAGACTAGTGGTAATGGACATCGAGCCGCCAGAATTGGATTGACGATTACAAAGATTACATCGAGCAAGGGATCTTACCCGCCGACAAGGTCAAGGCCACCACGCCGAAGCCAGCTTGCCATTCTGTGGGGAATTTCATAAGCGATCTAAGGTCGACCAATGTTCCGGCAGCTAATCTAATCAAGGTGTCCTATATGAGGTACATGAGGGGAATGCGGCGCCATCCGTACCCGCCCTAGCGTAAAGCGGTATCGCGCTGCAGATACCATCGATAACTCTCCGGCGGACGCAGAAATATGTTCGTGAATGTGACAAGTGCCAAAGATACGCGACATACCAAGACTTCCTCCACCATGCAAACCCCGCTTGTTGCGCCCGGCCCTTCGACATGTGGGGATCGACTGACGGACCGCTTCCACTCGCACAAGGAAAGTACAAATATGCAAGTGGTCACCATTGATTATTTCACAAAATGGATAGAAGCCAAGCCTCCGCCAAAATCACGTAAGCAAATGTCATCAAGTTCGGCCCATGATCAAGTGTGGTGTAGATTTGGCCTTCCGCGGCAATTGTATCCGACCACGCACACGCTTCTGACAAGTTTACAGAATGTGAGCGACTAGGCGTCAAGCATTGGCAATCTTCTCGTAGCCTATCCTCGTGGAACGGCAAGCCGAAGCCGGAACAAACAGCCTCCCGCACGCACTCAAGAGAAATCTAGAAGGGCGAGCAGGAAATGGGCCGAGGAGCCGCCATCGCCTTTATGGGCAATAACTATCAGACGCGGTCCAACAGGGAAACCCCATTTGCTCTCACTTACGGATCGAGGCAATGATTCCAGCTTGAAATGGCTTTGCCCAGCCTATCGAGTCTCCCACTACAAATAAAAAACAACGAGCTTGCGCGGCAATAGACCTTGACCTCCTAGAAGAAAGAAGACCGGATGCTCGACTCGTAATGGTCAACTACAAACAATGGGCAAAGGCCCATCATGACAAAAGGTTAGAGGCGTAGCCTTCATGGTGGGGGACCGGGTGCTCGTAAAAATTGAAGTGACCTGACAATGAGCGTAATGGGGAAAGCTATCGCCTAACCGGGAAGGACCCTTCCAAGTCACCGGTATTATCGAGAAGGCACCTACACACTCCGAACTCGGAAGGAAAAGAGCTAAAACACCCATGGCATGCTAATCATCCGAAAAAATACTATCCGTAGAGTTAATCCTCCTTACATAGACGGCAAGACCCTCACTCGCTGAGGGTCACAAATTTTATTCAATAAAGGCAAGTTTCTCAATATTGTTTTACTTAGATTTTATTGGCATCTACCATCTACAAGTGACCTGTGGCCAAGCCCACCAACATTCGTAATACCCAAGTACTAGTGAACTTAATTTCTCTCAGGTGAGATGCGGCCATGCCCTGCTCACGCACGCATTTAGGATGCCCGCCACGCCGGTAGGGCCTTGCCCATCTGATATCGCCTAAACTACCTCGGTCCCACAAAGGGCCGAGCAACACCGCTTAGTCGTATATCCTTACACCCTGCATTGATATACTACAACCGACTCGGGTTACCCACACCGAACAACGCCATGCCCTGGCTGATAGTCGCCGAGCCGGGCCCCGCCCGCAAAGCAATCATCCAAGCTCGCCTCAGCGATAGGGCCCCGCCCACTCAAGCCTTGGCCCATGCCAAGCATTCAAACAATACCACACCGTATGCCCTGAAAAGTACCATGACACCGGTAACAAAGCCAAACTCATAATAGTAGGACATTAACCTAAGATATTTGCACTATTTACTTTATGTATGCTGAGTTAATGTTCTTTGCACGATTACTATCTGCCCGATATATTTTTGGGGGACTACCCCGCATACAATTGTGTTGGTACTAATTAAATGCAGAAAAACACAAGTAAATATTATCGACGTAAAAACAAAAACACATGCATTCATTTCGAGCAAAATGATGATGAATAAGCAGCAAATAGCGGGGAAATTGTTTACAGAGATAAAGTATTTCCAAAAGGATCAAGAAGTCTGTTACAAAAGGCACATCGGCCAAAACAAGATATTAAGTCTTTAAATTACATCAGGGGTTGTGTGGAGCTGCAGCATTTGCTTCCTCGATAGTGGCGGCTCAGATTGAAGCCGAGCAAATGCCTCAAAGAACCCGCCTCCTTCTCGGCCTTACTGCATCAATCAAAGCTACGACATTGACAGCCTAACTGGCCGGGGGTCCCATGGCTCCAATCCATCATCATTATCATCCCTGCTAGGCATCCACCCGCCTCGAGTGTAGGCACCAAGTGATGCAGCTTCCCGGCCTCCCCGGCAAGAAGGATCGAGCACGCCAATCGCCATCGTGCTCATGTCCACCGCCCCGTGCCCGCGAGCATTCGCAGATATGATTGGTGCCCACGCATAGTAAGGCAATATAGCCCTACGCACTTGAGAGGCGAGATGGGAAGCCTCGAAATCCTTCACACTGAGTTCGCCGCCACCGATCGAATAGATTTTATAGCCGTGATCTCTCGGCCGCCGCTTCCTTCAACGCTGGCCACTGGCTACTGATCACGCCGCCGCCAGGCCACTTCAGCCCTGATCTTTTCTCGCCGGGCTACAGATTGTTCTCCTCGGCCAAAGCCTTATTGTCGCCTCCAGCCTCTTGCCCGCAAAGAATGCCTCTCCTTCAACGACCGGTCCAAGGTCGCAACCCGGTCGTTTTATTCTTTACCGCCCGGCCACCATCCCTCTCTGACTCAATCTTCATGTATCGATCTCCTCTGTATCGATTATAGATGTTGGTACAGAGGAAGCAATCTACAAACAACAAGCACGAGCAAGGTCGAATGCTTCAACGTAAATTATCAAATTTGAAAAGAAGTATGGGCATACCTCGCCGATTGAGCCCGATGTGTCCAAGTAAAACATGCCCTACCGCCTCCTGGCCATTGGTGACGCTCAAGCGCCCGCTTCACTATACCTTTCCCCACCAAAGCAGATCGCCACGCACAAGTCAATGTGTCCGATATTGGGGCCCCTGACGCCCAAAGAACAATTGCCCTGCATCGGGTACAGGTTGGTAGGCATTTCAAAGTCCTGAAGCAACCACGGCTGAACGAATCGCGACACTGCTCGACCCTCAGAACCCGCCGACGAGAGGAGCGATCACCAAGGGAAGGATGCCTTTTTTTCCCCGCCGCCTTAGCGGCCCTAGCAATGCCGCAAGTGGCCGCATCGTG
The DNA here is from genome assembly GCA_013146195.2 of Codonopsis lanceolata. Classification (NCBI taxonomy): domain Eukaryota; kingdom Viridiplantae; phylum Streptophyta; class Magnoliopsida; order Asterales; family Campanulaceae; genus Codonopsis; species Codonopsis lanceolata. The sequence goes on along the minus strand of CM028380.1, from coordinate 97,794,747 downwards.
CACTCTAGCAACATCCTCGAGGAGGTGGTGGAGGCGGTACTTCGCCTATCTTCGCCGGGCTTTCTTGCCCGCCGGGATGAAGGGGACAGCTGGGACGCTCTGGGGGTTGGCTTGCCAAGGCCGCCACCCGCCTACTCTCCTGCCCAACCTCCGACCGCCTCAGGACAACATAGCCGCAAAAAGAAAACAACTCAAGATCACGACTAGAATGGAAGTAACAAAGTGAAACAGCTTAAAAGTAAAACCCAAACCCACCAGAGCTTCAAGATAGACAGTGTACGCGTGCCTCGAGCCTATGACACATCCCGCCTCGCACGAAAATTTTGTTCGTGATAATCGCCCCAATACTCGTGGGCCTCTTCAAAGATCAAAGGAGCACAAGGGCTCCACCTCGGGACTAAAGCCCGAGCACCCCCTGCACGTAGGTTGCGAGGATTGCACACCAACTCCTTCCAATCGAACACGCCTGATCGACTTTCTTTTCCCCATCCATCACAACGCCTGGCATCCCTGATAATCGCCAGCGACGAGTGTCACCGGTGGTGAACCCGCCACTGGAAGTTTCTGGGACGTTTATCAAATCTTGGCTCATAGGCATTATCGGCCACCCAGCCCGAGACTCGATCAGATGTTTCTTCTATCCTGTGCATCCACCTCCCTCGGCACATCGGACAAAATCCTAAGGAAGCTCGAGTTGGAACGAGCATTTACCCGACCATAAGCATCAACGCCGTAATAAAGAGATCAAAAATCTTGCTCGCCATTTCGCGCGTAGTAAACGACACGCCACAATATACGCCTATAAGGGCCCTTACCGTGTTCAAAGATCGTGTCACCGGCATTTGCGCACTTCAAGGAATAAAAGGACAAAGGGATCCAGGCAAAC
>CM028380.1:97754406-97793761 GCA_013146195.2 Codonopsis lanceolata | reverse complement strand
TCCTATAGCTGCGACCGCAAGCTCTCCGGTTCTCTAGGTGCTTTCTCTTGTTGACCTTGCGAAGCGAGGCCATTTCACCTAGCGGGCAAGCCGAGCAGACCGAAATGGCTCAATTCAACCTCAAAAGACCCCAACACTCAACCAAACCTAACAAGGTCCAAGCCTCATCAAAGTAGGTCTAGAACTCCCTTAGAACACTCACAAACAACCCCGAAACAATTCCCGAAACAACTCGGGCGAAGCAGGAAAGAGGTGCAACAACGTGCAACGGGCGACGAATGGACTCATGAGCGAGCAATGAAAGGGAGACTTTTAAGGCAAGTCTAAGGGATAATGAAGAAGCTTAAAATACTTCTAGAAAGTTGAATAACAACTAGGTAAATAAGAACTCCAAAGGAGAGCGATTACGCGACTCGATCCCGAACTACGATAGAGGCGAATGTTGTCTCCAAAGCTTCCAAATCATCGATAGACTTAAGGAACACCTCCAACTTGAAGTCTAATACATCTAAACATGTTAATAAACCTTCATATAAGGGTCTAGGACCACAGGAGTCACGAACACAAAATGCAAGCAAACTCTCAATCGCGTCGCATTCAGGCTATCGTCGAGTCACGACTTGTGACTTTAGCAAGTCAACAACTATATGGCTTCTCTTAATAGTGTTTTGGTATTAATGTGGCCTCTCATACATATCTAGACCCTCTCTCAAACCAAACATACGATCGACAAAGGAAGAAGTGCAAGTATAGCCGCATAAGCCGAGCTAAGAAGGGCGGGGTGTCACCCTCTCCACCTTAAAAAATTAGTCCCGAATTCTAAATCATGATCTGAAAACCAACATTAGGTCCACACTCAACCACAATACATCGAGACAACGATTCTTGGTGTCTCTTAATCCCAGGTTAACACTCGATCAAAACCACCAACCTCAAAACCACCAACCTCGAGCTCGAATCTCAGAATCTACCACCCAATACTCACGAGGGACAAACTAATAAACTATAATAATCCAAATTCAAGGTCTCTGAACTCTCAAAAGACATAACAACTTCAACACTTACGATTGAAAATACTATGACCCATACTTGAGTCGCGAATACCATACGAACAATACTCGCCAAACATGTAAGCCAAAATCCAAATTTCAACATGAAGAAACACATTCAAGGATATTTCAACTCAACTACGAAACTATTTGTTTGGGGCTCAACCACATGAAATTCAAGCACAAGAGGTTCTAAGTTAACGAGAGATAATAATTGCCTATGGAGCAATTCGCAAACAAATCAAAGATAATCAAATTGGCATTTCAAACCATGTAAATCACGCTCGCGATTTCCCACATCGCGGTAATAACACATAAGAGCACATTAATGAAATGTTTTGAAAATTCATTCCATTTACGTCCATTCCATTTGGTAGCGGGTATAGTCAATTTCTAACTTAATTCTTACCAATCTAGTCAGCAACGACGAATACCTTTTGCTCACCAATTCGAGGTACCTCTGAATTAGCTTCAAAAGTTTCCGTCGTAAGGATCGAGGTTCATGAATAAAAAGGTTTTAAGCATCCTTCAACGGTCTCTATGCTAATGAAATGAATGAGCAGGAGATAATAATGATGAAATGAGAATTTAATATACTACAATGTAAATGCATCAAGTAGGTGTTTCCTACAACTAATGCACGTAATTGAACAAAATCAAACCAAGTAACAAGGTCTATTACCTTGGCAAACAAAAATCATAGCTACCACAAACTCGTGTACCTAGTACACCCTACCAAGATAACTTCCTAGGATTTACAAGAAACCGACACGTCTACCGATACTCGTAACGTCTATACTCCGCAAAACTATCCCTTCTTAAGCTCTAGACCAAGTCTACAACCAATGCATACACTAAGCATCCTATCGCAACGTTAACTTCTCAATACTCGCGGCGAGGCGTCCTACACTACCGTGCAACCGTGATTATCTTCTAAATCGCAACCTCCAACCTTCTCACAAGTCGAGTGTATATCCTACTCGCATAATAACCACTAACAATAATATAATATTATATTATTCATTACATAAAACATATCTTCATAGAATATACAAGCATCATACCAAACCAATAAGTGTCAACCTACAATTCATGCTTCATATATATATTCATATATATACATATACATACTATGGCCTTTTTACATAACCACAAAACCACAACTCTATACATATAGCATAGTCTTATATATACATAGACTAATCAAGAATCCATACACCACGTGCGATTACCTACCGGTAATCCACAAAACAAACCATATCATATATCGATCTCACATTGGGGTATTATTCCCGATTGAGCAAATAACCATTATTACACAATACACCATGTAACGTATGTATGAATGCACATGAGCTACCGATTTAATCGCACACTCATAATAACAATAATAGTAACAACGATATAATATATACATATATACAAGAATGTACCTTCCTATTTCGGATAGGTTTCAAAACTCCGCAATGGCCAACCGCCACGCGCGCACTGCATCAAACTCTAGGCTGACCGTCACCATCTCTCTTGGAGCCACTAGATGATTGACTAGTACTCCCAGACTGACTAACTCTCATCCTTGGGCAATCTTTACGAACATGATCGCCACCACAAGCAAAGCATTTTCCTGACTTACCCCAGCACTTATTCACGGTATGACCCGTCCTCATACAATAACGGCATATCAACTCATCACTTCGCCGCCTCTGAGCAGAAGTAGTAACACCACTCCGGCCACCCGAACGCACGTTTCCTTGACTAACTGTCTGAGGTGCCGGTTGTCCTCTCTTGTCATCATTGCTCCTATTAGTCTTCGATATTTTCTTTTGAGCATACTCCTCGATGTCCAACTCCATAGCATGTGCACGATCCACAGCTCCTTGGTAATCCGTAAGCTGTAATGGAATAAGCTGCCTACGATATTTTGTCCTCAGGCCTTTCACAAACCTCTCGGTCTTCCTAGCCTCATCTGGTACCAAGTAACTACAGTAACGAGCCAACTCCATAAACTTTGTTGAATACTGAGCCACGGTCATATCTCCTTGTTCTAACGATAGGAATTCCATCTCTCGTCTTTCTCGAGTTACTACCGGACTAAACCGTACCATAAACTCCTTGACAAAGTTCTCCCACACTCGAGGCACTCCATGCCGTCTCCAACGATCTCGTAATTCAAACCACCAATGCTCGGCCGCACCATCCAATCTAAACACCGCTAAGGTCACCATCTCTTCTGATGTACAACCCAAAACTACAAAGATCTTCTCCATGCTTTCTAGCCAATGTTTCGCCTTAGTAGGATCCGACTTTCCATCAAAGCTTTCCGGTTTAAACTTCAAGAACCTTGCAAGAACAGTAGAATCATCTTTCAATCCAAGCATCTGTTGAGGAGTCACACGCGGATCGTTAACATTCTCTCCCCTCTCGTCGCCACGAGCTGTACTCGAACAAGGTATAATAGAACTAGCTCCACGCCAAGTTCCCGACATAATACGCCTACAAAGAACACTCAGCGTTAATAACTCAACAATAAACCCAACCCAAACAAGGCCAAGGAACCTATCCTGGCGAAATAGCTAACCTATAGCTCTGATACCAAGCGAACGACCGGACTCCAATGCGAAATCCCAAGGTCGTGCCGTCAAGACAAGCTAAAAGACGGACAAGCACCCGCTAAGCGTAGTGGTGCGAGTCAAGAGTTGAACCAACGAACTCTAAACAGGAATGTAAAGCCATAACGGCAAAACCGAATAACCAAAAACTAAAATCTGCGGAAGCGAATCATAAGTGGGACCAAAGCCTATAATTATAAACTAAGGAATACAAGGCTGAGAGACGACTATCTCTCGACAAATCTACGACTCGCGTGACGCAACATTGCGCACGGACAACAAACCATCGGCAACCTAAGGCCGGCGAAGCAACAAGAACCCAACCTGATAAACAACAACTCTACGGCTATAACATGCCGGAGGAATAAATCAACTAAAGGAATAAGAGATTAAACACTAACAACTAATCCAATGTCTCTCGACTAAAATTGCCGGAGACATAAATAACCATAACATAATACTAGAACATGCGAGCTAAACTTGCTCGGAAAGACAACGGAATAACTTCTAATTAAATACAACAGCTCGACCCAACAAGTCGGCTCCCAAAATAAACGACAATAAAATACTAACATAACTACCCAAGTAAAGTTTACATAACTTCACATCCGTGTCTCACAAGATAATAATTACAATAATAATAAAATCTCCAAGCTTAAAGCCTGGAAGACCACCTGCTATCCAACAAGCGCCCGAAGCTGCAACGCGCACTAACGAGCTTACTGCAAAAACTAAGGAAAACAAACACACGAAATGAGTCATAATGACCCAGTAAGTTACTAAATGCAATGTATGGCATAGCATGGCGTGGCATGGTATAATGCACAAGCATGCATAAAATCATGGCATCTTAATAGCATACCAATAATAAACTTGTATTAAGTCACCAAGTAACATAAACTTCATAAACCACATAGCACGTTATCTTTCATATAAGTGCTTATAGTAAGCCACATAAGGGATAGAGAAATTACCCAAATAGTGTCGTTGTATTGCTCCTGCAATACACAATGTTATACTTTATCGTGCAACATCGATGCTTTGTGATGTCATCGACTTTCATCGAGAACCACTCGATTTAGCTAGCAGCCAATGTCGCACGTATTGTTACGGCAAGGGGGCTACTTCCCCATTGCGCCAACAATGGAGGGTGTGTGAAGTCCTGCGGCGATCCATAGCGAATACGGATCTTACGATTCGTATAGGCGATGTATCGTCCCTACCCCAACCTATAAAACCAATCCAAATAATGCCAGCTGGACTTTTATGCAATGCACAAGTAGATATTTACTCGCATGCTCAAACAAGAATCAAGACCGACCATAGCGGACTTATCAAATCAAGTAGGACATAAAGCTCTACACACCAATTTAATAATGCACATATTTGCACATACTTAACAATTCCAACTAACTTATAAGTTTAGTCAAAGATCCACATATTGAGGTACTCATAATCCTCAAGTTATCACCCAATCAAAAGTAGCATATAAGCTCAAGAAATCAGAACATGAGGTCCACCATAGCCCTCTACTCGGGATTCAACCAAAGACTATTATTTAGTCTAAGAACAATTATAAATCAAGACTTAGCATTTTAGTCTATACATAAAGGCATACCGGACTCAACCATAGTCCTAACCGTCGTACATAATCGACATCCTCCAAACCATTCTCATAAATGACAAGACTACACCGTAGTCCCAAGACCCGCAAGTTTTCCATGTAAACGCTCATCCGAATTTCCTAAAAGAAATCTCATTCAATTAATCATTTCTTAAGGATACACGAGATCATTGATTGGTCTCTAATGCTCCGTGCTCTACGAGCACGCTCTAAATAAATCCCCAATAAGACTCTATATCAAGGGTGTCATAAATGGGACACAATTCGAGATGCTCGGTACTCATCATCAAAACCAACCAAGCCCAAACATCGTAGGATTTCAACCCAAGGCTCACTAACATCTTATTGAACCTATAATGACTCCATTGAGTCTAAATACTAAGTTTCATCATTTACGTACTTCATCAATTTCAACATTAATACCCACTTTATTTAACAACAATATATCCAATAATTCGGGCTTGATTCTCAAGCCCTAAAATTTACAACAAAACCCAACATAAATCTTTACCCATTTCATAAATCACTTAATTTCAATTAAATGATCCTACTCATGATATCTAGTGAGTTCACACATTTAAAGCCCTAATCATAGGCATATTTCCACAATAAACCCAATTAACATATGGACATGAATTCTAGCATGCTCATAATCCTAGAAACACAATATGAGGAGTAATCATATACTTCAACAATCATAGAAGCAATTCTACAATTGCTCTCAACAAGTTCATACTTCCAAAAATCCCCAAAATGGGCATACAAGGCATATCAAGTGTTCATTGCCCACAAATAGCATATAAGTTGTTTTCCTTAGGGCCAATGAACCAAAATCAAAAGGAAGTAACTTACCTAGCTTGAGTGAAAACTCAAGAGAACGCAAATCCGATCGGTGAACTTGTTCTACTCTCGAGGGCTTCAAGATTCAAGTTTGAAGGCAATCGGGTGGTTGGATCGCCTTGGATCGAAGAGAGAAGAAGGCTAGGGCTCAAAAATCTCCCATGGACTCTCTCTCTCTCTAATACGTATGGAAGAAGAGAAGAAATGAAAGGATTTTCTGAAAATTGTAAAGGGTTTGAGCTTTTATTCCTCCACAAACCAAGAGGGCAAAATAGGGAATTCCTTGGTGCAATTAGTAGAGATTAGGGTTAATCAATCACTAATATAACCTTAATTAACTTCCAAATAATGTTAGGACATGTTTAGGGCTAAGTATGGGAGGTTAGGATGGGTTTAGAGGGGGTTTGATGAGGGTAGGATAGGCATTTCTCGTCCAAAACACGTAAGGCAAAAGCAGATCGAGGCACCTTGCGGTCGCAAGGTCCCCTATAGCTTGCGATCGCAAGCTCTCCAGACCTCCTAGGTGCTTTCTTCTATTGACCTTGCGGGGGCAAGGCCATTCCACCTTGCGAGGGCAAGCCCGATGCACCGAAATGGCTCAAAATTCAACCTAAAAGACCCCCAAACACTCAACCAAACCTAACAAGGTCCAAACCTCATCCAAAGTAGGTCTAGAACTCCCTTAGAACACTCACAAACAACCCCGAAATAACTCCCGAAACAACTCGAGCGAAACCGAAAGAGGTGCAACAACGCAACGACGAATGGACTCGTAATTGAACGAGCAATGAAAGGAGACTTTTAAGGAAAGTCTAAGGGATAATGAAGAAGCTTAAAATACTTCTAGAAAGTTGAATAACAACTAGGGAAATAAGAACTCCAAAGGAGAGACGATTACGCGACTCGATCCCCGAACTACGCGATAGAGACGAATGTTGTCTCCAAAGCTTCCAAATCATCGATAGACTTAAGGAACACCTCCAACTTGAAGTCTAATACATCTAAACATGTTAATAAACCTTCATATAGAGGTCTAGGACCACACCGAGGTCACGAACACAAAATGCAAGCAAACTCTCAATCGCCGCATTCCGACTATCGTCCGAAGTCACGACTTGTGACTTTAGCAAGTCAACAACTATATGGCTTCTCTTAATAGTGTTTTGGTATTAATGTGGCCTCTCATACATATCTAGAACCTCTCGCAAACCAAACATACGGTCGACAAAGGAAGAAGTGCAAGTATAGCACGCAAACCGAGCTAACGAAGGAGCGGGGTGTCACAATATATAGAGATATACATACTTATACATGAGATATATATATGAAAGATTTGATGTGTATATATATAGATATGCACTCTTATACATGATGATTATATGGGAGATTTGATATGTATATATAGAAATATACATACTGATATAGGTGTATATATATAAATATGCACCCTTACACGTGATGATTATATGAATAGCTTGATTAGTATATATGATGATATATATACTTGCATATGATGTTTTGAGGGAACTACCTTTTAATTCATTTTATTTGTGTTTGAACAGGGAATTACACCCTGGTTCATTTGGACGGTTTAGTAAGTGAGAAGAAATGGTTTTCTTGTGGAGTATCTAAATGATACAACGTCTCTTCACGGGTTTTTCTGTCATTTGTATAATGGCATGATGATTGTTTTTATGTTACATAATTATATGTTACATATCTCTTGTAGTAGCGTACTGGGTCATTATGACTCATCCCGTACTTTGTTTTCCGAAATGGTAGCCGTTGAGATCGAGTAGATCATGATTGTAGCAGTGCGCAGCTGATCGATAAATCGAGATTAGATTGTGTGGTTCGTGTTTGTAGCAGCCGACTTTCCCGAGTAGCAGCTTGTGGAGTCTTGTTCCTTTATAGCATTGTCGTCGATATCATGTACTTTGCTATTTTTGTGAGATCGACATTTTGTAAAGTTATTTAGACTTTACAGTCGGGTAGAATACTTGGGTATTTGTATTGTTTCTTTCTTGGGCCGACATGTTGTGTCGTGCCTTGTTCGTGGTTTTCGTATTTATTTCAGTTGTCTCCCGGGCACGCAGTAGCTTTGGGGCATTTCTTTATCCTACTTGTTATAGTTGTTGGTTGACCCCGGTATGCTTTAGCCGTTGGGTAATTGATATATCAGGTTGGTTCTTTGTTGAAACGCTGGCCTGGAGTGCCGATGGTTTGTTCAGCGTCTGCAATGTTGCGGCACGCGAGTTTCGTTTTTCCTCCTTTGAGAGATAATGTCTCTCTTGGTTTCATGGTCGTTGGTTTCGAGCTTCATAGCTTGGGACTTCTTTTCTTATATTGCTTCCGCTGATTCGATTTTTGAAATACCGTATTTTAGTGCGGCTTTATGTTCATGTTTAGAGCTTGTTAGCTCGACTGTTGGACTCGCACTACTGTTTAACAAGTGCTTCTCCCCATCTTATGTTAGTTCCAGCGGCACGACCTTGGGATTTCATGTTGGAATCCGGGTCGGGTCGTTACAGTTGGTATCAGAGCTTATGTTAGCTATAAGCCAGAATAAGTTCCATGGCCTAGGTTGGGTTTGGGTTATTGTCGAGTATTTACCGTCGAGTGTTATTTATAATTCCTTATTGGCATATTCTTTGGTACAAGCATACGACTTGGTGTACTAAGTTCGTTTGGTCTAGATTGCCGTGAGTGAAGGTTTGTGTCTAGGAGTATTATATTTCTCCTATATTGCTTATGAGTTGCAGTTATACCAAGAGTGGGTGATGCGTTTCAGTAGAGCTGCTGTTTCTTGTTCCATTTTTAAGAATCAGAGAAGTTAGACTGTTGGTCCCAAGGGTGATCGTTGTGTTAATCATTATGGCGAAAGTTCGTTGTAATACGTTTTGAGAGCGGAGTGGTTAAGCCTCCCGTGGTACCTATTAGTATTTCATAGATTACTATATAGGTGTATATAGTTATGGTAGTACTTAATCACCAGTTCTTGTATTACTTGTGTTGGGGAATTTGAGAACTCTTTCCCGATGGTTGTGTTTTAGTATTTGGGGGATTACCTTGATCAAGGTGATACTTCCTCATGATATGTTGGAACTGGGTGATTGGCCAGGAGGTGATCACGTGATGATTGGTTGATTGGTTGTCATATGCTTTTGACTTATAAGGATTGGTTGTATACTAGTTAGTAAGAATATACTACCTAGTAACTCTTGAAGTGTTGTATTGTCTCGTTATTAGTCTAATACATTGATAGTGTATTAGCCTTGTATAATGTGTTTTATCTGCCATTGATAGGTAGTTAATAGTATGAATATTCCATCCTTGGTTTACATACATAGTAAATTAATATACTATGTTGCATGATGTTGATGCCATGCCTATATGTGCTTATAATTTGTATTCTTGAGACCGATATAAAGGATGCTTTTATGTGATTCATGAACACCCCGCATCCTATACGACGAAAGCTTTTGAAGTCACTTCAGAGGGCCCCTGACTTGATTATCAAGAGGTCTTCGTCGGAAAACTAGAATGGTATGAATTAGATTTGAAATTGACCGAACCCATTACCAAAATGGAATGGAACAACAAATGGTGTATTGCTATACTTGTGCAAATATGTACATTATGTATATGAAAGTTGTGCTATGAATGTGATGTCTTGCTATAAGCAGTCCTTACATGTGTAGTTTGTAAAAGTTGAGCTTGCAATGCTTGTTCCGAATGAGCAATATTACATGGTAAATGCTCTTAATAATATATGAGTATGGTCCTGAGATGGATGTTAATTGCATGAGCAAGTACATGTTTAATGTGTGAGAATATGATGAACGATAGAGATTCGTTTATAACCGGAGTATTATTTTAAGCCCGGAGAAATTTGGTTTGAAAGTTGTACTTTTGTCAAGAATCAAGCAGGACTTGACATTGAGATTGAATTGAGTTGATATAATGGGTTACCCTAAGATAGGAGACACACCATGGTGGTCGCCTTGATTATGTTAGTAGGTCAAAGAGTCGACCTTGTGGTACGATTTAGGAATTGTGAATTCGAGGACCTAATTCTTTCAAGGTAGGGAGGATGTAAGACCCCGAATCTTTAAGTATTGATTTGATAAAATGGTTTCGTACTTCTTTCTTATCGAGACCTTTGAGGGATCCTAGATCTTCGTGTACTCACTTGGATACATTTAATATCCTTATTCTTATGTCTATAATGTTTGCATGAGGTCACGACGTTCAAAGTATAGTCGTCGTCGTAAGTTTGGTTTCACGATTCACGCTTCAAACGTTTCGCCTTTCAGATTTTTGAGGGACTTAATTCTAAATTAAGTTTGAGTATGAGTTTGAGACTCTTTATTAGGCTTTTAACATACTTTAAAATAAGTATGTATACTTGCTCGATCATTGTTTCGATCGTTAGTTTGTTCCGTGTGATTTCGTTCACATTTGTTAGTTACGGATCAAATATGGTACGCGACTGAATCGTTTTGTTCGAAATATCATACTAGATGGTTTTAGTTTGAATTGAGACTTTTAAGGCTTTTAGTTTAAGTCCTTAGGGTCAGCTTGGCGAAGAAATCACGCCATTTCGTCGAACGGTGTGCAAATGGGAGCCATCGGAAGATAGCCGCGCGCTGCTGCCACCGGTAGACCTTGAGCTGCCACCGGAAGACCTTGAGCTGCCACCGGTAGACCTTGAGCTGCCACCGGAAGACCTTGAGCTGCCACCGGTAGACCTTGGGCTGCCATTGGTAGACCTTGAGCTGCACTACCAGCAGACTTTGGACTGCACTACCGGCAGTCTTTTATGACGTGTCTTGATGAAATTTCCTATTGTACCCTTAATATAAATCCCTCCTTTATCTTTTATAAGGGTATTTTGAACCTTTGACCTTCCCTTGGGAGTATATAAACCTCAAGACATCTCTTCATTCATTTCTAATCTGATTTTTGTTCACATCGTTATCTCTCCAAACGGTCAAACCTAGAGAGAGAGAGAGAGATGGGTTCTTGGAGTGTTCCGCGACACGGAGCTTCGCCAACCAATCGACGAGCCGAGACCACCGTTGGAAAGATCTCGTCGAGGAGATCGTTTCCCCTCTATCTATTTCAAGTTTCATATAAGTTTGAATTTCAGATCTGAGGTACGTTACTAAACCACCTTGCTTGTTTCTTCACCAATCTTGCTTAGATCATGCTAAGGAAGAGTCTTATCAAGTCTATAAAACGTTTTGATGTTTCTATGAAATCTGGAAACTTTTCCATGGATCTTGACTTGATGATTTTGGTCTTGGGTTTAGTTTGAAATATGTTCAAGCTTTGATTTGGAATCGTTATTGTTCATGAACTTGTTGGAAAATAAACCATACAAATTCAGTCTCTGTTTTGGGTAAATTTCGGGAAAAGTCTGGTACTAATCTACTGAAGGGATTTTTCTAAAAATTGAGTATGTTATACCTATACATGTTAGGTAACTCTCTGTAAAGTTTCATAAATTTTGGAGCTCGGGAAGTATTTTTCATTAGTCACAATTCGTGGCTGTTCCAGTAAGCTGTTACCAGAAAGTTAATCTGCTAACGTGAGATTGAAGTGGTCATATTTTGATGAATACATATCCTAATGGAGTGTTTTAAAATGGTAAACTCTAGCTCAAAGAGTCTAGTTTCTAAAAATGTAAAGTTTATAACATTTGGAGTAACGAGCAATTTTTGGTAAATTTTGTATGATAGACATGCAGAATGAATCACAACAGATACTCAGGTTTTAAACATGAACTTCGAGGGGCTGTATCTTGATGAATACAAGTCATAATGGAGTAATTTAAAAGGCTAAAATATAGTCTTAACAGTCTAGTTTCAGACTAAGAAAGAATCACCTCCTTTGGAGTTGTGAGGAATTAATGGTCGAACTTACAAGTTGACTGTGCAGAATGAGTTATAACAGAAAATCTGGAAAATGACTTGTCTTTGTGATGATCATAAATTAATGATTATTGGTCTGAATTGAATGATTCAAAAGGGTGAATAACACCTTAAAATGTCTAGTATCTAATATGTGTGTGGATCACAATATTTGAACATGCCAAGTGTGGTTTATAAATAATACATGAACCATAATGGATTTGGGAATATAGAATGAATGATCATTCTAGAATGAGTTTTAGTGAATATAATCTGAGTTTTTATTTGATCCTAGACCATCAATGAAGTCTTGGGGGATGATATGAGTTGCTACTTGTTAAGTTATGGGTTTAACCTAGATTCATAAAAGAAATGAATTTCTATGCTTGTGTGGTTTATTATTTGTTAAGTTATCCACTTAACTTGGAATTTATGCTAGAAATAAACATTCTATGCTTACTAGATATTATGACTTATGAAAACATAATTGTGATACTTGTTAGGAATTGAGTTTTCATACTTAATGATATGACTTATAAGGCATATTGTGTAATTGACTCGTAGCATAATCTGCTTTTGATTACTCTATGGTTTCATTGAGAATTGATTCACCAACTTGTGTTGAATCTATATTTCACTAATAGGTGAAATTGTGAACGGTTGATCTAGGGTTTCTTAATGAGACAAGAACCTAGCTATGCTTGAACTGAGAACTTAGAAAAGGGTTAGAAATGCAAATAGCATTTATAACCTATTTGGGATGAATTGTAGTGAAGACTCAACGGAGTCGAGCTTAAGGAACAATTGAACCTTATGTGGATCGTGGTGAGATCCTACAACTTGTAGAATCCATTTGACTAGATTACTAGCTTTTGGAACTTGGATTGAATTGAGTGGACAACTTGACCTTCTGCTTTAGAGACTCAAATGAGCTCCTATTGTGGTTTTATGATTATTGTAACAATGTGCATAATCGTATGAGTTTAGTAGATCTGTATATCTACTTGAGAATTTGCAAGTAAACATTTACTTGTGCATTGCATATAAGTCCAGCTGGCATTACTTGAGTTTTTACGTTGATGGTGGGACGATGCATTGTCTTCACGAATTATGGGATTCGTGGTTGCAATGTATCGCCGTACCGGATTCGGGTTTCACACACACCTCCACTGCTAGCTACAGTGGGGAAGTAGCCCCCTTTGTCGTAACCAAAAGAGCGCATTGGCTAGTGCTATTTTTCCCGAGAAGAGAACTCGGACCCGAGAAGAGAGCTCGGTACTTTGATACCCGAACACGGATATCACTGGCACGATATGATTAACAGTTGTGATTGCAGGAGTGACACAACGACATTGATTTGGTATCTTCTCTATCCTTTATGTGGCTTACTATGGGCACTTATGTGATAACAAAGTGTTAGTGGACATGAGATCTTATTGACCATGTTTGTATTGGCTGATGTTATATGGTAGACTTGAGATGTGTATATACATATGCACGCTTATACATGACTAATATATGAGAGAATTGATATGTATATATAGAGATATACATACTTATACATGAGATATATATATGAAAGATTTGATGTGTATATATATAGATATGCACTCTTATACATGATGATTATATGGGAGATTTGATATGTATATATAGAAATATACATACTGATATTGGTGTATATATATAAATATGCACCCTTACACGTGATGATTATATGAATAGCTTGATTAGTATATATGATGATATATATACTTGCATATGATGTTTTGTGGGAACTACCTTCTAATTCATTTTATTTGTGTTTGAACAGGGAATTACACCCTGGTTCATTTGGACGGTTTAGTAAGTGAGAAGAAATGGTTTTCTTGTGGAGTATCTAAATGATACAACGTCTCTTCACGGGTTTTTCTGTCATTTGTATAATGGCATGATGATTGTTTTTATGTTACATAATTATATGTTACATATCTCTTGTAGTAGCGTACTGGGTCATTATGACTCATCCCGTACTTTGTTTTCCAGTTGCAGTAATTGGTAGCCGCGTTGAGGTCGAGTAGATCATGATAGCGATCTTGCGGTGATCGATAAATCAAGATTAGATTGTGTGGTTCGTGTTTGTAGCGACTTTCCCAGTAGCGACTTGTAGAGTCTTGTTCCTTTATAGCATTGTCATTGATATCATGTACTTTGCTATTCTTGTGAGATCGACATTTTGTAAAGTTATTTAGACTTTACAGTCGGGTAGAATACTGGGGTATTTGTATTGTTTCTTTCTTGGGCCGACGTGTTGTGTCGTGCCTTGTTCGTGGTTTCGTATTTATTTCAGTTGTCTCCCGGGCACGTAGTAGCTTTGGGACATTTCTTTATCCTACTTGTTATAGTTGTTGGTTGACCCCGGTATGCTTTAGCCGTTGGGTAATTGATATATCGAGTTGGTTCTTTGTTGAAACGCCGGAGTGCCGATGGTTTGTTCAGCGTCTGCAATGTTGCGGCACGCGAGTTTTGTTTTTCCTTCTTTGAGAGATAATGTCTCTCTTGGTTTCATGGTCGTTGGTTTCGAGCTTCATAGCTTGGGACTTTTTTTCTTATATTGCTTCTGCTGATTCGATTTTTGAAATACCGTATTTTAGTGCGGCTTTATGTTCATGTTTAGAGCTTGTTAGCTCGACTGTTGGACTCGCACTACTGTTTAACAAGTGCTTCTCCTCATCTTATGTTAGTTCGAGCGGCACGACCTTGGGATTTCGTGTTGGAATCCGGGTCGGGTCGTTACATATGGGGACCCTTTTAAAGGCTTCCTTTTCCGTAATGGACTGTTTAAACACTGAAACGGCACAACTGGGCACCTTGCGGTCGCAAGCCCCTCGGCACCTTGCGATCGCAAGCTCGGCAGAACATCACTCCGTAAAATAACAGGCCTTGCGGTCGCAAGCCTTATGTGACCTTGCGTCCGCAAGGTCTCCAGGATGTCAGCATCGATCTCTTCTTATTCTGAATCGTGCTCACCAGTCTCTTTTGATTCGTCGAGTATCCATTATAGTAGCCCGAATCTCCAATGAACCCACGGATCAAGTTGGTGTAGAATTCTTGAATCTTCCAATCGTATTCCACGCCTCTTAAAGAGTTAATTTTATTCCTTGGGCACTTGGTTCCTTGATCAGTCACGAACTCTCCATGCTTGATCAACATTTGACTTTGACTCGAACTTAGGCTTGACAGGATCTCATCATTCCCTCCCTCTTCAAAAAGATTTGTCCTCAAATCTGGACCTACATCGAATGGACGCGAATTAGCAACCGAAAAGTATGAACTCACATTAATCTTACCACGTAAATCCACTTTAGAGGTCATATTGTAGCCATGTTCAAAATCAACTTGTTCTCGAACGAGCTTTCCATCGAAGCTCACATAAGCCACATTTCCTGGATCATGAATTAATCGAACTTGATTGGCATCATATCCATCTTTGTGTTCCACATTGATCCTTGCCCAAACCTGTAGGAGAAACATAACAACATTACGCGATGTAAGATGATCAAAGTGGTTAGCACGACAATTCATACTCATCAAGTAATCACATATCATCATGCTTAATTTAGTACAACCGAATTCCTTTTCAATATTATGCATCACCAAAACCCTATCTCCGGGTTCAAATATCAACCTAACATATTTCATATTTTGCATTACTCGGTGATTTTCCATGAATAACAACATCATATATGCAACGTAAAACATAACGAGATCATCATAAGGAATGTCAATGAAAGATATTAATAAGTATAAGAAGATAATATGCAATATGGCATACCAACTCATGTATCCAAATCCGTCATGACAAGTAAATCCATCAATGTTTGTAACCTCACTCATCAAGTTATCACAACTCGATGTTCCCTCATGAAAATCATTTATAGAACCAAAGTCACCTTCCTCTTTGAGCAACTTATCATAAGTCAAGGTTTCTTCACTACAAACAATTTTTCAATACTCTATGGTCTCTTTCTTCCAATCACAAAAAATTGAATTCTTTTCATTTATTCCTTTGACTTGAAACAAACAACAACCAAATTCGCCAGGTTTGAAGATTAATCTAACAAATTTTATCTTTTGCATATCCATGTTTAGCAATCCATAAATCTTATGAAACATCAATGCATCATGTGGAACTTCAACAATCTTATGACATGCAACAAAAGAATTTATCATAGAAATATCATGCATAATCTCATGTTTGGAACTCACATCTTGATGAAACTTAGAAATTCCCAATGCAAAATTCAGAATTTTCTTTGCACAATGCACTCCTACCAATTTATCAACAAATGTACTATCCATGAATGGATCCACATACGAATGATTAGGTATATGCAATGTCAAATTTAAATCATCACCAATGTATTCACCACATTTCATCAAATCACTTAGACCATGGTGACTAACCAAATTTTGCAATTTAAACTTTCTAAACAAGTCAAGTGGTTTAACAATCTTTTCCATGAATAAGGCATGCACAAGACTAATCAGATTTTTCAAAGCAACACTTCTCATAATTCTGAATTTATCACTAAAGTTATGGTGTACATCATGTAATAAATTAATTGGTTTAACAATCTCACCCATGACTGAAGTGTCTACAAGTCTATTTAACTTTCCAAACCCAACAACTACACTATTGAGTTTATGATCAATATCATGGTGATTATCATACAACAATTCACCACATATCTTGTTTTTCCAAGAAAGAGTAAGATCATACCTTTGAGAAAGTGTAGGTTCTACAACAATCTCCTTACCTTGTTGGTATTCAATTGTGAGTCTCACAATTTATGTAGACGGTGTAGGCTTCAACTCATGAACAATCTGTGAATGAGAAACAATGAAACTAGGCAATAGCAATTCAAATTCATTAGTATGAAAATTTGCCTCACTTTCTTCCTTTTTCTCACACTCTTTCTTTTCCTCTCTCTCTCTATCTTCCCTCTCCTTTTGCCCCGTTATCTCACATCTTTCAATAGTATCTAAAACCGGCCTCTCACTCTTGTTTTGACACACACTCTCCTTTTTCTTGGCTATCTCACAATGCTCACTAAGAACTCTAGCCAAACTCTCTTTATTTTCACTCAAGCTCTCCTTTTGTGAAGGCTTCTCTATATTCTTTTCCTCACTAGCCTTTCTCTCTTCTCTCAAGCTCTCCTTTTGTGAAGGCTTCTCTATATTCTTTTCCTCACTAGCTTTTCTCTCATTTAATTTATTTTCAGCTTCAAGAACTTGATTTGTTGTTGGTGGAATGTGTTGTGAAGTCTCGAATGCAAGCTCCATTAGTTCTCGAAACTCTTTCAACCTTTGTTCGTCTCTCTTTTCTCTTTCCAATCTTTCCCTCTCAAACTTCTCTCTCTTTATTCTTTCAAGATTTTCTTTCTCAATTCTTTTCTCATCAATTCTTTTCTTTTCATTTTCCTCCTTATGTCTAACCATAGCTCTAGATTTCGGTTCTGAAGGTTTATCTTTAAAATAATGAACCGGAACGAATTTTCTTCGCATCACCCTTTTTAATTCAGCCCAAGTCTCAACTTGAGACCCTTTACTTCTAAATCTCCATTCCATTAATCCTTCCCACCAATCAACATCATAATCATAAAATTCCATGGTGGCAGCTCTAACCTTCTTAAGTTCAGGAATGTTATGACCTTCAAAGATTTCCTCCACTTTTTTCTCCCACTCTAAATATTCTTTTGGATTAGTTTTACCATAGAAGGCTGGAATTTTGAATCTAACTCCTCTATGTTCTCCATTTTCCCTATGTTTAGGTTTAGGTAAATATGTTTTTGTTTTAACAACAGATTTTAATTTTTCATTCATTCCCATTTTCAACCTATCAAAACTCACTCTCATCTCCTCCGTTTGCTCCCTAATCATTTTATCAAACTGTTGTGTCATCTCTTCTAACAAACTACCCATATCTGAGTTACATTCCATGGTGTTCCTACTTTTAAACATTATGAGACCTGCAGAAAATATGTTAGAAATAAACAAGTTTATATCTCACACACTCCCTTACGTGTATCACTCAAGCAATGATCTCTCCTCTCGTGTTTACCTACTCTCTCTCACCTTCAATTCCTCCAAGTTCTAAAAGAACTAACAAATAATCGGTGAATTCAGAAGTCAACAAACCAAACTAAATCAATTAGAATTCTACGTATAGAAATAATGGATTAAGAATAGAATTCCAAGGATGATAGGCTCAAAGATCAATTTGTAAAAGAAGATTCGATTTTAATTCTCGAACCTAGATGATAATAATACTTCAAGCTATTCAATTCGCACAACTAACAATTTCCAACTTTCAAGCAGTCGCAATTTTCTTTTTTTTTCTTTTTCAGATTTCAGATTTCTATTTTTTTTAATCTGAAATTTTCTGTATTTTTTTTCGGATCTGTTTTATTTATTTTTTGTGTCCGAATGCTTTTTTTATTTTTTTATTATTTTTTTGTAACAGGGCTGCCCGAAATTAATTACAGCAGCAGTTTTTTTATCGGTGAACAGTAATGAACAGTGCCGGCGGCGTGAACAGTGCGCCTTGAACAGTAACCGGCAGCATGAACAGTAATTCCGGCGGATGAACAGTAAGTGGATGAACAGTAAAGCGGATGAACAGTAAATCGGGTGAACAGTGCTCGATGAACAGTAACTTTTGGGCATGGGATGAACAGTAAATGGGCTTGTTTCTATCAAAGGAGGCAATGCATGGAGACATGCATGGGTTTACTTTTGGGCACGGGATGCGCGGGTTCAATTTGGTCTCGTGCATTACTTGGAGTGGCTAAGGAGGGGAATCAATGTGGCTGGAGACAAATGGATCGCATGCACTGAACATCAAGCTGATCTAGTGGGCGGTCCAAGCTTTTAGTTTGCAGTTCTTTTATTTTCTTTATTTCCTTGTTTTTTTTTCTTGTTAGTTCGGTTATGTTCCAGTAGTCTTTGGTAAGGTTAGTTTTGGTATTCTAGCAAAGTAGGGTTTGAGATGTAACTATTTAATAGGATTTTATCAATGAAAGCGGCAGATTGAATGCTTGAGGAAACTCTCTATAGAATATAGTTGTATTCTTCTTTCGATTTCTTCTTCGTAGGCGAGTGAAGCTTAGGAGAATTTATCAAACGGACATCTTTACGTTGGGCGAGTGAAACCTAACCGGTGAGTCTGATTTTATCATTTATTTTGTTTTGTTTTCTTGTCGATCTCCTACGAACTATCAAACTGTTTGGAATAAATTCGGTCAGCCCTTGTTTCCGAATTGTTAGTGTTTGATTTTTCGGGCTAGGTGATTTGGTATCGTATCAAGTGGTATCCGAGCACAGTTCATTACGAAT
Source organism: Codonopsis lanceolata (assembly GCA_013146195.2). Taxonomy (NCBI): domain Eukaryota; kingdom Viridiplantae; phylum Streptophyta; class Magnoliopsida; order Asterales; family Campanulaceae; genus Codonopsis; species Codonopsis lanceolata. Next base: position 97,774,347 of record CM028380.1, on the reverse strand, counting down.
CATAATTCGTAATTAATCATGGAGGAAACAACCCACAGAGAAAGGATCTTCAAGACCCACGGGTTGGTTCTTGGAAAAGTTTGCGTTATAGCTATCGACGGGGGAAGTTGTGTCAATGGGATCTCCAATTGTTTAATCGAAAGGTTGGGACTGCCTACATCACCACACCCAAACCCGTATGAACTCTACGGATTATGGGAGGACGAAGGGGTCAAGGTTACTGCCCAAGCAGTCGTCGCGTTTTCCATAGGTGGATATGAAGAAGAATTGGTTTTTGACGTCCTTCCTATCGATTCCTGTCACTTGCTCTTGGGACGACCTTGGCAATTCGACAGATTCGTCGTACACGATGGGAGACAGAACACTTACATAAAGACTAAAGGGGGAAAGAGATTCAGATTAAAGCCGTCCAAGACGATTTATGATGAAGGCAGTCCAGATGCAAGGCAAAACAAACAGGAAGCGGAAAAAGAAAAGAAACAGGAACCAAGGTTATTGGCTAGTGAAAGAGAAGTTGAAGAAGCAATCGAAGTTGGATCAATGGCAGTACTGGTTACGCAAGGAATTCAGAAACCAAGTAGGGAAGAGACGCACCCATTGGCGAAGGGAATTATCGAAGAGTTTAGGGATGTATTCCCTAATGATTTACCACCTGGACTTCCACCCGATAGGGGGATCGAGCATCAAATCGACTTAATTCCGGGAGGACAGTTACCTAACAAGCCAGCTTACCGCTGTAACCCAACGGAAACCAAGGAACTTCAACGACATATTGAGGAATTAATTAATAAGGGATTCGTAGAGGAAAGCAAGAGTCCGTGTGTGGTGCCAGCTATCTTGGTACCGAAGAAGGATGGTACACGGCGAATGTGTATCGGCAGGCGTGAATAATATCACAGTGAAATATCGATTTCCCATCCCACGGATAGACGACATTATAGATGAGCTACACGGGGCTAAAATTTATTCAAAGATCGATTTACGGAGTGGGTATCATCAAGTTCGAATACAAAAAGGGGACGAATGGAAGACGGCTTTCAAAACAAAGCATGGGTTATATGGATGGAAGGTTATGCCCTTCGGACTCACTAACGCCCCGAGTACGTTCATGAGACTCATAAACGAAGTACTACGACCGTTCTTGGGCAGATTCGTGGTAGTCTATTTAGACGACATTTTGATTTATAGTAAGAACGAAGTGGACCACATAGAACATCTAAGGAAAGTACTCACGACTTTGAGGGAGAATAAGCTCTACGGGAAACTAGAGAAGTGCTCATTCATGCAGTTGAGCGTCACTTTTTTTGGGATATGTTTTCTCCAAGGAAGGAATTACGGTGGACCAATCAAAGATCGACGCAATCAGGTCGTGGCCGACGCCCACCAGCATTACGGAGGTAAGGTCTTTCCATGGTTTGGCCTCGTTTTATAGACGTTTCATACATAATTTTAGTACCATCGCGAGTCCCATTACAGAAACTTTAAAGAAGGGAAAGTTCGAATGAACCATGGCTGTACAGAAAGCTTTTGAATCACTCAAGGGAAAACTTTGTGAAACTCCTGTACTGGCCTTACCCAATTTCTCACAACCCTTTGAAGTTGAGTGTGATGCTAGCAGAGTGGGTATTGGGGCTGTTTTGATCCAAGGCGGACGACCCGTGGCTTATTTCAGCGAGAAGCTTGGTGGTGCAAGATTAAACTATTCGATGTATGATAAAGAGTTTTACGCCATTGTGCGAGCCCTTGACCATTGGAACCATTATTTGAAACCAAATCATTCTGTACTTCATTCTGATCACGAAGCTTTAAAATACATCCACGGCCAGCATAAACTAAAGTCAAGACATGCAAAATGGGTGGAGTTCCTCCAGTCATTTAATTTCTCATCAAGGTTCAAGAACGGGAAAAGCAACGTAGTGGCGGATGCTTTGTCTAGAAGATATTCGATGTTGGCAGTCATGGAGGCAAGGCTGCTGGGATTTCAACTCATCCGAGAATATTACAAGGAAGACCCGGACTTTGAGGGCATTATGCGTGATTGTGAAAGGGGAACAGGAGGTTTATATGTTCTTCAGGAAGGTTTCATTTTCAAAGGGAATCACCTATGCATTCCGAAGTGTTCCCTTAGGGAGCTGTTGGTTCGAGAGGCGCATGGGGGATTAGCTGGCCACTTTGGAGTTACTAAGACAGGAATTATTACAGAACACTTCTATTGGCCAAAAATGTTGGGAAGCGTTCAAGCCATCGTGTTACTGATGTCGGTGTCGAAAAATGAAGAGTACTTTTCATCGGGATTTGATACGCCCTTTGCCATGCATCGACCTTGGAGAGACCTCTCTATGGATTTTATCGTGGCCTTACCGAGAACTCCGAGAGGAAAGGATGCAATTATGGTGGTCGTTGACAGATTCTCCAAGATGGTGCACTTCGTACCCTGTCACAAGACGGATGATGCTTCGTTGGTGGCTGATTGATTTTTCAAGGAAGTTGTACGTCTACATGGACTGCCCAAAACTGTTGTTAGCGACCGAGATAGTAAGTTTCTTAGCCATTTTTGGAGGACGTTATGGAAATTGGTGGGCACGAAGTTGTTGTTCAGTACGTCTCACCATCCACAAACTGATGGGCAAACGGAGGTCACGAATAGAACCCTTGGAGCGCTGTTGAGGGGTTTGGTGGGAAAGTGATACGGGTTGGGAGGGCAACAAGCCTAAGGGTGTTCGAGACTATGAGGGGTGGATTGGGTTACAAGTCGGCCTGGGCATAATTCCAAAGGCAATTACAGGTTCCTGGTTCAAAGACGGACTAGAAGAGGGGCCGTGGATGATGGTAGTGAGTAGGGTAGTTGGGCTCGATGTCCGGACCAAGGCTGATGTGGGTTTGGGGGTGATGAACCTTGAAGGGAAAGGCAATCCAAGAAGTCACGGTTGGAATCCACCATTCCTGAAGGAATTCTGATTAGACTAGGGTGCTTATTAAATCTCTTATTTAGTTAGTTTGTTATTTTACTTCCCTTACAGTTAGTTTTCTTTTAATGTTCTAGTTGGTTAGGAAGTTTGTTTTAATTAGGACATAGTTTCTTTTCCTCCAAGTTTTAGAGTTTCTTTTCAATTAAAAGTAGGATATTTGTAAGCCTTTCTAAGGCAATTCAGTTCAATGAAAAAGGCAGATCAGATTTTGGAGTGAAAACTTTGCGAAGAACTAGTTTGTTCTTTCTTTAAATCGTTTCAATTCAATCAAAGGTGAGTGAAGCCTAGATTAGTTGTGACGTTGGAATTCTTTACGTTAGATGAGTGAAGTCTAACCGGTGAGTCCGCCTATCCTTTTATTTATATTATTTTCGTTTTTATTTTTTTTGTGATTTCGTGGCAGCCTAGTTAAGCATCAAGTGCGTGGCTGTTTTGGTTTTCTTTGGAGTTCTCGACCAAGGAGAATTAGGGCAGGTTAGGCGAGATCACAAAGGGGATTTTGGGCAGTTTGTGTGAGGTTTTGTTGCTCTAATAAATTGGTAATTTCAAGCAGTCCATACACACTTTAATTAGGCGTATTGGTGGTTGTTTGTTTAAGGATTGAGCAGATTATTCCTTGTATTAATTCTATAAACAAGGATAGATTTTTGGGCTGTTATTGAGGGTTTTTAGAAGGACTTTTGGAGAAGTTTTGTGGCTGATTTCGGGCTGTTTTGGGACTGTTGGTTCAGCCATAGGGCTTTCCGAAATTGTTGGGCAGATTTTGTGGTTTAAGCGTCCGTATTCACATCAAGTGGTATCAGAGCTTAGCTTTCACGAATTCTTATTCGTGGAACGATCATGGAAGTCACAGATCAACGAGAAAAGATGTTCAGAACACGGGGGCTGATTCAAGACAATGTATGCGTGATAGCGGTGGACGGGGGAAGCTGCGTCAATGGGGCTTCTACGACCTTGATTGAAAAGTTAGGGCTGCCAACCACGGCACACCCTATGCCGTACGATCTATACGGTCTTCATGAAAACATGGGAGTAAAGGTAACTCAACAAACCATTATTTCGTTTTCGGTAGCAAGTTATAGGGAGGAAATCATGTGCGATGTTCTGCCCATGGACTTTTGTCATGTCCTGTTAGGACGTCCGTGGCAGTACGACGGTTGTGTCATTCACAATGGGAGGATGAATACTTATGTGGTCACACAAGAAGGGAAGAAGTTCAGGTTAAAGTCGTCACCCACCCTCAAGGATGGAGACAAATTGGAAGACCCACGAGTTTTCCAAAATACGGAGGTAAACACGCAAGGTAAACAAGCTCCACAAAATTCTGGTTTAATTCCTTTTGAACATGGGGTGGAACAAAATAAATTAGAAGAGGAAAAATCTGATCAAGAAAATCATAAGAAAATTGAAGAAAAAGAATTTGAAAGGAAACAAATTATTTGTGAGAATCAGGGAGACGAGTTAAAGGTGGTTCATGAGAAATCAAGGCCAGGACACGCGCACGAAGACCCTTTTGATTTTGAATTTTCCAATCCTTTAATATCGAGGATCTCAAATTCAGATTTAAGGGTACGTGGTATTATTCTGTTAACCATTGGTCTAGAACATATTTTCGTGGTGATTTATATGGTTTGGGGTGTTAAGCATGCTGCATCATTATTGTGGGATTATTATGAATTTAAACCTCCATGGAAAGCTGAATGGAAGGTATGTAAGGTGAACAAGGGGGCTGCCTTAAAAAATGGTTTACTGAATCGCACAAACGGTTTGGGGATGTTTTGATGCAAGACGAGAAAGCTATTCTTGTGATCAAGAACAATTCTGGAAGGTTTGATTCTTGTGCAACGTTAAGCATTGAAAAAGATTCATATGAAAACTTTGAATTAAAAGCAAGTCAACTAATGTTTCATACCCATCGTGAAGACGTCAAGAGGACACGATTTTTACGTATCTCTTTCTTGGGCGAAAGACACAAGGGAAGAGTTGTGGAAGGGCGGGATGACACGGATTCTTGGGAAGCAAGAGTTCTAGAACAAGTTCACAAATCAGGTTGCAAGGCGGAATGGTGCTTGAAGTTGGCAGCGACAAGGGTCAGTTTTGGGGGGTTCAAGCTGGTCGTGGAAGCTGAAGAAAAGGAGGCAATGTTACAAGACGTTTTGGAGACCAATAAGATTATTTGGGCCAGCCAAGTTCTAATCAATACCCTACAAAGAACGTTTGGGTTTTCATTTGGTTCAGTAAAAGGTCTCAAGTGTGAGATGGTAGTGAAAGGGGCAGCGGGTTGGTGGCTGCTATAGTACAAGTTGAACAACAACATCGTGGAGCGACGGTAGGTAGTGAAGACAGAGGGGTAAAATTCAAAGCGAGAACAACTCCAAGTGTTTTACCAGCCCAGAAACTTTTCTATAAAAGGTGGGGAGGTGAGTGCGACCATCATCTCTTGGTTTACGAAGCAAAGACTACGGGGCAGCAATTTGTGGAGGGGTACAGCCAATCACGCAGGAAGAGGTTGTTTGAGTATGAAGGAATAATTGTTTCTGGGGGTGGAACTAACCAAGGATTGAGGTCAATCCTTTTAATGAAGGGGAGTTTGATACGGGTTGGGAGGGCAACAAGCCTAAGGGTGTTCGAGACTATGAGGGGTGGATTGGGTTACAAGTCGGCCTGGGCATAATTCCAGCAATTACAGGTTCCTGGTTCAAAGACGGATTAGAAGAGGGGCCGTGGATGATGGTAGTGAGTAGGGTAGTTGGGTTCGATGTCCGGACCAAGGCTGATGTGGGTTTGGGGGTGATGAACCTTGAAGGGAAAGGCAATCCAAGAAGTCACGGTTGGAATCCACCATTCATGAAGGAATTCTGATTAGACTATGGTGCTTATTAAATCTCTTATTTAGTTAGTTTGTTATTTTACTTCCCTTACAGTTAGTTTTCTTTTAATGTTCTAGTTGGTTAGGAAGTTTGTTTTAATTAGGAAATAGTTTCTTTTCCTCCAAGTTTTAGAGTTTCTTTTCAATTAAAAGTAGGATATTTGTAAGCCTTTATAAGGCAATTCAATTCAATGAAAAAGGCAGATCAGATTTTGGAGTGAAAACTTTGCGAAGAACTAGTTTGTTCTTTCTTTAAATCGTTTCAATTCAATCAAAGGTGAGTGAAGCCTAGATTAGTTGTGACATCGGAATTCTTTACGTTAGATGAGTGAAGTCTAACCGGTGAGTCCGCCTATCCTTTTATTTATGTTATTTTCGTTTTTTTTTTTTGTGATTTCGTGGTAGCCTAGTTAAGCATCAAGTGCGTGGCTGTTTTGGTTTTCTTTGGAGCTCTCGACCAAGGAGAATTAGGGCAGGTTAGGCGAGATCACAAAGGGGATTTTGGGCAGTTTGTGTGAGGTTTTGTTGCTCTAATAAATTGGTAATTTCAAGCAGTCCATACACAGTTTAATTAGGCGTATTGGTGGTTGTTTGTTTAAGGATTGAGCAGATTATTCCTTGTATTAATTCTATAAACAAGGATAGATTTTTGGGCTGTTATTGAGGGTTTTTAGAAGGACTTTTGGAGAAGTTTTGTGGCTGATTTCGGGACTGTTGGTTCAGCCATAGGGCTGTCCGAAATTGTTGGGCAGATTTTGTGGTTTAAGCGTCCGTATTCACATCAGAAAGACACAAAGAGACTGGGACGTGAAGTTGGCACACACTTAATTCGCGTACAATAGAACACCAACATACGCGACGAAGCACTCACCATTTGAAGTGGTTTATGGGGTGAATCCGTACCTGCCTATGGACTTGGCTCCCACGAGGGAAGGAGTGGCAGATAATAATGACGCGCTGGAAAAATGGAAAGGATTGCAGAAGTTGCATGAAGAGGTTCGAGATAGAATTGAAAGAGTAAACGAAAATTATAAAAGAAGGGCGAACAAGAATAGAAGGCCAAGAAATTTTCAGGTGGGTGACTTAGTTTGGTTACATCTACGTAAGGAGTGGTTTTCGAATAAACGCAAGAATAAATTGATGCCACGGGCAGATGGTCCTTTTCGGGTTTTGGAGCGGATAGGGGACAACGCATATAAGTTGGAATTGCCTGGAGATTACACGGTCAGTGCCACCTTCAATGTGGGTGACCTATCGCCGTATGTTGAGGACGGAGAGTTGGAGGAATTGGGTCCAATTCTTTCTAAAGAGGGGGAGTATGATGCGGGTGCATCGAGGATATCTTTGAACATGACCGCGAGCATAGTGGACGGACACGGAGAGGGCTTGTTTCTATCAAAGGAGGCGATGCATGGAGACATGCATGGGTTTCCTTTTGGGCACGGGATGCGCGGGTTCAATTTGGTCACATGCATTACTTGGAGTGGCTAAGGAGGGGAATCAATGTGGCTGGAGACAAATGGATCGCATGCACTGAACAGCAAGCTGATCTAGTGGGCGGTCCAAGCTTTTAGTTTGCAGTTCTTTTATTTTCTTTATTTCCTTGTTTTTTTTTCTTGTTAGTTCGGTTATGTTCCAGTAGTCTTTGGTAAGGTTAGTTTTGGTATTCTTGCAAAGTAGGGTTTGAGATGTAACTATTTAATATGATTTTATCAATGAAAGCAGCAGATTGAATGCTTGAGGAAACTCTCTATAGAATACAGTTGTATTCTTCTTTCGATTTCTTCTTCATAGGCGAGTGAAGCTTAGGAGAATTAATCAAATGGACATCTTTACGTTGGGCGAGTGAAACCTAACCGGTGAGTCCGATTTTATCGTTTATTTTGTTTTGTTTTCTTGTCGATCTCCTACGAACTATCAAACTATTTGGAATAAATTCGGTCAGCCCTTGTTTCCGAATTGTTAGTGTTTGATTTTTCGGGCTAGGTGATTTGGTATCGTATCACTTGATTCAGCCCCTTCAAGCTTCTAATTCGAAATTCCAATTGGTGGGTCTTGTTCTCCTCAACCTCCTCTTCAAATCTATGGTGTGGATTGAGAAATGGAGGCTCCTAGCTATGGATTCCAAGGGTTGGGCTCTCAAGAACCCTAGAAACTCTTCTCTTAGGCTCTCCAAGGAGTCTCCCACGTTTTTTAGAGGTGATAGGCTGAATATGGGAGTTAAATGAAGTGTTAGGGCTCAAATAGATTAAGAAAGTAAGTGGGTGATGTGCTTAGATGATATGTTTGTTTCCCTTTAATTAACCACACTAATCCTCCTCTAAAACTCAATTAGGTGTTTACGGCCTAACCTAAGATAGTTAGGAAGGTTTAGGATTAGTTTAGGATGGGTTTGGGTGGGGATAGGATAGACAACTTACCAAAATACATCAAAAATCCCGTAACAGGGATCTGGAGGTGATGCGGTCGCATCATAGCAGGTCATGCGAGCGCATGGTCCCTGGTTTCCTCTTCCCGGCTTTTGTTGCTTCCTTGCTCGGCCTCGGACTCTCCCGCATGCAACCACAAGCCTTAAAGCTTCGAAACGACCTATAATTCAACCCTTAATGTCCTCATACTCTTGGATAAACAAAAAAAAGTCTCAAAACGCCCTCAAAGTAGGTCCAGAACCCTCACAACAACTCCCGAAACAACCCGGGGCGAAACCGATGCAAGGCGCGACATCTCGCTAACGAAACGTCGAATGAAACCACAAACTGTCAGGCAACAACCCATGGTTATTATAACTTCAAAGGGCTATAGAATAGGCTTGAATGTCTCTCAGATGATGAACAACAGATAGGAGAAAAGGACTCCGAAAGGGCGAGACGATCACCCGGCCCAATCTCGAACTACGCGATAAGGAGAATTGCTATCCTCGAAGCGTCAAAACTTCACGAGACTTAAAGAATACATCCAAATAGAATTCTAACACATCTAAACATGTTATTTAATTATCATGTAAAGATCTAGGACCAAATCGAGGTCAGGAACGCGAAACGCAAGTAAACTCTCAATCGCGTCGTATTTCGACTATCGCCGAGTTACGACTTGTGACTTTAGCAAGTCCAAAACTATATGGACCAACGAGCTCTAGCTCAAGTGGTACTGCTCACTTCTCCTAACGGAGAGGTTGGGTGTTCGAGTCTCACTAGAGACACCCTGGACTTTACAACTCTCAGTAGAGAGGTCGGGTGTTCAAGCCTCTTCAGAGGCATCATTGTTATTAAAGCCTTATCCAAAGGCCCCATTTAGCTACTCACTTATCTTAACGGAGAGGTTGAGTATTCAAGCCCTACCAGAGGCACCCTGGGACTTAACTACTCTCAACCGAGAGGTCGGGTGTTCAAAGCCTCCCCAGAGGCACCAATTGTTCGAGTCATACCAAAGGCATCATATATGTATAATTGTAGCCTTTCAAGGCATAAAAAATAATATTAAAAAATTAAGGGTTAGGGTACGGTCTATATCCCCTCCAACCTTTAAAAAAAAAAAATAATAAAAAAAGAAACTATATGGCATTTCTTAAAAGTATTTTGGTCTTAATGTGATCTCTCATACACATCTAGACTCTCTCACAAACCCAACGAGCAATCAACCAAAGAAGAAATGCGAGCATTGCACGCAATTCAAGCTAACCGGGAATCGGGGTCTTACATGGTCCTTCGTCAAAGCACGATAGCCTCTCTCTCTGGCACGGGGTCTCAGCCCCTTCATGAGAAAGGCAAAAGACAAATCATATCAAATGTCGTATCCTCAAAGGGTCGAAACCCTTTGCCGAACATGACGGTGGGATGCATCGTCTCCTCAGGACATGGTCCTTCGTCAGAGCACGATAACCTCTCTCTCTAGCCCGGGGTCTCAGCCCTTTCGTGAGAAAGGAAAAAAACAAATCATATCAAATGTCGTATCCTCAAAGGGTCGAAACCCTTTGCCGAACACGACAGTGGGATGTATCGTCTCCTCAGGACATGGCCTCTCTCTCTGGCCCAGGGTCTCAGCCCCTTCGTGAGAAAGGCAAAACACAAATCATAAAGGCATTGCATCCTCAGGGTAAAAACCCTTCGCCAAATATAATAGCGAAACACAATCATGAGTTGATCATTCCCCTTGGGGTTACGTCCCGTGAGGAAATGATCCTATGCTACTCCTATAAAGCAGGAAAACATCGCATCCTCAGGGCAAAAACTCTTCGTCGAATGCGATGGTGGAACACATTATGCATGCATGATCGATGTATTTTATACGTCGATTTTATATGCTTCTGTGACTTGAATTAGGCTATTTCATGAGTCTTTTGAGTACTAATATATGTTTTTGGTGAGTTTTGTAAGTTTCAGGATTGTTCGTGAAAATATGCGAAACTCCAGGGTTTTAAGTGCAAATTACAAAGAAAGAAAAATTGAAGAAAATAAAAAATAAAGTCTGACGGACACCTTGCGGACGCAAGGTGCCTCGCACTTGCGACCGCAAGGTAGGCGCACTGCCCCTCAAGCCGAAATCGAAGAGCCAAAAGCACACATCGGAGACCTTGCGGACGCAGGTATCCAGACCTGCGACCGCAAGGTAGGCAGAATGCGCGAAATTCGGGTTTTCACACAGTCATTCGATTCAATCACAACTCCCAAGTATATATAGAAGTCAGATGCCGAGCCTAAGGAAGGGGAGGACGGCTGGAAGCTCTCTCTACATAGATTTTAGGTAGTTTTAGATTGTATAACATAATTAGGTTGTGTAATTTCAAGTATTGAAGATCAAATCATGTCTTCCATCATCTACATGTGCTGTTCGTCGTCTATGATGAACTAAATCATCCCTAATCTAGGAGGTGGGAGGTAACTTGTATCAAATTTATGTTTTGATTCTTATATTTATGTCTATTCAATGCTTGTTGATTGTGTTGTTTATCAACCCCTTTATTATTTCGCTTTGAACAAATGAATGTAATCGCAAATAATAAAGGCTTAGAGGTGCGGATACCTGCATGACCAAATGCATATGTCGTACACTGGCTCACCAACACAATAAATTGGACCTATCGAAGCACGAGAGTGATAAGTTAGGACCAGGTTCTTACATGATCTAGGTGACAGATAGATCATAAATCTAGGTGACAGCTAGATTACAGTTCCTGTGCTTAGGATATGGAATGGATGAATTTTGCAGGGAGGGAGACTGAACCAATTGTTCAACAGACCATATCTATTTTTAGTGAACGAACCCAAGACATTGAATGACATTATTATGAATTGAACATAAAGGAGATATAAGTGAAACCCAGAATCCTAGATTTCCACTCACCATAAGATCTTCATATCGTTATTCTTGTCTAATTAGTTAACATCTATAACTAGTAAATTAGAGTAGAATTAAACATAAAACCCCCTTAGGTTAATAATTTGCTATCTATAACCGCACTGTTCGTGATCACTTGTCTCTGTGGGTTCGACCCTTGCTTCCGAGTCTATTCTATAATAGTCTTGTCCACTTGCAAGGAAATAGATAAAATAAAACATCGATCAAGTTTTTGGCGCCGTTGCCGGGGACAAGCTAGTTCACGTAGTTAGTTTGTAGGTAGCGTAGTTTTTAATTTAATTTAGTTTTTAGTTTAATTTTCTGTTTTTATAAAAATAAAAATACAAAAAGATTTTATTTTATTTTATTTTGCCTTAATAGTTAGTTGTTTTAAACTGCTTTAATTTATTTTTATGCAAGGTCGTAGATCTTTAAATCCTGAATTGGTAGACTTAGATCAAGAGATAAATATTGTTAAAAGATACCAAAGATATTTTGAAAATCTAGTTTTCGAGCCTGATAATCAAGATAATCGAATCGAGAGGATCCTCTCGGTTGATCCTACAATGGAAGATAATAACAATAATCGTAATCACGAAAACCTAGTTGACCCGGTCAATAGGAATCAAAGACAAGAAGAGCTGCAAGAAGAAATATGGAAGTAGTTGTAAATCAAAGAACTATTAATGATTTTAGTAGACCTTCATTAAATGTGGTAACATCATGTTTAGTATTGCCGATGTCTTTGTTAGGAATTTCGAACTAAAAGGACATTATTTTAATGCCATACCATCTTTTCATGGGATGCCTAATGAAGATCTGTCGGCTTTCTTAAGAGAATATGAATACATGATGAGTACTTTTCCTTTAGGAGGGTTAGCGAAGATCAAATTAAAATGAAATACTTTCCTTGTGCATTAAAAGAATTGGCAAAGAGATGGTTTATGAACCTAACACCAAACAGTGTTTTTACTTGGGCACAATTATATGATTTGTTTATGAGCAAATTTTACAAACATGCATCTCTTACAGAGTATAGAAAACAAATCATGTCATTCCAAAATGAACCAGGTGAAACATTCCATGAGTCATGGGATAGATTTAAAAATCTGCTTATTATGTGTCCTCATCATAATTTGGCTCAGCATGTGTTAGTGCTTCAATTCTATCATGGTCTTTCGCCAGGTTTACAAACTATGGTTGATAGTGCAGCTGGTGGTTCTATTAATAGAATGACACCGAAGCATTAGAAGAATTATTTGAGATGCTAAGTATTAATTCCCAACGAGAAAGTGCTAGAGGTAAAAATAGGAGCCTATATCAATTGCAAGATAATTCAAATACACAAGCTCAATTTGAAAATTGGCAAATTCAAGAAGCATGTGCTCTATGTGGATTATATTCTCATGCTACTAATTTTTGTCCGTCAAGTGCTATGTATTCTGAACAGGCTAATGCTATGAATATGTATCCTCAAAGGCCAAGGAATGATCCATATTCCAATACATATAATCCTGGTTGGAGGAATCATCCTAACTTTTCTTGGGGAGGAAATAAGCCTTTGCAACCTCAACAATTCCAACCTCAGCCACCACAACCTCCACAGTTGCAAAATCAAAATCAAAATCAATTGAGAATTGAAGAAGTTCCCAAGCAAGAAGTAGCAAGTAAAGGTCAAGCATCGTTGATGAAGTACATGCTTGAAGAAATCGAAAATCTGAAGAAATATATCGAAAATTCGAAGCAAATAAAAGAGAAGAAGGGAAGTTCCCTAGTCAAGCGAGCAAGCTAAGTCAATCACCGTCTGCTTGAAGTGGTAAGGTGATAGGTGAAGAGGTAAGTGATTCGATCCTCCTTCTAATATGCATGCTTCAGTAGAAAATTCTGAAAAAGTAATAGAAAAAGAAATCGAAAAAGATAGTGTTAGTGATAAAGTGATTGATGATTTAAGTAATCAAGAGGTAGAAAAAGAAAAAGAAGTAGAAGTAGAGTTAGAAGTTCCAAATAAGGAACAAGAAAAAGAAAAAGAAATTCAAAATAAAGACAACACAGTTGAAGTAGATAAAGAATTAGATCAAGAAGAAGAGGAACCTTATGTGGCTCCACCACCTTATGTTCCTCCAATTCCGTTTCCAAGAAGACTTATGAAAAACCGAATGGACAAACAATTCACGGAAATTTATAATATGTTATCCAAAGTAAATGTAAATTTACCTTTGCTTAATGTTATTAAAAATATTCCAGCATACGCAAAGTTTTTCAAAGATCTTCACTCTAAGAAACACAAGTTTGAAAACAACGAAAAGATTGTTGTTTCTGAAAACGTCAGTTCTGTTTTACAACCCGAATTACCACCTAAGTTGAAAGACCCAGGCAGCTTTAATATTCAAGTTTCCTTGGGAGACTCTAAAAAGATGAAAGCAATGCTAGATTTAGGAGCAAGTATTAACTTGATGCCTTTCTCGGTCTATAAACAATTAGGTCTAGGAGAACTAAAACCCACTAATATGCAATTACAATTAGCTGATCGCTCAGTTAAATATCCCTTGGGTATAGTGGAAGATATCCTAGTTCAGGTTGATAAATTAATCATACCAGTAGACTTTGTGGTTCTTGAGATGGAAAGGAAGATATGCACTAATAATGAAGTCCCAATATTGTTAGGCAGACCATTTATGGCAACTGCTAATACAATGATAAATGTGAAAAATGGTAAACTCACAATGTCAGTCCTAGGTGAAACAGTTGAAATTTCTGTGTTTGATGCTATGAATAGACCTAGTGACATGAGTGCTTGTTTTTCAATTGATGAGATTGAGAAATTATCAACCGAAACTTTTGAAGAAGAGCAAGATTATGAGAGAGATAGATTTATTGTCTATGATGATAGCCCTATTCCTCCCATAAAAATTGACATTGAGGAAATTGAAAGAGAAATAGAGGAAGAAGAAAGATTAGAAAAAGAGAAGCTAGAAGCTAGTAAAAAGAAAGATGAAAAAGAAATAAAGGTAGAATCAGAAATTAATTCTGATGAGTCAAAGAAAAGAGTTGAAGAAAGTTATGAAATTAAAGAAGATGAAGTAGAGATTCTAAAATCTCTCTTTGAGGAAATTGAAATTGAAGATATTAAGGAAGAAAAACAAGAAGAGAATAATGAGGCTAAAATAAAAGAAACAATTAAAGCAGAAAATTCTGAATTTATGCCTTCTATTAATTCTCCCAAAGTCGAAGAATTAAAGCCATTACCATCCCACTTAAAATATGCATTTTTAGGGGAAGGTAACACTTTACTGTTATTATAGCAGCCGACTTATCAGAAAAACAAGAAGAAAGTTTGTTAAAAGTTTTATGGACACATAGAGAAGCTTTAGGATGGTCTTTAGCTGACTTAAAAGGAATTAGTCCCTCTATGTGTATGCATAAAATTCATTTAGAGGAAGGTAGTAAACCTTCTAGAGAAAGACAGAGAAGACTTAACCCACACATGGAAGAAGCTGTTAGGAAAGAAGTTCTTAAGCTCTTAGATGCAGGTATAATTTACCCTATATCAGATAGTAAATGGGTTAGTCTGTCCAAGTAGTTCCTAAAAAGTCGAATTACTTGTTGTCAAAAATGATAAAGATGAATTAGTCCCTACAAGGACTATTATCGGGTTATAGAATGTGTATCGATTTGCGTAAATTAAATGCGGCAACAAGGAAAGACCACTTTCCTTTGCCATTTATTGACCAAATTCTTGAAAGATTAGCAAGCCATGAATACTATTGTTTTCTTGATGGTTTTTCTGGGTATAATCAGATCCCTGTTGCACCTGAAGACCAAGAGAAAACAACATTTACATGTCCCTTTGGTACTTTTGCCTTTAGGAGAATGCCTTTTGGGTTATGTAATGCGCCAGCTACTTTTCAAAGATGCATGATTTCTATATTTTCAGACTTAGTTGAAAGATGCGTAGAAGTTTTCATGGATGATTTTTCGCTGGAAATTCTTTTGATCACTTGTTTAGAAAACCTTACATCGTCACGAAAAGATGCGAAACTAATTTAACTTAAGTTGGGAGAAAAGTCACTTCATGGTAAAACATGGAATTGTCTTAGGGCATGTTGTTTCAAATAAAGGAATTGAAGTTGACAAAGCTAAAATTGAAGTTATTTCGCAACTACCCCCTCCCACTTCAGTTAAAGGAGTTCGAAGTTTTCTAGGTCATGCTGGTTTTTATCGTAGATTTATAAAAGACTTTTCCAAAATCTGTAAACCTCTATGTAATTTGTTAGCCAAAGACACAGAGTTTATTTTTGATAAAGAATGTTTGGAAGCTTTTAATTTATTAAAAGAAAAGTTGACTCTTGCCTCAATCTTATCCGGCCTCGATTGGTCACTTCCGTCGAAATCATGTGTGATGCATCGATTTTGCAATTGGAGCCGTGTTAGGACAAAGGGTAGATAGAAAGCCTCATGTGATCCATTATGCTAGTAGAACTCGAATGATGCTCAATTGAACCTATACCACTACTGAAAAGGAATTTTTAGCAGTAGTATATGCTTTAGAAAAATTTAGATCATATTTGCTAGGATCAAAGGTGATAATCTTTTCTGATCATTCTGCATTAAAATATCTCTTAAGTAAGAAGGATGCTAAACCAAGATTAATTAGATGGATGTTATTGTTACAAGAATTTGACATAACTATCAAGGATAAAAGAGGAACCGAGAATGTTGTGGCCGACCACTTGTCTAGGTTAGAATTTTCACCCTTGCTTGGGCGCCGAGCGTCAATTTCTTGATGATCCTCCCCATTAATGATAATTTTCCGATGAACAACTCCTAGCCATTAAAGACTCGACCCTTGGTATGCCGACTTTGTCAACTACTATGTGTCCGATATAATTAATCCGATTTTGATCATTACGAAAAGAAGAAATTTTTTGGCGGAACGAAAAAATTATTTTTGGGAAGCTCCTCACTTATACAAGATTTGCTCTGATTCTTTAATAAGAAGATGTATTCCAGAAAAAGACCAACAAGGTATCATGGAATTTTGCCATGAATATTCTTGTGGTGGTCATTTTAGTGGTAATAAAACCGCTCGAAAAATTTTGCAATCAGGTTTGTATTGGCCTCTGTTTTAGAGATTGTGAATTGTTTTTACAAAACATGCGACAAATGTCAAAGAACAGGTGGTATAGGAAAGAGAAACGAGATGCCCTTACATGTTTATTTAGTAGTTGAAATCTTTGATGTTTGGGGTATTGATTTTATGGGTCCCTTTCATGTGTCCAATAATTGTGAATATATTTTGGTAGCAGTTGATTATGTCTCTAAATGGATAGAAGCAAGAGCAACTAAAACTAATGATGGAAAACAAGAGTCAAATTTGTTGAAGATTTATTTGCTAGATATGGAGTCCCTAAGGCCATAATAAGTGACCAAGGAACTCATTTTACCAATAAGTTGTTAAACAGTGTTCTTAGAAAGCATGGTGTAACTCACAAGTTAGCTACACCTTATCATCCACAGACTTCTGGACAAGTAGAAGTAAGCAATAGGCAGATAAAAGCAGTGTTAGAAAAGACTGTTAGGCCTAATCGTAAAGATTGGGAATCTAAACTTAAGGATGCTTTATGGGCATACCGAACTGCTTTTAAGACACCCATAGGAATGAGTCCATATAGGATGGTATATGGTAAAGCTTGCCATTTACCGGTGGAAATTGAGCACAAAGCTATTGGGCAATTAAAGAATTGAATTTAGATTTGACATTAGCCGGAGAAGAAAGATTGTTCCAGTTAAATGAATTAGAAGAACATAGACTCAATTGCACCAAAATGCAAAAACTTATAAAGAAAAGACCAAAAGTATCATGACATGGGATTAGCCAACAAAATGCTTCATCCAGTATGAAAGTATTATTGTTTAACTCTAGGTTAAGGTTATTCCCGTGTAAATTAAAATCCAAATGGTGCGGTCCTTTTAGAATAGTATTGCAATTTATCCTCATGGGGCTGTTGATATACAAAACCCCAAAAATAATGAAGTGTTTAA
Source organism: Codonopsis lanceolata (assembly GCA_013146195.2). NCBI lineage: Eukaryota > Viridiplantae > Streptophyta > Magnoliopsida > Asterales > Campanulaceae > Codonopsis > Codonopsis lanceolata. The sequence goes on along the minus strand of CM028380.1, from coordinate 97,757,133 downwards.
AGTGAATGGACACCGACTCAAGCCGTATTTTGAGCCAATGTCAGTTGAACGAACAATTGAATTAATCCGTTTGGCTGACAATGAACCACCAAGAGACTAGGCTTGCAGTTTGGTCGAGCCAAAGACATTAAACAAAGGCGCTAAGTGGGAGGCAACCCACTAATTTGAAAGTTATTTGTTAACTAGTTAATTTAGATATGTTTTTCTCGTTAAATTCTATTCTTGGACATTTAATTTTTTAATTAAATATGCCAAAATTTAAGTTTGGGGGAGAAAACATCTTAATGTTGTATTTATATGTTGCTAATAATTTTTAGTTTAGAATTTTTGTTTAGATTTTTCATACGAGAATTAACAAGGACATAACGGAAGTTAATAGAAGGACTAAACCGCAAGCCGTTGAAAAGTTGGAAAGAAAACAAGTGAAAGTTTACGCCCACCTTGCGGGACGCTAGGTGTGAAGAATTGACCTGCGACCGCAAGGTCCCCGAATATCGACTTCGCACGTGGCGAGTGTCGACATGGGGAATGAATGAAGGAATCCCAACCGCTTGATCGACCACCTTGCGACGCAAGTGTGGCAAGCACTGCGACCGCAAGGTCCCTTTATATAAAGATTGCCACCGGTTTCTTCTTCAAAAATCACATAAACTCTCACTCTCTCTCTCCAAGTGCAAGTTGGCAGCCAGCAGCTCCAATTTTCCAAGAATTCGCAGATCTTCCATTCAATTTGGCAAAACTTCAAGATACTTTTTCTCTCTCTCTCAAACCCTTCATCTCCCTCACCCATCTCCCACCATTACACTCCATTCCAAGTTGAAGATTTTGAAGAGAGAGAAGAACCCCCATTATTGCCTCCATTCTTTGGAAGATCAAGCTTCACTCCGGCCGTGCATTCACTCAAATCAAATTGCCGCAAACTAGTACTCCTAACCCTCTCTTTAATTTTACATCGTAAAATATTTGCATGCTAGGGTGCTAGTTAATTTTTAACGTAGATATATTTTTGCATGCTTTAGATTAAATTTTAGTTTTAAAATTTTAAAACCATTTTAATTGTTATATTTTTAGTTTTTAAAATTTCATCAAACAAAATGTTTAAAAGCGTAGAAATACGGCTCTTCATCCTCCGGCCCAGGTTCCAGAGGAAGAACAAAATTTTGACATCACCGTTGTGAAGCTTCGTATCTCTGACATCGGCAGTACACCAATAAACTCTCCAAGTCCTTGGTGCCCGAAAGGGATTCAAGGCTGAAGATTTTGGTCTTCGTCCCTGCCTCCGATGGCTCGTAGGTGGGGGCTGTTAGATTCTCCGCCTTAGGGACGCCATAGTCCCTATTGTCCGAGAATTCTACGCCAATGGCGACATGGTATGGATGGATGGCGGTGCTAGACACCGTTAATGTTAGGAATATTCTTGTTAATTTTTCATCCCGAAAGCATTAACATGCGCCTCGGCACCTCCAACTTTGCGGTTGGTGCCGATGATTATAACACACACCTCCACCCCGGTATCCCCGTCGAGGTGGTGAATGCTGTCATTGCTCTCCCTGGTGTGGAGTGGTCCTATAACCGTAACCCACCCTATGGACCACGCACCATGAGAGAGTCCTTTTTTCAAGACACTCGGCCAAGCCCGTGTATAAATTTGTTTGTGGTCGCCTCATGCCCTCAAGTCACCAAAACACGGTGAATTGGGAGAGGGAGTGATTCCGCTCTCGACCTACACCATCATGACCAATGGGTCTATTGATGTTGGCCGTTTGATCAACGGCCAAATCAAGACCCTAATTAGAGGTAGGACGAATGCGGGGTTCGCGTTCCCGCATTTGATCACTGACTTGTGTAGGGGGGCCAACGTGAGAATGCCCAAACACGCCGAGAAATTTGGTCAAGGTCGGTCCGGCCATTACTAGGCCATTTTGTTTGAGCATCACCGCCAGAAATGGCCGCAGTGAGGGTTCCTCAAGAGAGAAGGAACCGAAGAGGAAGACGAGGAACCGCTTTGGGATCTCTAAAAAGTGTTGGAGGAACCCTCCAAACGATATGGTGAGTCGCCAGCCGTCTGCATGCCCGGTGCTGTGACCGAAATGAGGTTTTCGGTTAACGACCCTGTTGACGGAATTTGTCCAACTATTATGGAGCTGCCACCAGGCACGATCCCCGAAGTTTCATCCTCATTCGTTATCTCCGCCCGACTCACCTTGAGTCGAGGCCCAAGCTCCATCCTCTCGTTAGTTCGTTGTGGACCAGCTATGTCCTTTTGATATTTGTCCTACCCCATCAATCCTCTCATATGTTCCTCTATTTTGAGGACAAAATAGAACTTAAGTTTGGGGGGGGATTGAAAATTTTAGGTCTTAGCAGGTCCCAGCCTAACGAAGAATGGAGTTGGGCTATGTGTTAGGAGTGAAAGAAGAATTTCTTTATTTGATGACCATTTAACTCTTCACCCTATTTATCCCTGCTTTTATTTTTTTCTCGATTTTCTGGAGGTGTTGCCTTGACCAGTAATACACTTAATTAGGATACTCGTGGGTTCCTCTTATAGGGACCCATCATCAATGTGTCATCTGTCATCACCTCCAATTTTCGCAATTTCTTAAAAAATATATATAAAAAAAATATATAAAAAATTTTAATTCAAAATATTCATCCTCGAGTTTAGTGTGGTAATGCTAGTCGTAGTCCATGAGGAGATTAGTGCAATGAACCGCATAGTTAGTC
>CM028380.1:97683943-97754306 GCA_013146195.2 Codonopsis lanceolata | reverse complement strand
TTTTCGGCGGTTTTATTACCACTAAATGACCACCACAAGAATATTCATGGCAAATTCCATGATACCTTGTTGGTCTTTTTGCAGTATACATCTTCTTATTAAAGAATCGAGCAAATCTTGTATAAGTGAGGGCTTCCCAAAATAATTTTCGTTTCCTAAAAAATTTCTTCTTTTAAGTAATGATCAAAATCGGATTAATTATATCGGACACATAGTAGTTGACAAAGTCGGCATACCAAGGGTCGAGTCTTTAATGGCTAGGAGTTGTTCATCGGGAAAATTATCATTAATGGGGACGGGATCATCAAGAAATGGCGTCGGCAAGGGTGAAAATTCTAACCTAGACAAGTGGTTCACACAACATTCTCTGTTCTCTTTTATCCTTGATAGTTATGTCAAATTCTTGTAACAATAACATCCATCTAATTAATCTTGGTTTAGCATCCTTCTTACTTAAGAGATATTTTAATGCGAGAATGATCGAGAAAAAGATTATCACCTTTGATCCTAGCAAATATGATCTAAATTTTCTAAAGCATATACTCTTGCTAAAAATTCCTTTTCATTAGTGGTATAGTTCAATTGAGCATCATTCGAGTTCTACTAGCATAATGGATCACATGAGGCTTTCTATCTACCCTTTGTCCTAACACGGCTCCAATTGCAAAATCGATGCATCACACATGATTTCGAACGGAAGTGACCAATCGGGGCCGGATAAGATTGGGGCAGTAGTCAACTTTTCTTTTAATAAATTAAAAGCTTCCAAACATTCTTTATCAAAAATAAACTCTGTGTCTTTGGCTAACAAATTACATAGAGGTTTCTGATTTTGGAAAAGTCTTTTATAAATCTACGATAAAAACCAAAGATGACCTAGAAAACTTCGAACTCCTTTAACTCGAAGTGGGAGGGGTAGTTGCGAAATAACTTCAATTTTAGCTTTGTCAACTTCAATTCCTTTATTTGAAACAACATGCCCTAAGACAATTCCATGTTTTACCATGAAGTGACTTTTCTCCCAACTTAACGTTAAATTAGTTTCAAAAGACATCTTTTCGTGACGTATGTAAGGTTTTCTAAACAAGGATCAAAAGAATTCCGAAAACCGAAAAATCATCCATGAAAACTTCTACGCATCTTTCAACTAAGTCTCTGAAAATATAGAAATCATGCATCTTTGAAAAGTAGTGCATTACACATAACCCAAAAGGCATTCTCCTAAAGGCAAAAGTACCAAAGGGACATGTAAATGTTGTTTCTCTTGGTCTTCAGTGCAAGTGGATCCGATTATACCTTAAAAACCATCAAGAAAACAATAGTATTCATGGCCTGCTAATCTTTCAAGAATTTGGTCAATAAATGGCAAAGGAAAGTGGTCTTTCCTTGTTGCCGCATTTAATTTACGCAAATCGATACACATTCTATAACCAGTAATAGTCCTTGTAGGGACTAATTCATCTTTATCATTTTTGACAACAAGTAATTTCGACTTTTTAGGAACTACTTGGACAGACTAACCCATTTACTATCTGATTAGGGTAAATTATACCTGCATCTAAGAGCTTAAGAACTTCTTTCCTAACAGCTTCTTCCATATGTGGGTTGAGTCTTCTCTGTCTTTCTCTAGAAGGTTTACTACCTTCCTCTAAATGAATTTTATGCATACACATAGAGGGACTAATTCCTTTTAAGTCAGCTAAAGACCACCCTAGGGCTTCTCTATGTGTCCATAAAACTTTTAACAAACTTTCTTCTTGTTTTTCTGATAAGTCGGCTGCTATAATAACAGGTAAAGTGTTACCTTCCCCTAAAAATGCATATTTTAAGTGGGATGGTAATGGCTTTAATTCTTCGACTTTGGGAGAATTAATAGAAGGCATAAATTCAGAATTTTCTGCTTGAATTGTTTCTTTTATTTTAGCCTCATTATTCTCTTCTTGTTTTTCTTCCTTAATATCTTCAATTTCAATTTCCTCAAAGAGAGATTTTAGAATCTCTACTTCATCTTCTTTAATTTCATAACTTTCTTCAACTCTTTTCTTTGACTCATCAGAATTAATTTCTGATTCTACCTTTATTTCTTTTTCATCTTTCTTTTTACTAGCTTCTAGCTTTTCTTTTTCTAATCTTTCTTCTTCCTCTATTTCTCTTTCAATTTCCTCAATGTCAATTTTTATGGGAGGAATAGGGCTATCATCATAGACAATAAATCTATCTCTCTCATAATCTTGCTCTTCTTCAAAAGTTTCGGTTGATAATTTCTCAATCTCATCAATTGAAAAACAAGCACTCATGTCACTAGGTCTATTCATAGCATCAAACACAGAAATTTCAACTGTTTCACCTAGGACTGACATTGTGAGTTTACCATTTTTCACATTTATCATTGTATTAGCAGTTGCCATAAATGGTCTGCCTAACAATATTGGGACTTCATTATTAGTGCATATCTTCCTTTCCATCTCAAGAACCACAAAGTCTACTGGTATGATCAATTTATCAACCTGAACTAGGATATCTTCCACTATACCCAAGGGATATTTAACCGAGCGATCAGCTAATTGTAATTGCATATTAGTGGGTTTTAGTTCTCCTAGACCTAATTGTTTATAGACCGAGAAAGGCATCAAGTTAATACTTGCTCCTAAATCTAGCATTGCTTTCATCTTTTTAGAGTCTCCCAAGGAAACTTGAATATTAAAGCTGCCTGGGTCCTTCAACTTAGGTGGTAATTCGGGTTGTAAAACAGAACTGACGTTTTCAGAAACAACAATCTTTTCGTTGTTTTCAAACTTGTGTTTCTTAGAGTGAAGATCTTTGAAAAACTTTGCGTATGCTGGAATATTTTTAATAACATTAAGCAAAGGTAAATTTACATTTACTTTGGATAACATATTATAAATTTCCGTGAATTGTTTGTCCATTCGGTTTTTCATAAGTCTTCTTGGAAACGGAATTGGAGGAACATAAGGTGGTGGAGCCACATAAGGTTCCTCTTCTTCTTGATCTAATTCTTTATCTACTTCAACTGTGTTGTCTTTATTTTGAATTTCTTTTTCTTTTTCTTGTTCCTTATTTGGAACTTCTAACTCTACCTCTACTTCTTTTTCTTTTTCTACCTCTTGATTACTTAAATCATCAATCACTTTATCACTAACACTATCTTTTTCGATTTCTTTTTCTATTACTTTTTCAGAATTTTCTACTGAAGCATGCATATTAGAAGGAGGATCAGAATCACTTACCTCTTCACCTATCACCTTACCACTTCGCAGGACGGTGATTGACTTAGCTTGCTCAGTTTGACTAGGGAACTTCCCTTCTTCTCTTTTATTTGCTTCTGAATTTTCGATATATTTCTTTAGATTTTCGATTTCTTCAAGCATGTACTTCATCAACGATGCTTGACCTTTACTTGCTACTTCTTGCTTGGGAACTTCTTCAATTCTCAATTGATTTTGATTTTGATTTTGCAACTGTGGAGGTTGTGGTGGCTGAGGTTGGAATTGTTGAGGTTGCAAAGGCTTATTTCCTCCCCAAGAAAAGTTAGGATGATTCCTCCAACCAGGATTATATGTATTGGAATATGGATCATTCCTTGGCCTTTGAGGATACATATTCATAGCATTAGCCTGTTCAGAATACATAGCACTTGACGGACAAAAATTAGTAGCATGAGAATATAATCCACATAGAGCACATGCTTCTTGAATTTGCCAATTTTCAAATTGAGCTTGTGTATTTGAATTATCTTGTAATTGATATAGGCTCCTATTTTTACCTCTAGCACTTTTCTGTTGGGAATTAATACTTAGCATCTCAAATAATTCTTCTAATGCTTCTGGTGTCATTCTATTAATAGAACCACCAGCTGCACTATCAACCATAGTTTGTAAACCTGGCGAAAGACCATGATAGAATTGAAGCACTAACACATGTTGAGCCAAATTATGATGAGGACACATAATAAGCAGATTTTTAAATCTATCCCATGACTCATGGAATGTTTCACCTGGTTCATTTTGGAATGACATGATTTGTTTTCTATACTCTGTAAGAGATGCATGTTTGTAAAATTTGCTCATAAACAAATCATATAATTGTGCCCAAGTAAAAACACTGTTCGGTGTTAGGTTCATAAACCATCTCTTTGCCAATTCTTTTAATGCACTGGGAAAGTATTTCATTTTAATTTGATCTTCAGTTAACCCTCCTAAAGGAAAAGTACTCATCATGTATTCATATTCTCTTAAGAAACTGACAGGATCTTCATTAGGCATCCCATGAAAAGATGGTATGGCATTAAAATAATGACCTTTTAGTTCGAAATTCCTAACAAAGATCGGCAATACTAAACATGATGTTACCACATTTAATGAAGGTCTACTAAAATCATTAATAGTTCTTTGATTTACAACTACTTCCATATTTCTTCTTGCAGGCTCTTCTTGTCTTTGATTCCTATTGACTGGGTCAACTAGGTTTTCAGGATTACGATTATTGTTATTATCTTCCATTGTAGGATCAACTAGAGGATCCTCTCGATTCAGATTATCTTGATTATCAGGCTCGAAAGCTAGATTTTCAAAATATCTTTGGTATCTTTTAACAATATTTATCTCTTGATCTAAGTCTACCAATTCAGGATTTAAAGATCTACGACCTTGCATAAAAATTAAAAGCAATTTAAAAACAACTAACTACTAAGGCAAAATAAAATAAAATCTTTTTTTTTTTTTTATTTTTATAAAACAGAAAATTAAACTAAAAACTAAATTAAATTAAAAACTACGCTACCTACAAACTAACTACGTGAACTAGCTTGTCCCCGGCAACGGCGCCAAAAACTTGATCGATGTTTTATTTTATCTATTTCCTTGCAAGTGTACAAGACTATTATAGAATAGACTCGGAAGCAAGGGTCGAACCCACAGAGACAAGTGATCACGAACAGTGCGGTTATAGATAGCAAATTATTAACCTAAGGGGGTTTTTATGTTTAATTCTATTCTAATTTACTAGTTATAGATGTTAACTAATTAGACAGTAATAACAGATATGAAGATCTTATGGTGAGTGGAAATCTAGGATTCTGGGTTTCACTTATATCTCCTTTATGTTCAATTCATAATAATGTCATTCAATGTCTTGGGTTCGTTCACTAAAAATAGATATGGTCTGTTGAACAATTGGTTCAGTCTCCCTCCCTGCAAAATTCATCCATTCCATATCCTAAGCACAGGAACTGTAATCTAGCTGTCACCTAGATTTATGATCTATCTGTCACCTAGATCATGTAAGAACCTGGTCCTAACTTATCACTCTCGTGCTTCGATAGGTCCAATTTATTGTGTTGGTGAGCCGATTACGACATATGCATTTGGCCATGCAGTATCCGCACCTCTAAGCCTTTATTATTTGCGATTACATTCATTTGTTCAAAGCGAAATAATAAAGGGATTGATAAACAACACAATCAACAAGCATTGAATAGACATAAATATGAGAATCAAAACATAAATTCGATACAAGTTACCTCCCACCTCCTAGATTAGGGATGATTTAGTTCATCATAGACGATGAACAACACATGAAGATGATGGAAGACATGATTTGATCTTCAATACTTGAAATTACAAAACCTAATTATGTTATACAATCTAAAACTACCTAAAATCTATGTAGAGAGCTTCCACCGTCCTCCTTATGCTTAGGCTCGGCATCCGACTTCTATATATACTTGGGAGTTGTGATTGAATCGAATGACGTGTGAAAACCCGGCGCATTCGCCTACCTTGCGGTCGCAGGTCTTTGCGTCCGCAAGGTCTCCGTGTGTGCTTCTTGGCTCTTCGATTGCGGCTTGAGGGACAGTCGCCTACCTTGCGGTCGCAGTGCTGAGGCACCTTGCGTCCGCAAGGTGTCCAGATTAACAGACTTTATTTTCTTCAATTTTTCTTTCTTTGTAATTTGCACTTACAACCCTGGAGTTTCGCGTATTTTCACGAACAATCCTGAAACTTACAAAAGTCACCAAAAACATATATTAGTACTCAAAAGACTCATGAAATAGCCTAATTCAAGTCACAGAAGCATATAAAATCGACGTATAAAATACATCGATCACTTCCTCTTGAAGAAGCAAGTCTTGGAGATCGGACAAGGTGGTGGTGCCCCTAGAGTTTTGGGTGGTGATGAATTCTTTGAAGGTTGATCCTAACCCAGCTATGATACGTTGTTTTAGATTGGAAGAAGAGACCGCTTCACCGGCAATGGCTAAAGAGTTGGCTATGGTTTTGGCTTTGAGGAGGTAGTCTCGAATAGACATTTCTGGGGTTTTGGTTAAGGAATGAAGGTCATCTTGCAATTTTAGAATGTGGATGCTGGATGCTACCCCAAATTCTTTGGCTAGCAAGTCCCACGCTTCGGGAGCGGTTTTACAAGGATTGACATAGGCTTGGATTTCGGCAGTAACAGTAGCCTTAATCCAAACTAAAACAAGGCCAGAAGCTTGGACGAATAGAGAATACGATGGGTTTTCGGTGGTTCCGTCTTCTAGGTACCTAGGTGGTGGCACGGTTTCGGTGATAGTGTAGGCTAGTTTGTGTGTGTCAAGTATGGATTTAAACAGCGAGCTCCAGTTAATGTAGTTTTCTTGGGTAAGGTGGCAGTGAGACATGATAGACTGAATGTTGAAGAAAAGAGGAAGAGAGTTCTGAGAGGTCTGATTTTCAGATTGAGTGTTGGTGTTTGAGTTAGAAGAAGAGGTCACAGATTTATCTCCCATGGTCACTAATGGCTCTGATACCATGTTAGAAGTCATTAAACAAAGATAAAAGACAAGACACTAAACCAAAGAAAGAAGAGAAACAGTTATCAGAGAAATTAAAATCAGCCGTATTTCTTCCTTTGATTTCAAGACTTACATATATACAGATGAATTGCTTGGCAGGAAAAAGATATTCCTAATCTCTAATTACAATAAATCAGGCTATCACTCAAGCTAATTGATTTTGGACAGAAGGATACCATAAACTAGGCTAATCAATCAAGCTAATTGATTATGTACAGAAGGTTTCCAAAACAGACTAATAAGATTTTGTGCTGCTGCTATCAAAACAAACCCTATATTCTGTCAACGCCAAAGTCAATCCCAAGAAGAAATTATCTTTTAAGAAATTCTCTTGTTGCTCTACCCATAAAACTGAGTTAGTGTGCTCCATAGCTAGTAGTACCTTACCCGAATCGCATTTGGTGAACCCGACAGTGACGTGGACGGAGCTAAGGTCGGAGATTAAGTGGTGGAAAATGAAGCCTCGAGAAGAGAGATATTCATCTGAGATTGCACATGTGGTGGTGGTTGTTGGAGTTTGAGATGAGATGATGACGATGTGCGGGTGATTGGAGAAGGTGGGAGGAACACTAAGGGATGATCGGAGAAGGTTGCATATGTTGCCAGAAGAGAACGTTGCGTATCATAGAATGTGGGCTTATATGTTCACATGTGATAGAAAAATGAACATACCCTTTTACTTTGAAAATTTGTAAAAAAAACCTTAAAAGGTCCATGATGTGGCAAAATCCTCAGCTTGGGCCGTCTGTTCTTTGGGTAGGATATCTGGGCTTGTAGCTGCTTCCTTGAACCTGGCTGAGAGCACAGAAAACCTGAGTGGAAGTGCAAGGCAGGGCCTCGCGAAACCCCTCCGGCGTGAGAGTAAGTACCGTGTATGAGAACAGAATACCAGAACTCAAGGAAGAGGCAGAGTGTATGAGAGCATGTACCTTTCTCGTGTATGGCGAGGAGGAGTATTTATGGCCTGGTGTAGTTGAATCCGGGTAGGATTTGGTTTCGTAGTCATCTTGTTCAACAAGGAGTGAAACTCTAGATTTCGGTGATATACGATCGCGCGATATCGTGAATGGATAAGGCAAGTGTCCTGCCTACATATGATAACTTGTGGCCGTGTCTTGGCGGGCAAGCTACTTGGTGTCATTTGCTCGATGAGTAATGAGCGGGCAAGGCCCTGCTCGTCTGCATGGTAGATGATGTATATGAGTTGATCACAGTTCCCGGGCAAGGCTCCTGATCGGACAGGCCGGGCCTGTGTCCGACCAGGCTGGGTTAGGAACGTCATGCTCGCTGTATGAGGTTGCTCTTTTTATGCTTGCTGGGCCTGTGGGCCCCTAAAGGCCCATGCTCGTGATCGGCACGTGATGGTAACTCGTGCTCTGCTCGTGACCAGATTTGGGCTGTGTATATCAATGGCCCCTAAGCCGAAGCCGGAAACAAACAGCTCCTGCACGCACTCAAGAGAAATCTAGAAGGGCGGCGAGGGAAATGGGCCGAGGAGCCGCCATCGCCTTTATGGGCAGTCAGAACTACTATACGCGGTCCAACAGGGGAAACCCCATTTGCTCTCACTTACGGATCAGAGGCAATGATTCCAGTTGAAATGGCTTTGCCCAGCTATCGAGTCTCCCACTACAGCGAACAAAACAACGAGCTTGCGCGGGCAATAGACCTTGACCTCCTAGAAGAAAGAAGACTGGATGCTCGACTCAGAATGGTCAACTACAAACAGCGGGCAAAGGCCCATCATGACAAAAAGGTTAGAGGCAGAGCCTTCATGGTGGGGGACTGGGTGCTCAGAAAGATTGAAGTGACCGGACAGCGAGCAGAATGGGGAAAGCTATCGCCCAACTGGGAAGGACCCTTCCAGGTCACTGGTATTATCAGAGAAGGCACCTACACACTCCGAACTCGGGAAGGAAAAGAGCTAAAACACCCATGGCATGCTAATCATCTGAAAAAATACTATCCGTAGAGTCGATCTTCCATACATAGACGGGCAAGACCCTCAGCCCTGTTGAGGGTCACAAATTTTATTCAATAAAGGCAAGTTTCTCTACAATGTTTTACTCAGATTCTATTAGCATCTACTATCTACAAGCGACCAGGGCCAAGCCCAGTCAACAGTCAGAATACCCAAGTACTAGTGAACTTAATTTCTCCGTGGGTGAGATGCGGCCCTGCCCGGTTCACGTACTTAGGATGCCCGCCACGCGGTAGGGGCCTTGCCCATCGGATAGCGGCTAAGCTACCTCGGGTTCCTCTAGTGACCGAGTAACACTGCTTAGTCGTATATCCTCACACCCAGGTGATATACTTCAACCGAATCGGGTTACCCACACCGAACAACGGCCATGCCCGGTTGATAGTCGCCGAGCTGGGCCCTGCCCGCTAAGCAATCATCTGAAGCTCGCCCCAGGCGATAGGGGCCTTGCCCACTTAGAAGCCTTGGCCCATGCCAAGCATTCAAACAATACCACACTGTATGCCCGGAGAAAAGCACCAGCGGACACCGGGTAACAGGCCAAACTCATAATATTAAGACATTAACCTAAGATATTCGCACTATTTACTTTATGTTTTCTGGGTTAATGTTCTTTGCACTATTACTATCTGCCCGATATATTTCTGGGGGACTACCCCGCATACAATTGTGTTGGTACTAATTAAATGCAGGAAAAACACAAGTAAATATTATCGGACAGAAAAACAAAAACACAGGCATTCACTTCGAGCAAAATGATGATAAATAAGAAGCAAATAGCTGGGAAATTGTTTACAGAGATCAAGTATTTCCAAAAGGATCAAGATGTCTATTACAAAAGGGCCATCGGCCAAACAAAATATGGAGTTTTTTCTAAACCACATCAGGAGTTGTCTGAGCTGCAGCGGTTGTCTCCCCAGGCCTGTAATTCGCTTGAAGCCGAGCCGCCTCAGAAGCCGCGCCTCCTTCTCGGCCTTACGGGCATCGATCAGACTGCAAACATTGACTGCCAGAGGGGCAGGGGGACTCCAAGCCTCCAAGCCATCGTCAGCGTCATCGCGAGCCATAGCCTCCAATTCGGCCTTGGTATAAGGTACTAGATGATGTAGCTGCCGGGCTTCCTGACTGTACGGATCGAGCAGAGCCCATTCAGCCATTGTTCCCAAATCAACCGCCCCGGTACCTGCGAGCATCCGCAGGATGTGATGAGTACCCACGGCATAGTAGGGAAGTATGGCCCGGCGCACCTGCGAAGCATAGATAGGGGAAGCCTCAAAATCCTTTACGGCCTGAACTTTGGCCGCTGCCAGCTGATCAGAGAAGGAATCTATGGCCGCTACGTCCTTGGCCACCTGCTCCCTCAATGCCTTCACCTCAGCTTGAAGCTCACCCCGCTGCTCGATCAAGGCACTCTCAGCGGCCTGAGACTTCTTTTGTTGGGCCACCAGGGCCGTCTTCTCTTCAGCCAGGGCCTTATTATCGGCCTCAAGCCTCTTCGTTGCAGCTGCGGCTTCTTTCAAAGATCGGTCAAGTGCTGCCACCTGCTCGCCTTTATTCTTCACAAGCCCTGACAGCTCCGCCCCCTCGGCCTCTGCTTTCTTCCGAGCATCCCTCTCCTCGGTGTACCGGTTATAAAGATTGGTGCAAGTAGAGGCAATCTGAAAAACAAGCACAAAAAGGAGGTCAGTACGAGGCAAACGAACAAATAGTATTAAAAAGTAACTGCGAGCATACCTCGCTCAAATTCAAACCAACATGTCCGAGCATAACGTGCCCGGGAGTCTCCCGGTCGTGAGTCACCTCCTCCTGCAGAAGCCTCTTCACAATGCCTTTGCCCACCAGGCCGGCGGGGCTCCCACGGGCAGATAGGTCAATGTACCCGACGTTCGGGACCTCTGAAAGCCCACTAACCACGGCTCGGGCAGCGGCAACAGTAGTCGGCATCTCATAGCCGGGCGCCAGCCACGGCTTCGACGAATCCCGGGCAGTGTGTTCAGAGCCCGTGCCTCGCTGACGGGTAGGTCTATCAGCGGAGGGAGATGGCAGCCTTTTCCTTTTCCCCGCCGCCTTCGCAGCCCGGGCAGCGGTCTCGTCAGCAGAGGCGTGTACTTCGACTGCGGGCAGAGGAGGAGGAGGAGGAAGTGTCTCGGTTGGTTTCTTCGCTGCATGAGCTTTCTTGGTTGAAGGGCCGAAGGGGACAAGCGGAACATCTTGAGGTGATTTGCTCGCCAGAGCGGCCACCCTTCTACTTTCTTCGGCCTCAAGCCGCTGCAGTTGTCGTAGAGTCATCATCGCTGCAAAAAGAAAGCAATAAAAATCAGTACGACATCTATATGCAAAATTATTAAAAATAGTCAAAGAGGGAAAGGAACCAGGAGCAAGGGTATAAGCGGGCGTGCAGTTGTGCCCGAGCCTGCGGCATTCCTGGCAGTTGGCCCGAAAGTTTTGGCCATGACAATCGCCCCAATACATGTGGGCCTCCTCTTCATCAAACGAACACAAAGGCTCAACCCCGGGAACAGGTGCCCGGAGCACCCCGGCCAAGCGCAAATTCCTAGGATTACAGCAAAGCTCCTTCCAGTCAAATAAGTATTCTTGGCTAATCCGCTTTTCGCCCTCCATCACGCAGCCTAGAGCATCCCGGATAACATTCAGACGACCAGTGTCCCCGGTTTGAAAGCTACCCCGAGGAAGCTTGGGGACGTGAATGCTGGCCACACTCATCGGCATTATCGGCCAGCCCCTCCTCGATTCAACTAAAAGGCCTCTATGATCCCAGGAATCAACCTTGCCCGGGACATCAGACAGGATCCTCAGGAAGCTCGAGTTAGATCGTGCATTCACCCGGCCATAAACATCGACGGAAAGTATAAACAAGCGCCTAAACAATTTAAGGGTGGGCTCTATTCGCAACAACCGACATGCCACTATACGCCATACGCCAATGCCCGCAATGCCCGTGTTCAAAGATCAAGTCGCTAGGCATCGGGCAAAAAGTTCTCAGAAACTCAAGAAAGAAGGGGTCGAGGGGCAGACGCAACCCTACTCGGAAAAAATCCGCATAAAACAATAGCTTCCCGCCTTGCTCACGGGGATAATCGCCGTCTACCAATGCGGCCTTCTCTACGCGATAGTCCCTTGCATCTATGCCCATGGAGGTAAACCAAGCGGACAACTTGGCCGGGGTATCCAACGACGCCCAGTGGGCCGCATATAACGTCTCATCAGCCTCAGACATCCAGGCAGGAACAGAGGCAGAAGTAGTAGCTTCATCCACGGGCAATCAACTCGATGCCTTCTTCTTCTCCGGGCAATTGGAATGTTGTCAGAATCCTCCCCGGCCGAATCACAAGCCTCATTTACAGGTAAGGTCTCCCTAGCAGCAGGCAGCACGTCCTCATCAGCCCGTTCTCCGACCACGTTTTCTTGCTCGGTCAATTGCGCGTGGCTCATCCCGCCAGTAGCCCGGTGGCCTTGCTCTACCTCCCCCTCGGACAGGCTCGAAGCAGACAAAGTAATTACAGGCACATGGGCCTTAGGATCCACGGGCACGAGAGGACGCGCGGCTACGACCTCACCGGCCACGGACACGTCTCCTTCTTCGTACACCACGTCCAGGGATGGGGATTCTCATCACGCTCATCGGGTCGCTTCGACCGCCATAATCGAACTCTTCTCAATCATTGTCTGAAAACTCTCCGTCGGACATCTACAGAGATCGAGGAAAAAACATGGTCAGATCCTGCCCGTTGCGAAGAACAGTCACCAAAAAAGGGGAGAAAAACCCTAACTCTAGGTAAATCCAAGAGGCCCTGCCCGCCTAGCAAACAGGACACAATGGAGGACTCTCCTCGATCTCAGCCTAGGGGACCTCCTAAAACCCTATGTAGTTTGCCCAGAGAATTCAACAGAAAATGAGCAAAAGTCTTTTTCGAAATAAAATGAGCACGAAATACAGAAAAACGAAGAAATAGACATACATGAAAACGAAAAAAGGAACTTACTGTTAGTTTTTAGATGAAGATTGCTTCGTGAGATCAGAATGCTCAAGCTGCAATAACGCCGGCGACTGGAACGGTCTGGGAAGAACGGTGGCAAGAACTATCAGAGCCTCTCTCTCTACTCTCTTTTCTCTCTCTAGAAATCTCCAAGTAGCGTAAAGGCTTGAATGAAGGAGGCAACCGGGTTAAATAGGCGAGGAAAACATGGGAGAATGCGCCGGAAACTGAAAAGGCAGATACACCGCCGACAGCTCACACGCGTTGGAAACTGAAAAGGCAAGTGTGACGCCGTCAGCCCACACACGCGCATTTAATGCGCCGTCCCTCGAGAAACGCTCCCATCTCTTCGGTCACTTCCTGGACAGTTCACGCACGCCTGGCCCTACCACCGACAAGACACTCGCCGATGAGGCTTCTTGGATACGCCTCATCCGGCGCTACACGAATTCTAGAACCCTCCACAAATGGAAGTTCGCCCGATCATTGGCATCGCCAGATTTCATAAGTGTACGAGCCCGGGTTTCGGGCAACTTCAATACATTCTGCACGCTCCTCGCCTCGAGCATAAATACTCGCCATTTGTTTTTGCCAAATCCAGAGTGTGGTCGCGACCTTTTGTTTTGATGACCATGTCATCAATGTACGCTTCCATGTTCCTTCCGAGCTGCGAGTCGAAGACTTTGTTGACCATACGCTGATAGGTTTCCCCTGCATTCTTCAGCCCGAATGGCATCATTTTGTAGCAAGATAGCCCCCTCTAAGGTCGCTTTTAGCTTTGTCTTGAGTATTCATCCTAACTTGGTGATACCCTGAGTATGCATCCAGGAAACTGAGCATCTCAAAACCGGCAATGGAGTCCACGAGCATGTCAATTCGTGGCAGCGGGTAACAGTCTTTCGGGCAGGCTTTATTGAGGTTGGTAAAGTCAACGCACATTCGCCACTTGTCGTTTGCTTTTCTGACCATTACCACGTTTGCTAGCCAGTCGGGTCAGATTTTCGATGATGTCGCCTTCATGAGTTTTTCTACTTCGCCCTGATGGGCACTTTTTTTCTGGGAGTATTGCCGCGACGACGGCCTCGGAATGTGGGGTCAACATTCAAGTCATGGCGCCGCAACGTGCTCGCCGATCCTCAGCATGTCTTCGACGCCCGTGCAAATACATCCAGATCGCTTCTTCAATAAGTCAATCGGCCTTTCTCGAGCCTCGGGAGGCATGGCCTTCCCAATTTTGATTTTCTCTGTCGGTAGGAGGGATTGATGATAATTTCTTCCAGCCGCCTCGGGTTGGATATCGTTCATCCCGCACTGCAGGTATCCATCTCAATATCCCGTGTCTTTGGGCGCTTTGCCTTACGCCCGAATGAGCCGGGATGGGGCTTGCACGGGCTCGTCTGTGTCCATGGGGTCGTCTGCTTCCGGCTTCTGCTCGATCTCTATGCAGTTTATGGAGGTGGTAACTGTCGTAGTGTCGGGTACCTCTTTCTCTGCGGTTGTCTGATCGGGAATGTCCACAATCAGCTTCTGCTTTTTCTTTTGGGAGTCTCTGACATACTCCCACATTGCCCGAGGCTTGCTATTCAGTATACCCACGCCATTCTACTGTAAAATTTTGCCTTTTGGTGAGGTATCGAGGTGACCATTTGAAATTTGGCCATGGCGCGCGCCCAAGATGCAATTGTACGATTTGAGGTCGATCACCGTGAAAGTGATCATCTCGCCGGGTTTGTGCCCCGTCTCCCATGAACACTTCCAGCTCGATGGTACCTTTTACGCCCACTTGGTGATTAGTGAACCCTTCCAGTTTTCCAAGGTAGGGTTGCAGCCGGGCATCTGCTAACTCCAACTCTTTAAAACATGAATAGTACATGATATCTCTGCACGCACTTTGTGTCGAGCGTAACCCCGTGGACTTGCCATGCTTACGTGACAGAGATGACTAGCGGTTGCTCTGAGGCTAGAGGGTACTCGCTAACTCGCCGCGGTAAAAAGATGTTGGGTTCCCCCTCATTTGCCGGAGAGTTTACCGCCTCCGGGAGAGTGAATATATGTGCTTCCCAAGTTGTGTGTTGGATGGAAGCTCTTCCTGAATCATGTTGACCACTCCTCGAATTTGAGGGGCCTGGCCACCTCTTCCTCGTGGAGGTCTGTCTTGTCTTTCATTGTC
Source organism: Codonopsis lanceolata (assembly GCA_013146195.2). Taxonomy (NCBI): domain Eukaryota; kingdom Viridiplantae; phylum Streptophyta; class Magnoliopsida; order Asterales; family Campanulaceae; genus Codonopsis; species Codonopsis lanceolata. The sequence goes on along the minus strand of CM028380.1, from coordinate 97,739,304 downwards.
CGCATTGTTCCTGCCGCCTCGGTTTTTCTTAAAGCGGTTTAATTTGCCCGCATTTATGAGCTTTTGTATTCGCTTTCAAGATATTACGCACATTCCTCTATAGTATGCCGGTGCCATGATGGTAGTCGCAGTACTTATTGGGATCCCTGGTATGGGCGAGCTCGGGATCAAGTGGATATGGGACGGGCAGAGCGTCTCCGATCTGGAGCATGATGTCCTCCCGCGTTGTGTTTAACGGGTAAACCGAGCTCGAATAACTTTTGGCCGGGAGTAGACGACCTCCTCGCCTCAAGCGATTGCCGGTCCCGGTCACCGGGCGTGGCCGAGCCATCTGGCCTTGTCCTTGTTTTTATTTTTGTCCGCTCGAACAGCAGTCTCGGCCGAGCAAAACAGATGGGAACTTGCTAGCGGCTCGGCCTTGAGGCCCCCTGTTCATGGCCAACATTGTCTTCGAGGCCCTCTCTCATGTTGTTTAGATAGCGTAAAGTAATCTCGGGATCACCGGGTCGGCCACTTGGTCGAGCGTTTCCTCAAACCTTTTCAAGTAACTTCCATAAGACTCATGCTCGCCTTGCTTGACTTTAGCGAGATCGAATCGATTTTTAGGTGTTGGTCCAGCAGTGCCAAATTCTTCAAGGAATTTTTCCCTCAACACTTCCCAACTGCCTATAGATCCACGGGGAACCCTTCCAAGCCATGCCTGTGCTTTCCCTTGTAGAGCTCCCTCGAATGCTCGCATTTTTAGAGCTTCAATATCTGTCACCATTCGAATTTGTGCCTCGAATGATCTGAGCCAGTCACTTGCCCGCGTCTTCCCGAAATATTTCTCAAATTGTGGGAATGTGATGCCTTGCGCAGGTGGCGCGTTCTCGATTTCAGCAGTGAAAGGGCTTCCCTCCAGCGGCTTGATTACACCATAGCCGGGCTTGGCCACAGCCAGGTTAGCCATCTGTTTTGCCATGTCACGCTTCATTGCTTCCATGCGCTCAGACAAGCGCTTCTCGGCATCTAGGTTGATACCCGATGAGCGGGCATGATCTGATCTATGCTCGCGTGAGGCTAGCGGGCAGAAGGTTGGCGCGTAAGAAGCTTCCATCTCCTTGTCTACTCGCTGTCTACGCTTAGCTTGATATGCTTCTTTCTCGGCGTGTTCGCGAGCTCTGCGGTGACTATTATTTTCACTGCGGGCATAGTAATTTTGCCCGCGGCTGCGTTTGTATGAGAAATTTGGGCGGCTATATCTGCTTTCCGCCTGGTCATCTGCTCGTTTTACCTCTTCAACCTTTTCTGACGGTATACGGATAACCGATTGAAGGCGCTTGCGGGCGGCGTTGTGAGGCATGGCCATCATCATCTGGCCAGGGACACTCAAAGTTGGCGATTCTAAATCGCCCAGGGGCCAGGGGCATGGCCCAAAGCCAATAGTTGTTGATTGAGCTTGTACATTCTGCTATAGTAATCCGCTTGGACTTGGAGAGCAGCAGCTTGATGTGCAGGGGCTTGGCCTGGTAGATTCGCATGACTGCCGTGGCCATTCTCCCTTTGGCGATTCAGCTGTGTCCTGAGATCCTGCTCTCGGGCACTGAGTTGCTCATTGATGATCTCCCTTGCATCACGTTGGCTGGCACGATTCTGGCTAGCATGCTGGGACGACTGTTCTTCCACGTAGGGCACGTCCTTCCCATGTGCTGCTTGCCATGCAGCAATCTTTTTGCTTCTGGTCTGAACCCCTTGGGGTGCTTTCGGTGGGAGATCACCGGCCAACTGGCTTCCAGCCCGGTTGTTGCTTTCTGCAGCGCGGTGTTTGCTGTTCTTACCAGCCATTGCAGTTGGTGGTTATTGAGAGATTTGCACCGTGAGTCTTGAAAAAGTGGGATGTTGATTTTCCCGGCAATGGAACCAAACTGATGTGGCAAAATCCTCAGCTTGGGCCGTCTGTTCTTTGGGTAGGATATCTGGGCTTGTAGCTGCTTCCTTGAACCTGGCTGAGAGCACAGAAAACCTGAGTGGAAGTGCAAGGCAGGGCCTCGCGAAACCCCTCCGGCGTGAGAGTAAGTACCGTGTATGAGAACAGAATACCAGAACTCAAGGAAGAGGCAGAGTGTATGAGAGCATGTACCTTTGTGGTGTATGGCGGAGGAGTATTTATTGGCCCCTGTGTAGTTGAATCCAGGTAGGATTTGGTTTCTGTAGTCATCTTGTTCAACAAGGAGTGAAACTCTAGATTTCCTGGTGATATACGACTGGCCGCGTGATATCAGGAATGGATAAGGCAAGTGTCCTGCCTATATATGATAACTTGTGGCCGTGTCTTGGCGGGCAAGCTACTTGGTGTCATTTGCTCGATGAGTAATGAGCGGGCAAGGCCCCGCCGCTCGCATGGTAGATGATGTATATGAGTTGATCACGCTTCGGGCAAGGCCCCGATCGACAGCCGCCTGTTGTGCCGGGTCGTGAACGCCATGCTCGCTGTATGAGGTTGCTCTTTTTATGCTTGCTGGGCCTGTGGGCCCCTAAAGGCCCATGCTCGTGATCGGCACGTGATGGTAACTCGTGCTCTGCTCGTGACCAGATTTGGGCTGGGTATATCAGTCCACATCATCGCTCCATTAATCAATTTAGATGAAGACTTAACGGAATTGGTAACATTTTATCCAAATTATTTGTACACTTCTAGCATATTCCACCCAAACGGAGTACATTGGTAACATTTGTAATATTAAAAGCATGAGGTTATTTTGGTCTCCACTAAATAATACGTTTGTATAAAAAGTAGTTTTCCCATTATTGATTTGTGCTGGATCTAGAGTCATCTTTGATCTTTTGTGAGGATGATCAAGGATGTAATAATTTGAATAAGTCAAATTATTCTCTAATTGAACAATGATAGCTCTGGCAATGTTTTGATACCTAAATATATTTCTCTCTCTATCTTTGTATCGAACCTGATCACTCTTTGTATATATGATATCTTTCTATGATTGTCCTTATTTGAATATGTGGGAGCCCTTTCCTTATATAGGAAGTAGGATCAGGAATTTCTTCCATTACAATCTGGTCATTGTCTTTAACTTACATCCAACTTGTGAGAATATTTCATTAGGATTTCTGAACATTCTTTTAAGGTTTACTTGGAATAGATGTATTAAGCTATTGTCTAGTACGTTATTGTTGTTTAGTACATTACTCGCATCTCGGTTGATTCTATAGTTGAGTTAGCTATTTTCAATAATGTTTTTGATTTTCAGCCTTAGTTGTTTCTTCGTGTAAGCTATATCGCATCATCACGTTCTTCCTACTTTATAATAACTCTTAATATTTGATTAATGAGAAATTATACTATGATAGCTTTGTTGATTTGCAACATCAAAACTTAATAAATATTACTCCTTCCGTCTTCAAATTATCATCCTCCTTTCCTTTTTCATCCGTTCTAAAATAATTGTCATTTTTTAAAACATTCCCTTTTAGGAAAACACTTTTATCACTTACCCTTATTTTTTCTACCTACTTTAATTATGGCCACAGAGTCATTGACATTAAATGAAATCACACATTTCACCAATATTTATAATACAATTAATTACTTTTTCTTAAATGTTGTGTCTGGTCAAAGAGGACAATATTTTGAAAACGGGGGGAGTAGGTCCTAACAAATTTCAAAAAAATGATCTCATAATTTGGGATGAAGGCAGTATGAAATGTCTCCATTCTATATAAGCAAACGATAGACACTACATATAACCAAACAAATCCTCCACAGGCACTCCCATATGTAGAAATAATCTACTCTATATAGCTACAAAATTTTATGCATTAGAGCCAATTTCATCATTATAAGTAAGAGCAAGAAGTTACGTAAATTTATACAACATCAACAAAAATGAATAACTCATTATTGATCTTATTTACTATCTAGATTCTAATTGTGTAAATGTTACATTATTGAGTGAAAATGGGGTAGAGTATGTGCTGGACGAACATTCAGCTTCAGTTACATTGTAATAAGTAAAAAATCCAGGTTGTTTGGGTCGAGGCAATGCATTCTCACTATCCAACATTGGAACCACATAAGACATGCTAGGCCTATCTTCCACATGTTGTTGTGCACATAATAGACCCACTTCAATACATCGTATTGCTTGTGATTCATAGCTCCAGTTGCCTAAAGGTGCATCCATCAGTTCCAGGGGTCTGCCTTCTTTATACAGTGTCCACGCCTAAAAATCATTGAGAAACGTAATCAAATTTAACCACTTTTGACTGTATATGATATTATTACCTTCTTATCAATACTTACATGTCCGAGAAGGTTGTGTAGATGATCTTGATAGAATCCTCTGTTTTTCTTCCCACTCACAATCTCCATCACTATAACACCAAAACTATATACATCTGACTTGACTGAGAAAAGTCCTTCTGATGCATACTCCGGAGACATATAACCACTACAAAAAAAAAAAGGAATTAAAATCAATGAAGAAGTTAATGTTCCAGCATTGATTAAACCAAAGAGCTCTAGCTCAAGTGGAACTACTCACTTCTTTTAATAGAGAGGTCGAGTGTTCAAACCTCACTAGAGGTAATGTTGATCAAACATTACTTATTTGAGGCACCATTGTTCTAGACACATGGGAGTATTGCTAAAGCCTCACTAGAGGAACTATTGTTCCAGGATTGATTTAAATCAAAGAGCTCTAGCTAAAGTGGTACTACTCACTTTTCTTAACAGAGGGGTCGAGTGTTCAAGCCTCACTGGAGTCAATATTGATCAAACGTTACTTGAAGTATTATCATTGTTCTAGCAATATGAGACTATTGCTAAAGCCTCACTAGAGGAACCATTGTTCTAGCCAGATGACACTATCTAAAATTGTTGTAGACTTTTAAGGCTTATGTGCACAGCCCAAATTCGGTTACGAGGAAAGTACGTCCAAATTGTCACGTGTGACTTTCAAGCTTAGAAGCAGGAGCCTACAAAAGCAGCGTATATACCGGGTAGAATGTCCAACGAACAAATATACTCAATCCTCGACTAAACCTGACCGGACCAAGGCCTTACATGTCCGACCAAGAGGCCATGCCTGGGGGGCATCGACGGAGCTGCAAACAAGTATAGCTTGCCCGAACAGGGCCACGTCCATCCGGGTAAGCTCAACAATGATCGAGCAACTAATCCTTGAGGCCTAAGGCAGATCCAGAGGTTTTCTTCTCCTCGATAGATCCTTAACTTAACTACTCCAAAAATTAAGTGGAATCTAGCCAATTACGCCTACAATTTAGGGATGGTCTCATAATCCTAACATGTTTTGATTAATCATAATTCTTCATGGATTCTATGACTTGGGGGCCTATATATACCTCTCCTATAAACCATAGACAAGGTACACACATTCTTAAGCCTAGAAACTCTACGAAATTGGTTTGTCTCTAAGAACTCGATACGTACTCTCACAAGGGATTGGTTTCGTGAGGCCTGGTCTTGCATTCCTACTAAGGTGTTTTCATGTTCTTGACATGTTTTAAGAAAATATAATCCACGCATACACCTAAATATTCAATCAATCGCACTTGGATGACTCAAGACTTATTTTTGCACCATCATAGGCATTATTAATAGAGTTGGGAGTACTAATAAGGTGTAAATTCGGGCAGGTACATTTTTAAAAGTTTGTATACAATACAAACCACTGTGTTTTTTTTAACCGAAAAATAACATTTGTGGGGATGAAAAGATTGCGATATCTTTTAATGAATTGAAGGCACACTGCAGATCACTCACTCACTACATCGCGCTGCATCAATTTTTACAAAGTGATGCATGCATTTAAATTAAGTAATAATTTTTTGCATCGTGTTGCATCAAATTTTTGCACCACGATGCATCAATTGAAATTACTTAATCCAATTTTTAATCATGTTACATCAAATTTTTGCATCACGATGGATCAATTTAAATTACCTAGTCCAATTTACCTGTCGCGCAGTACTAAGTCAAGCACCCCAATTAATGCATCGCGCTACAAATATTGATGCATCACGCTGCAAAATTATAATCAACCAAAACTCCATGCCATCCACCTTCTTCTTTATCATCCTCCCTCACAAACGTTCTTCTTCCTCCACCTCCTCCACCTTTGTGACTACTGAAATATCGTGTTGGTCAAAGCTGTCGAAAAAGTCGATCTGGGCATTTTAGAAATAATGTTTCGAAAATGGACTTTATCGGTTGAAAAAAAAAGTGAGTTTAGCGATTAAATATTTGGGATAAGGTTATGACTAGCAATTTCTCCTATTAATAATATTAAGTGTTGGGGTAAGGTATATGTCATTTCTAACCATTCAAAAAAAAAAAAGCATTGATTTGATTTATGTAATGAAGATGATATTTGTAGATGGGCTCTTACTAGGTTCCAACAACTCTGTTTGTATTAGCTCCAGTCTCGTTCCCTCCAAAGCTTTTGGCCAAGCCAAAATCTGATATCTTTGGCTTCATTTCGTTGTCTAGCAGTATATTGCTTGTTTTGAGATCTCTGTGGATAATTCTTAGTCGTGAGTCTTGATGAAGATATAGAAGTCCCCTAGCAATCCCTTTGATAATGTGAAATCTCTTTGGCCAATCAAGTAATTTTCTCTTGAGTTCATCTGCAAGATAAATTTATATTTAGTTTTTGTTCTCGAGATTTAACTAAATTGTATGTGTTTGTTCAAAATAAGGGTTAATTAAGTTTTTGACCCTCGTAAAAATTAGGACTAACAAATTTGACAAAAAAAAATCCAAAATGTGACCAAGTACTCATGATTTGAGCAAAATTTGACTAATGTCGTTAACTAGAAATCCAAATTTATAACGGAGCTGTTGACGTGGACTTTGGGTACGTCGGTAACTCAATTATCAATTTGAATATTAAGTTAATGGCATCGATCACATTTTACCCAAATTATGCGTAAGTTGGTCATTATTTGGAGATCAGAAGTTTGTTGGTCAAATTGACCCCCTAATTTGTACCATGGTAAAAAAGTGATTAAGCCTTAAAAAAATGGTTAATTACTTTTTTTACTATCGTAAAAATTGGTGGTAACGAATTTGATAAAGTAATTTTTAAAATCCAAAATGTGACCAACGTATTTATGATTTGAGAAAAATATGACTAATGTTTTTAACTAGGCATTCAAACTCATAACGAAGTTGCTGACGTGGACTTTGGGTACGTCGGTAACTCAATTATCAATTTGAATGTTAAGTTAACGGCATTGATCACATTTTGCCCAAATCATGAGTACGTTGGTAATTATTTGGATATCGGAAGTTTGTTGGTCAAAACGATTACACCTAATTTGTATGATGGTCAAAAAAGTAATTAATCCTTATAAAACAAATTATGATTTTGAGAGAGCAGACCAAATATAAAGGTGTCCAGACTTTTGTTAGCCATGAACTCATAGACCAGCATCTTTTCGTCTCCTTGAATGCAGCATCCACGAAGCTTTACAAGATTTCTGTGTTGTAGTTTGGAAATACAAATAACTTCGTTCTTGAATTCATCAAGTCCTTGACTTGAAGTCTTTGACAGTCTCTTCACAGCTATTTCTTGTCCATCTTCCATCACACCCTAACAATTACATTACCATTAGACATAGTACCTCCGTCACAAAATTAATGATGTTTTAAAAGACAAAATTTGCCCCAAAATAAATTATGTTATTGGATGTAACGAAGGGAAAACTACTTTTTAATTTTATGCAATATATATTTTCGGGGAAACCAATTTAACTCCATACTTTCAATATTTAAAAAGCAGTCAAAGTACTAATGTGGGGGGCAAAATGTTAAAAGTGTACTAATAATTTTAACAAATGTCACAAATTCCGTTAAGTCCACGTCCATATTCGTTAACAAACATCCAATTTGTTCACATTTTCCATAATTACCCTTATTATTTGCTCTATAATTAAAGATTTGATGTTCAAATTTTGAGAAAAAAGAAGACAATTTAAAAATAGATGATAAGAGGAAAAAATAAGCATGCAACTCGATCATCAATACTAATTGCACTTAAATAAGTGTTGATCGGTCTTTTTATAAGATTTTTAATCCGTGTACAAAATTTTTATTTCTAAAATATCATGTCTTTTGTGTAGACTAATTATAATGTTATATAATTTAGGAAACTGAGATAACTGTTTTTTACCTTGTAAACTGGTCCGAATCCACCCTCTCCAAGCTTATTGTCAACTGAAAAGTTTTTAGTAGCATTGACCAACTTAGACAAAGGAATCAATGGTAGTTCTACATCTTCGTTTTGGCTATCGATCATGTAATCTTGTTCATTGTAGCTACTCAGGCTCCCTACAAAATTGTAAATAGGAGAGAACTAAAACAATATAGTTTTCTCAAATAATTGTATGAACACTAAACTGAGAGCTAGAGAAAAGAAAATTTAAGAAAATTTTAGCAACCGCGGAGAGAGATGAGGATTATCTGCAGCAACAACATGGTAAACAAAAATCAACCCTTCTTCTCATGCTCATTGACAATATTGTAGGACAATATACATATTCATCTGATCCTAGATAGTAGTTAGGAAATGCCTACTTCTAATATATGTCTATTGTGTATGTGATTGGTTTGCATGTGAATTCGGTGGTGGTGTGAATTTTGAGTACATATTTTTAATATATTACTCCCTCCGTTTTCAAAATATTATCTATTTTGACTCGGCACACCGTTTAAGAAAAAGTAATTGACTATATTATAAATATTGGTGAAATGCGTAGTTTCCTTTAATGCCGTAGAGTATGTGGTTATAATGAAAGTAGGTTGAAAAAATAAAGGGTAAAGTGGTAAAAGTGTTTATCTTAAAAAGCAAAGTGTTGAAAGAAGAAAATTATTTAAGAACGGATAAAAAATGAAAGGTGAACGATAATTTGAATACAGAGGGAGTATTATATTTTGGGGGGGAGTATATTCATATATAATACAAATAAATAGAGAATATCTTCATGTGTGTGTTTGACAGTGTGTGTGATTTCTATTATTCAACTAGATAGACATATATACATAAAGAGTAGTGTCATTATATATATATATATATATATATATATATATATATATATATATATATATATATATTACATAAATAGTGGCTCGGCATTTGGGTGTGTTTTGTGTTGATGAAACATTGCGTGTTCGATTGTTATAATTATGTATCTAATATTATAATATAATATTATATTATTCTATTTACAATATGGGAGTGAGTTTGTATCGATAGTTTATTTATTTATTTATTTTTGATGACGATAGTTAGACTAAATTAGGGATGAGGAGAGGGATAATAATAATAATAAAATTATTATATGTGTGTCCACATAGATTTATTAATCCGTTTATTGTTACGTTAAAGGTTAGTTTCAGACGAACGTGTTGGAGATGACTGTGTGTGACAAGAATTGTTTTGTTAAACATTTCGAGCTAAGAGATTATACCTCTTTTAGGTCTCCAATTTTTTATGTATTGTTCGTTAGGTTTCCATTACTCCTTTGATATCGATGTTTTTTGAAACGTACGCCGACTTGAAATCGGTAATTGAATTCGAACTCCGTCCCTTACAATTCATTCGAACTAATGATTTGATTCTCTCTAAATTCTTACATAATTATTAAACTTCATGTGAGATACCCTTTTTATCTGAAAAGTATGATTTTTGTGATGCATGATTTTGTAATAGTATTTGATTACTTGAAATTCTATCATGATCACTAAGATGAGTTTATGACACTGAATTATAAAACTATGAACTATGATGCTTATGAACGCCACTTAGCCCATGGCACGGTTATCCTCATATACCAATCCCTATTAACAATGAACTATGATTTATGAACTGATTATGTGATCATGAGATTCTTTGAGTGATTTGTTGTTCTTAGCTGGTATGAGAAGGTTGTTTGCAATTGATTACTTGAGACTTGTTGCATTGTTATCTTTCACTTTGAATACTGAGTATATATCTGTGAGTAGTCTATTATCTTCAACTGGTATGGGACGATTGATGGCAGTGGGCTACTCGAGTCATTTGTTGAATACTTATCTTTCTTTGGATTTCTGATTTTCTGTTTGACATTTGATAACTGCTTCCGCTTATCGATTTTTGAACAATGGATTTTGAACACTTGATTCATCTTTGATTTGATTCTGGTCAACTCCTCCTTAGTAACCGAAGGGGTTGTATATGAACTTATTGAGCATTGTTCGCCCACCTTTAATACTCTTTTTTCTCAAGTAATGAGTAAGATTTACTAGAGAACCTTGGCTCGGGTTGACCAAGATGGCGGTTTTGAGAATTCTAGATCTAGTACTTTCTTATTGAATCACATGATGATACTTTAATTAAATTGTTGACTTATGTTAAGTTTTGATTTTTTGTATTGAATTACTCGGGTTATTTTGACTTTAGTCAAGGATGTATCAAAGTTTATTTATGATGAGTTTGAGAATATTTATGATATGAGTTATGATTGTTGGTAACGTGGCCAAATTATGGGACTACGGTGTCAGTACCATGTTTGGGGCGTTATATATTGATATCAGAGCTTAGACTTCAGATCTGATTGGTCTTAGTATTTAGAAATAGTTAGAACTATGAAATAATGATAAGATTAAGTGCATGATTATATATGTTAGCTTTACTATCAAATTACTTCTTTGGGATTTACTATTTGTTCTTAGTATTTAGAAACTTTTAGAATTACGAATTGATGGTAGTATTAGGACAGTGATTGTATTTATGCCATTAGTTACCCAATAGCTTTAAGCTTAAGATTGTAGCTTTAAGTTTACGATTGTAGCCTTAAGTTTACAATTATAGCTTCAAGTTATGATTTCTTTTTGTTTTGATTGGGACTGATAAACTATTGGTTACTCGGTGGAAATTGTTCTAGTTTAGTTTATTAGATTTGCAATACAAGAGGTGTATCCAATTTTTTAGACATCGGAATAAAGTTTGATATTGAATCAATTTTGAGGAAATTTTTGTATTCATTTGATATTCATTTTGAACTATATTTCGTGTTGGTGTATTTCGAATGCATAAGATTATGGGATAAGTTTTGGAAGAAATTAATGCTACGTAACAATTATGTAAATTGTTTCCATTTACGCCATGCCAGTTAGCGAGCACCATTTTAGTGTGATAAAATTTTAGACATTATTTGACACTTCCTCACTTTTGTCTCAGTACCAAATGGCACGTAGATGAGGACATGCTGCTAACCAAGGCCATGGTCGTGGCCGAGGAAATAGGGGAGGGAGAGCGGTATAGGACTCCATTTCTAAAAGTGTAGGGGAGCAAACTGGACCCCAACCTAACGTGAACAACAGAAACCGTGCCCCTAAAGCACCTTAATCAAACGCGACAAATCGGGTCGTAGTAGATTGTGTTCTTATGATCAACCTTTTACACTACTTGACACAAGTGGTAGACAGAATCGGTTAGATTGTTGAACGTCTACGTCAACCTGATGTACCTAAACCTGTTACACTTCCACTGGTAGCACCACTACCAATTAGTGAAAGACCACTTGAAAGCTTCGAAGAAGGATAGTTTGAGCAACTGGCTGGATAATATTGAGACTCTCTTCAAGACTATTACCTATGCTAGCAAGATTAAGGCCAGACTTGCCACATTCGTGCTACAGGGCGATGTGAGTCAGTGGTGGAAGGTAGAGAAGAGAGCTGCAGTGTTAAGGGGTGTGATTGTTTTTACTTGGGATATGTTTTTGGAGAAGTTTAACAAGAAGTACTTCCCACCAAACATACGAGAAATAAAAGTAGTGTAGTTCCTTAATTTGGAACAAGGATCTAGGAATGTGGATGATTGCGAGGCTAAGTTCACTGAACTGTCGAAATATGCCCCGCCCTTCTTTGAAAATGATGAACAGAAGGCCAGAATGTTTCGAGCGAGCACTGAATGATGGCCTCAATTATAGTATGTCTGCCTTGAAACTACCAACCTATGAGGAGGTGGTAGACCGTGCTCGGTCCATGGAACTTCAAACAACAAAGTTTAACTAAAAGAAGGATGGGAAGAAGAGGGGTGTTGATGATCTCGAAATTCTTCACCAAGGACAGTCTAACAGCCAAGATGAAATCAATAATGGGTACAAGAAAAGATTCACATACAATAATAGCAACAGGGGTACAAACCAGTCAGCCTGGAGTCAAAATCAGGGTTAGTAGCAGAAACAATGGCAAAATAATAATCATGGACAGAACCAATATAATAACACTATGTGTACCAAGTGTGGTGGGAAGAATATGACACATGCTCTTTACTAAACTACGAGAGCTTGCTTTAATTGCGGAAAGAAGGGTCATAGAATCAAGGATTACTGGAACCACCGAAGGAGAACTTTATGCAAGGAATGGGCATCGACGATAAAACAAAATCGGAAGGTCAGTGAAGAATTTTTTTAATGACTGCCAAGGATGCTAGAGCAACAAACGATGTGGTAGTAGGTACCGTTCAACTCTACTATCGTAATGTTTATGCGTTGATTGACCCTGGTGCCACACACTTTATTATTTGTACCTCATTTGTACACCATATGAAATCGTCTACGAAAAGCTTAGAGAATGATTTAGTTATAAACACACCTACTAAGGAGTCCATTCTAGTAAACACAGTGTTCAAACCATGTCCTTGAGATTGAGAAATATTTAGTACCTTAAGACATCCAAACCTCTTCGATTGATTAGGTACGTTAAGTTTAGGGGCTAAACTTCGTTTAAGGGGTGAGAGTATAATACCTCAATTATTTTAGCTAAAATATTAATTTACATTAATTAATATTACAATTGTTTTGGACCTATACAATTAATATTATGATTGTTTTGAGTTAATTTAAGTATTTAGGACCCATATTTAGTAAGAAATTAATTGGGTTGGGCTTGGATCATTTTTCGACTTAAATTAAATACATTAATTTTTTATGAGTTCTAATTTTAATAAAAATTGAGGCCGGTCAAACTCTAATTAGGGTTAGAAACCTAGTAAGGTTTTATTAATATAAATAGAGTTGAGACAGAGATAAACTGAGAGCTAGAGAAAAGAAAAGTTAAGAAAAATTCCGCCGCCGAGAGAGAGGAGGATTATCGGCAAGTAAACAAATATCAACCCATCTTCTCAAGTCGATTGACAATATTGTAGGAAAATATATATATATATATATATATATATATATATATATATATATATATATATATATATATATATATATATTCATCTAATCCTAGATTGCAGCTAGGAAGTGCCTACTTCTAATATATGTCTACTGTGTATGTGTTGGCTTGCATGTGGATTTAGTGGGGGTGTGAATTGTGAGTACATATTTTTAATATATTATACTTTGAGGGAGGGAGTATATCTATGTATAATACAAATAAAGTTTATTGTTACGTTAAAAGTTTAGATATATTCATGTATAAGACGATTGGTTTATTGTTACGTTAAAAGTTTGTTTTAGACGAACGAGCTTGAGACGATTGTGTGTGTGGCATGAATTGTTTTGTTAAACATTTTGAGGTAAGATATTATACCTCCTTTAGAGCATCCCCAATGCTACTCTTCCTAATCCATCTTCTTAGCCGAGTCCCACTACCACCTACATACTTTTTTTTCTCTTTATTCCATTTAAGAATATATCTTTTCATTCCTTAATCGTCTTAACATCTTCTTAGATGGGTCTCACTGTCACATCATTAACTTTATACTTCAATCTAATTTTTATATTTTTCACATAAATAAATTTATTTAACTTTATTTAATATATTTCATATTTAAATATTCTGTATCAATAAATTAATTTATAAATAAAGACTTTAAAATTTATAGTGAAGAAGGAAAAAAAGAATGAAGAAGTTGTGAAGAAAATGAGGAAAGTTGAGGTTGTATATTTAAAGGGAAGAAGGGGAAAAAAGAAAAAAAAAACTTTCAAATTTGTTGAAAAAAAAACACCAAAGAATGGCTATTTTATAAAAAAAATAATAATTAAAACCTATACCCCACAATGGTAATCAACCCGTCCCACCACCCCGACGCCATTTTGATGGTAACATTCAATAAAAAAAAAAAATGTAATCAAATGGCACATTGATCAGACACTTTTGTCTCACCCTGGCTTACCTTCCACGCCCTTTACCCCGCGTGTGGTGCACGAGCTAGCAACAGCCAAGCGATGCACCATATCGATGCTTTTTGCTCCCTTCTTCCTCCATCCGTTTTTCTTCCTATTTAGGAAGAAAACATCACCTCTCTTATAGTTGGTCATTTATGAAGAAAATATAAGAAGACTTACCATTGCTATTTGCTATCTTCCTTGTATGAAGTGGGTTTAGGAAGAAAGCAATGGATGATGCTCTTAGGTTTACAATCATTTATGCATCGTTCCTTAGGTTTCCATTACTCATTTAATATCGATGTTTTTTTGAAACGTACGCCGACTTTAAATCTGTAATTGAATTCGAACTCTGTCGTTTATCTTTAATTCAAACTCATGATTTGATTCTTTATAAATTCTCATATAAGTATTGCACTTCATGTGAGATACCCTTTTTATATCAAAATATGATTTTTTCAATGATTGGTTTTTAATAGTATTTGATTATTTGAAATTTTATCATGATCACTAAGTTGAACTTATGACACTATGGATTATAAAACTATGAATTATGATGCTTTTGAACGCCACTTGGTCCGTGACACGGTTATCCGGATATACCAATCTCTATGACTTATGAACTACGATTTATGGATATGATCATGGGATTCTTATGATCCGTTGTTCTTATCTCGGTATGAAACTTACAATGTTACTCGATTTTACTTGTTGTTCTTATTACCTTTCACTTGGAATACGTGAGTATAGTCGGTACTTGAGACTACAATTGGTTACTCGATTTTACTTCGGGTCACATTTGTTGAATACTTATCTTGATTCTTTGGATTTCTTGATGGTAGTGGGATTTTGTCATTTGTTGAATACTTATCATTCTTTGGATTTCTGATTTTCTGTTTGACATTTGATAACTGCTTCCATTTATCGATGTTTGAATAATGGATTTTGAACACTTGATTCATTTTTTATTTGATTATGGTCAACTCCTCTTTAGTAACCGGAGAAATTGTATATGAACTTACTGAATAGTGTTCGCTCACCCTGCATACTATTCATTCTCATGTAATGAGTAAGATTTACTAGAGAACTTTGGCTCGGGTTGAACTTACTGAACATTGTTCTCTTACCCTTCATACTCTTCTTTCTTAAGTAATGAGTAAGATTTAGTAGAAAACTTTTACTCGGGTTGAC
The DNA here is from genome assembly GCA_013146195.2 of Codonopsis lanceolata. Lineage (NCBI taxonomy): Eukaryota > Viridiplantae > Streptophyta > Magnoliopsida > Asterales > Campanulaceae > Codonopsis > Codonopsis lanceolata. Next base: position 97,723,935 of record CM028380.1, on the reverse strand, counting down.
CAAGATGGCGGTTACGAGAATTCTAAATCTAGTTCTTTCTTATTTAATCACATGATGATACTTTGATTAAATTGTTGACTTACGTTAAGTTTCGATTTTTGGTATTGAATTACTCGGGTTATTTTGACTTTAGTCAAGGATGTATCAAAGTTTATTTATGATGAGTTTGATAATATTCAGATGAGGTCTCATGTAAGACAGCCTTACGTATCCTTATCCGTAAGACGATCTATCCAGGTTAAATGGGGCAAAATTCAAGAATCTCAATGCAATCCCTTAGTTTTTAAAAATTACAGCGCCACCCCTCATATTTATATATGTAGAATGTCGTTTTTTACTATTAACAATGTCACTTTATAGTATAAAATGTGTCACTTTTATCCTTAGAAGTGTACTTTTCATTTTTAATGAAAATTATAATTTTTCCCTATAAAAATATTACTTGTTAGGCTTAAATGTGTCACTTTTAGTTTTAAATGTGTTACTTTCACTTTGAAAAGTGTCTCATTTTTTTATAAATAAAAATCATTACGTTTGACATTAAAGTGTTAGTTTGTAACATTAAAAGTGTCTCTTTATAGAATTAAATGGGTTGCTTTCGACCGTACAAGTGTCATTTTGCCTTATAAATAAAAATAGTCGTTATTGACCTTAAAAGTGTCACTTTTTAGCATTGAAAATGTCACGTTTTAATATTAAATATGTTACTTTTGACAGTCAACGTTAGTTTTAATGTGACATTTCTTAGTATTAAATGAGTCACTTTTTAGTATTAAGAGTGTCACTTTTTAGTATCAAATGTGTCACTTTTTAGTATCAAATATGTCACTTTTTAGTATTAATAGTGTCACATTTTAGTATAAATGTGTCACTTTTTAGTATTAAGAGTGTCACATTTTAGTATTAAATGTGTCATTTTTTAGTATTAAGAGTGTTACTTTGTATTTTAATGAAAATTATAATAAATTTCACATTATAGTGTAAGTTTTAACATTAAAAATATGTCACTTTTGTGTTTTCAATATGTCATTTAGCATTTCGTCACTGTCCGTTAGAATCCGTCAAGTATCCCAAGACAATTGATGCTAACGGATGGTTAACGAAGCTAACTAATGATTAAATTGTAAGGCATAGAAAACATAAAGAATTTGGGCTCATTAATGAGTATTAAAACTAAATCTTTAAGCGTCGTTTCTAAATCTTTAATGAGTATCAAACCGACAAACCTACTTGACCTAAATCTTTAAGCGTCGTTTCTAACCAACTCGGCTAATCTGTTATTATAATTTTATTAACATGTTTGGTTATTAAACCGCGAAATTCAAAATGGGGCTCCGTTTTACTGATCTACGGTCCTACACAAGTCTTTGCCTAAAATTTATTATTTAATTCGTTACATTATATATATATATATATATATATATATATATATATATATATATTCTTAGAGCATCTCCATTGTAGTTTTTAGCCAACTTCTTATGCATTGGTTTTTGAGTTAGTGGCCACTTAAGAGCCAAGTAAGAAAGAGAAGAGAGGTATTAGGAGAGAGAAAGAGAGATTGGGTTCTTCACTAAGAACCTCCAAAATGGAAGGAAGTTTTGCAGGTTGTCGGCTTTGTGTGTGGGGGAAGGGGAAGGAAGGATTTTATTTTATTTGATTTGATGTTAAATTTAAAAATTTTTTGTATAAGAAGTTTTGTAAGAATAGTATACAAGAGTAATGAGAAGATTTATTGTTCGTTACATATATAAGAAATTGGTATAAATTTTAACATTAAGGATGCTCTTACCTTCTACGATCTGATGCCAACTCTTCCTCCAATAATAGAACGCGAGGCTCAAGCCGGCAAGAATGATCCCAAATATTGAGGGCAGGATCACTCTGATTGAAGCACCTTTCCTCGTATTCGATCGAGATTGAAGGGCTGTAACATGTTCTATACAAACAAGAAAAGATATTCTTAGAATACCTAAAAAAGATAAAAGTTTCCTAGAGATTGTAAAATTATCATAAACATAAGAATATGGTGACATAGAAATTCAACGTACCTAACTCAGAGGAAGCCATCCTTATGTAGATGTCTTGACCACCTTGAGAGAACTCTCTCATATTAATCAAGTCACCAAACCAAAGCAAACATCCACTTCCTGCTCCTCGTATGTCCAAATTCGAATAAGCTGTACACGAGCAGTTCTGCAAGCATACCATCTCACATTCCTCCAGAGTCATGCTCGTGTTGAACCACGAGCTGTTTGTGTCAGGCAACTTAAGCCCATGATACTGGATAAACCCATCTCCGGTTTTGCAATCCAAGGGTGTTCTTCTCACACATCCGTGCGACCAGTCAGTGTCATCCCACTCATTCTTGTTCTTAGGAACAAATTTATCCAAACACCCACACAGTGGAGCTCTTTCAATGTTACAAACCCCATGAGCACCACACAGAGAATACGCATCACAATTATCTATCGGTGAAACCAGGTAAATCACCCAGTCGTGTGCCTGCTTAACCCATGTCCAACGCTGCTTAAGGCCAGTTGGGTTCAACACTAACCTTGTAATCACTGAGCTATTGAGCATATTATATCTATAGAACACCTCCCTCTCATTGAAGACAAATTCATATCTGTAAATGGTATTTTTCACCAAATTTGGGGTACCACTAAAGCGAAGACCATTCCACGGCCCATCGCGAGAAGAGTACAACCAAACCCTTTTGCAGCGTAGGTTGTGGATATCCAATATTCACAAGATGAAGCGAATACTCCCCTGGAGCCGGATCATCACTGCTCTTCCATGATGAAATATACATCTCTATTCCTGTCACAAGGTTCTTACCCAACTTCATGCCAGGTAAAAGGGTATCACATGGATAATCAAAGCCTTGCCACAAGAAACTCTGTGGGTTTTGGTCACTTGTATCTCTTACGACAAGATTTCCTGAATCAAGTAGCTGTGCAACTGGATTCCCGGCCATTCTTGATGTGTTTGTAGACCAAATAGTGTTATTGTAGCCATTGACGAGGACAAGTAGCCCTGGATTGATAACCTTTAACTCCCCCAGCGTGTTATTCAGTGGGGCGTCTCTATTGGCAACCCAAACTACCGTCTTTATGGTTACTATTGTATTATACCATATACCTACATATCTGTTCTTGGTATTACCTGGACTGAAGAATCCCAATTCAAAGCTTCCACCAGAGGAAACGATTGTCTCGCCATCTTGCAAGAACTGGGTTCTTGTTATGGTATCCAATGCATTCGAGATCATTAGGACAGAACACCAGACAAACAGCATGGCCATGAATCGTCTCCTCATAGTTGTGTATGGGTTCATATTTTTTTCTTTTACAGGCTGTTGATCTTATTTAATTTTGACAATTGGCAAACCTTAACTTAATAAAGTGTGAACAACCGAGAGAGAAAGTAGCTCGGGACTTTAACTTAGATTCTACATTTTCAAATCTTATTTATTTCCTCACATATATTGAATTTAGTAAAAACATGTATAAAACGGTATTACGGATCTTAAATTCGCAAAATAGAACCCAACAATAATAAAAAGACGGTAGCTGGACCGGGTAAACCATAAATAAAGACCGTGGATTACGCAGTAAAAAATATGTCAAAATGTGAGAAAAATAAGTAAAAAATCAGATAAATGGTGCTGAAACCCACGGATCCGCTCGGATCCACCAACACAACTCGTGGGTCACTAATAAATGGTGTGTAACCTCGCTGAAGGTGACAGCACACTAATAAGAAGTTTGGTTGTTTTGCTCTCCGTGCCCCTGTATTTTAAAAGTTTTCTGCCGAAAATTTCATTTTTCCCACGCCTTGCACTTTCGTCCTCTGTTAGCTCCGTTAGTCCTCCGTTAGCCTTATTTTCCTTTGAATGTTTGATGGACCCTAACGGAATTTGACAAAATGATAAGAGACATATTTAAAGCCAAACGTGTCACATTTAAAAGGTAAAAGTGACACTCTAAATACTAAAAAGAAACTCTTTTATGCGGGAAAAAATTTCATTAAAATACAAAATAACACTTTTAATACCAAAAAGTGACACTATTAATATCAAAAAGTGACACTCTTAATACTAAAAAGTGACACTTTAAAACTAACAGTGACGATTTTAATTTATACATTTATAATGCAAAATAGCACTTTCTAAAGCAAAAGTAACACATTTAAGGCTAAAAAGTAACATCCTTTAAAGGGAAAAAGTGATATTTTTTATTAAAAACACAAAAAAGAGCATATTTCATGGTGAAAAGTGACACATTTTATACTGAAAAATGATATTTTTAATACTAACAAGTGAGACTCTTTATTTATACACGTGAGAGATGACGCTGTAATTTTCAAAAATTGAAGGGTTGTACTGAGATTACTGAATCTTGGCACATTAAACATGGATAGATTCGTTTTACGGATCCTATTAGGATCCGTAAGACGTCTTACAGAGACCACCTCATTAAATTATTATTTGTTCTCTCTGTCCCAAAATTATTGTCCTACTCAATCCGACACACGAATTAAAAAATGATTGACATAATTATTAATATTGATTTGATGTCTTGTTTTCTGTGTATGTGATTTATAATTAAAGTATGATGAAATATAAGGGTAAATTGGTAAAACTGTTGTCATAAAAATGAAAGTTTCAAAAAAAAAAACAATTATTTTAGGACAGTCAAAAAATGAAAGGAGGACAATAATTTTAGGTTTGAAGAGAGTTTTTTTTCATGCGATTCCCTCTTCATACCATTACCATTACAAATGTCATCCAATATTTTTGAATATGTCAAAAATACCCTTACTAAGTTGAGGGATTTAAACAATATGTTAGTGCAAACATTATTAGAAGTGTATGAAAATAAGTATAATAATAGATTTGTTCCAAATTGATAGTGTATTTGGTAATAACAAATGAACAAGTTAAAAGGAATGATTTAACAAAAAGATGTTATAATTAAAAAACGATGAAAAAAATGGAGAACACATGATCAATAAGTACGTTTTGTTGGAGAAAAAGCTAAAATATATAGTTTACTCGTTTGAATGTTTGGATTACTACAAATAGCCTTAAACATTATTTTATTGGTTCCTAATTTATAGATTTTAATAACAAATCCCTATTGAATTAACTAAGTAACTTTTGATAGGATTTTCACCATCTATTATGTTCTAAATTTTTTGAATAGATCTATGAGGTTGAGAAATATATAGACATCTTATTTTATGTTATAACCTTAAATTAAAGATCTTGTCTTTGGCAATTTTATTTTGTAATATAGAAATAAAACCTCTTAAAAATATAAGAATGTTTTATTAGTTTTTCTTCAAATTAACCATTATAATGAATATCTACGCATTTTTTCTAAATCGCAATATAAATTACCCAAAAGAAATAGTGTTCAAATTTAATTAACATTATCTTTCTACAATGCATTCATTCACTCTTATCAGTATTTAAATTGAAAACAATATTTAAATTCCCCAATTAAATTAATATTTAAACCACATAACACTCTACCTATAAAAGTGTAGATTGTTTCTTAGAAATTAGTAGACGAGAAAAATTGACCATAAACCTAATAAACCATCCACTATTAATTAAGGAAAAGACAATTATATTTATCATGATAAAAAATAATGTTTTTAACAAAATAACCCTAAGTAACGTTAAAGTAATATGTTGTCTTTGACTATTTTATTTTGTAATTTGAAAATAAAACCTTTTTAATGAATAAATAAAATGTTTATCCCAAAAGAAATATAGTTAAAATTTATTGACAAAGTTTTTCTATTTTGAATTCATTCACTCTTATAAATGCATCAATTGAAAATAATAATTAAAAATTTCCCTAATCAAACCATTATTTCCACTTCCAAACACTCCGAGTCACAAATTATAAAATTGGCACAATCGAAGTCTTCAACAACAGTGAGAATACACATTTTTATCTGGAAGTTAGTATGTTGAGTTGTAGACATCATACCATCTAGCTCAAAATCTTTTAACGCACGAAAGTTATCTCAAACAATCATATAAAACTGACATTTGAGAAGAATGTAGTACTGACTTGTCAACTTAGAAGATTGTGTTCAACCATAAATAGGCCAAATTATGATTTTTCACATATCCACCAAATCTCACTGTCCACCTAACCTACGAAGTATCCCACTTTGATACATGTTGTTGTCTTTGTCCCAATTAGCCCCATTGGCCTTATAGACACTAGAAATAGTAACGAATATGACAAGTTCGTGTCACGTGATAGCCCCAATGCAGAACCAGACCAATATATTATTTATTATTATTTTATTATTTATAATTATATATAATATACTAATATAGTATATATATATATATATATATATATATATATATATATATATTAAATTAATAATTCCTTAAGGCTTAAGCCTTAAGTAGTAAGCACAAAGCCACACAGTCACAGACAGTCGGACATACTTTCCTAACCCTAAATCGGTAAATCAATGGTGAGTTTGTGACTATGTCTCTTAGTCTCACTCTCTCATCTCAGTCTCTCTTCTTGGCTTCTCACTATCCCTCCGTCTGGCGTCTGCCATTACCGTCGTCTCAGAAGTCCGAAAGCCAACAAACAAGGCAACAAGGTGAGGTACGGTACCTCTCTCCTTTCTTCTTTATCACTCTCAAACCCTAGATTTTCCCCACTCTCCTCCCTTGTTCTTTGTCTCTCTTATGACTCATACCCCTTTCTAATTTGTTTCTTTGTTTAATGTTTGTAGCACAAAGTCATAGACCATGCTGCCTTCAACTGAAACCCTCCACTAGATCTGTTGATTCTTCATCCCTAAATCTTCCTACGCATACATCTGAGTGCATACTTCATTTAATTTTAATTGCTTCACATCATTTAGTTCAAATTTCCTCGTTTGATTAGATCGAGTTCACGCCTCACTGATCATTAAGCATTCAATTTATTTTACTTTATGAATGCTTCCCCACGTTTGATTGATTTGAGGTTGTTATTGTATTTTACTTGTGGTTCGTGACTTCATCCTGTTGTCAATACATCAATTTTCCCCCTTCTTTTCAATTCAAAATTTGATTTTTACTGAAGTTTAACTTGTGGGTTGGTTTTTGGGTTTCCTTGATTTCCTCGATAAAGTTGCGTAATTCGCGTTTACATTGTGGGATGAATGAGGGTGAATCCATGAGTTTGTTCATGTGAGTGAGGAGAGTCAAGAAGTGATGGTCTAGTGTGCTTAAATTGTTGTAGATTTTGGGATTTTTGTGTGCCAGTGAGCTCTTTTTGTTGTAGGTTATGGGCTTTGGAAGTCTTTGATATTTGGAGTATTTTGGTGTGATTAGTGATTAATGATTAGCTTCATCTTGTGATAAATATAAAAGGACTCAGTGTTGAAGCCCATGGCCCCCACCTCTTTCCTATGTAACGTTGTTCATCAATCTCTAATTCATGCACCACAGACAGATAAAAATATTTACCGGTGTGTATATAATGATAGACATATTTATGTGACCAATAAGTCAAAGAGTCCTTGTCCTTCTTGTAAGCTTCCTATGTATTATGAGGTCATTCTTGTGGAGGAGGGTAACCGTAATGCAGCTGGGGAGGTGACTGGTGGTGTTGGTGCAAGTGGTGGTTATGGGTTCGTGAAGGGGGTGGCTGCGTATATGGTTATAGATGATTTGGTTGTGGTCCCCCTGTCTAGTCTACCAGTAAGCTGCTTAATATGTTTGATGCTTCTAATGTATTTGGTTCTTATAATTTTCTTTTCTAATTACTCCTTCCATCTCAAAAATAAATGAAAAATGTATTCCCTCTTTGATTAGCTCCTAAAAATAATTATTTCCTAAAATGTGTAAAGTGTTACAGTAAGTTGATAAAATAAAAATTGTTGGTAGGGTTTGAAGGTTTTAAAGATGGCGTTCCAGTCCAAGGAAGTTCTAACTAGCATCTTCCTCTTCCAAGATGAGGCTCCAAGTGTTACTAGTCAGAAAAAAAGACGTGGTTAGAATCGTTAGGTCGCATAAAGAATTAGTAAGATGAGAGAAATTTGTAGTTTTCTTTATAGTTTAGTACTGAGCTGAATGGGATCATCTTGAATGGTGATAAGTTTCTATGGTCTGCTTATATACATTTCTCTGTTTGATTCCATATTATACTCCAAAGTAAAGCTCTAATTTTCAAACTTTTTTTTATTTCCTTGTCTTCTTGGTCTTACTTATTTTTTTCTATCTTTCCGTTTCAGGTAAAGAGTTCATTCCTTCGGTGCTCTCAACAATTTGTTTTGTACTCTTTTGTTATTTTATATTTCTAGCATCAACACTCAACACTTATTAAGCTCATACTTTTTAGTTATTTTGTTTCTCTATATATTTTGTTTCTCTATATATTTTGTTTGTATTCTTTTGTTATTTTGTTTCCACCGGTTTGTTATGTTTATGAGTCTATGATTTTGACATTTTTAATTGTTGAATGTAATTTTATGGAAGGTTTTTAATCTATTTATGAAGTTTAAATCTTTTAGATTTTATTATGTATTTGTATGAAACAGGTAATAAATAAATAAACATCATATTGGTTCGATCCTAGTTCTTGTACGTCTTCAATTGGTTCTGGACTGGACCAATGTATTGGTTCTCAAACATATTGGGTTGGTCTTGATTCTAAATTTTTTGAGAACCGGACTATTGGTCTAGTCCTGGTTTTCTCTTTTTTTCCAAAAAAAATGGACCGAACCGGACCAAGCTCACCCCTAATTTTAGCTATTATATTATTATTAAATTTTATTTTTATATATTATTTAATTACAAAAATTCTTCTTCTCTCTTCTTTGCTAGCTAAGTCTCCAACTATGCTACCACCAATAACCACAAATGACTGGGTTCTGAACCCTAAACCAATCTCAGGTATAGGACCTAACGTAGTTAGATGAGGGAATCTCTCTATTCCCATTCCATGACTTTCGACTTTCTTTTCTTCTACTGCAACTCTCCTTTGATGGAAAGAGATTTTTTGGAAACATAGATTGATAGGTCTTGATGTTGCAAAACATCAAAACTAGATTAACATAATTTTCTATTAAATATTTTTTAATAGACTTAAATGTACAAGCGTTATTGTCAAAGAAGGAATAGGAAGAAGGTTTGGTGAAGCGTACATGAAGAACAAAACAACACAATTGAAGACCAATTAAATAGCCATGATCAAAACAGATACGACTTAGTACTAAAATAGACCTTTATGTATGCCTCATACTGAACACAGTGGAAATATTTCTACTGAGATAAAAACTCTATGGGGATGTTCAGAACCATAATAGAATATTCCTAACATGTTAGCTGCAAGTTGTGAACATGAGACATATATCTACCAACCTGTACAACATCAACCCATTGCCTAGCCACTAGATTACAATAGTAACTTTGTGTTAAAATGAAGAAGAAGTATGTCAACTAGCTTCTTCAGGGACTGATGTGTATTCATTCAGAAGTCTCCAAACTTCAGGGGTGTCGAGTGTTCACTTTCCTTTCTGAGTTAGTTATGTTAGTTATCATTAAGGGATTTTATGTATTTTCCCTTTATAGCTTTCAGTTACAGGCTGCAACTGAATGTGTGATTCAAGGATTTATATATCCTCTTCTGTATCTGTATTTCATCCATTAAGAAAAACTCAATTCAAGAAATACAATACTCCTTTTTCTCTTCATTCTTTAACATGGTATCAGAGCAAGGATGAAGATTCTGTTGATCCTGTTTGCTCATCATCTTCATGACTGCCGATTGAAATATTGCTATGAGTTGTCTTTTTGCTCTCCTGGTTAAACACTTCATCCTTTTCTCTTTCTTCTTTATCATTCTATGATTTGTCCCTTCTTCTCTTGGATTTCTCAGTATGACAAATCAATCTAGTCCCACTTCTACTAAATAAGATAACAAAAACAAAAATCAAGAATCCACAAGCAATACAGATGATTTTTATGACTTTCATGAATCTTCTTTCCAACTGCCTCCTGGACATCCTCTTTATCTTCACCCTCACGATCATCCAGGTATGACTCTTGTTTATGATCTTCTTATAGATTGAAACTTTTCTCAATGGAAATTAGCCATCACAATTGCCTTATCTGCCAAGAACAAACTTGGCATGATCAATGGCACTTTCAAGAAACCCCAACCTGATTCCAAATATTCAAATTCTTGGGATAGATGCAATTCTATGACCATATCTTGGCTTCTTAACTCTGTCACCCCTGAAATCCGTCAAAGTATAGTCTACTTTCCCACATCATGTGAAATGTGGGAAGACATGATTACTAGGTACTCTCAAAGTGATTCCACAAAACTTTATCAAATCCGAAAAACCATAGCCCTTTGTACTCAAGGAACCTTGTCTGTTAATGCTTACTTTACTAAATTTAGAGGTCTATGGGATGAATTGCAAAATATGCTTCCCCTACCAAACTGTATATGTGAGTGCAATTGTGGAGCATTAAAATTTCGTGAGGACTATGATCATATATATAAGATTACCCAATTTCTTATGGGACTATCTGATTCTTACACAGATGTAAAAGGCAGATATTGAGAATGGTCCCTTTACCTTTTTTATCCAAGACAGTCTCCATAGTCATTCAAGAAGAAGGTCAAAGGCAGTGTGGCACTTCCTCTAATCAACTTGAATTCTCAACTGCTCTTCTTGGAAAGTTTGTCAACAAGAACACTGGAACCAACACTACTTTACCTGGCAAATTTGGAAACAACAATAATGGTGGAAACATATTCAACAAAGCTGGACAAAATTCTTTCAAGAACACTCAAAACAATGGCAGTACAACCTCTAAAGGGAAGTTTTTGTGTGACTTGTATCATGGAGATTCACATCCCAAAGAGAAATGCTTCTTCATCCATGGTTTCCCAGACTGGCATCCCTTATTTGGCACTAAACGTGATTTTACCAAGATGCCAAAGAACAAAGTTAAAGGAAAAACCATCAATTATGCAGCCTTGAAAGAGAACACCAGCAACCACTTCACAGATGAGCAAGTTCTTTGCTATGATCAACCCTAAGGCAAATAACATTGAAGTTGAATCTCCACTTGAACTCAATGCAGATCATATGGCAGGTAATTTCTTCAACTTTAATAAATATGCTAATCTTCTATGCTTATCTAATTACAAATGCAATCCCTTAGATTGGATCATTGATACAGGTGCATCTCATCATATTACTAATTGTTTTGCAAATCTTATTAATCCTATTCCTACACAATCTGTGATCCACTTGCCTAATGGAAAGAATTCCATTATCACTCACAAAGGGACTGTCAGATTGTCCAAAGAAATCATTCTCCTTAATGTCTTCTTTGTTCCAGAACTTAAATGCAATTTATTGTCAGGAAGTAGATACACTCAAGATAATCCTTGTCTTCTCACCTTCTCTAAATCTCTTTGTTATATTCAGGACCTAGCCAAGAAAACTTGCAAGGTGATTGGTAAACTTGATGAAGGACTGTATAAACTCCATCCTCCTGAGCCCTATGTGGATATCAACATGAATAACTCCAAAGTTGTCCACTCTACCTCTACCTTTTTTAGCAATGGCTTTCCTCAAATTGTAGACAATGAGATTCATTTTAATTCCAATACTGATGATCCTATGTATCTCTGGCATAAAAGACTTGGACATCTACCTTTACAAGCAATGAAATATATTGATTCTCTATGCTTTCTAAACTTCAATAAATAACCTTTGTTGTGATATCTGTCATCTAGCAAGACAGACCAGAAAACCATTTAACATTAGTAACTCTATTAAACCTTCTCCTTTTGATCTTCTACATTGTGATGTGTGGGGACCTTATAAACATTCTACTTATGAAGGCTGCAATTCTTTCCTCGCTATAGTTGATGACAATACTAGATCTACCTGGACCATTCTACTTAACTCTAAAGCCAATGTCTGCAATATTATGCAATCCTTTTTAACTATGGTCAACACTCGGTTCAATAAATCTGTTAAAGAAATCAGGTCTGACAATGGGATTGAATTCTTTAATACTTGCATGAATTCTCTTATGGACTCATTAGGCATTATACATCAAAGTACTTGCATTGATACTCCTCAACAGAATGGTAGAGCAGAAAGAAAGCATAGACATCTCTTAGAACTTGCCAGAGCCTTAAAATTTCAAGCCAATCTCCCTATACATTTATGGGGAGATTGTCTTCTCACTGCCACTTATTTGATTAACAGACTTCCTAATTCAGTGTTGAAATTTAAGACACCTTTTGAAGCTCTTTATGGAACCACCCCTTCTTACAAACATCTGAAAACTATGGGCTGCCTTTGCTATGTGTCCACTCTTACCCAAAATAAGGACAAATTTATGCCCAGATCACAAAAATGTGTTTTCCTTGGCTATGCTCCATCTAAAAAGGCCTATAAGTGTTACAATGTTATTACACACAAAATTCTTTTTAGTAGAGATGTTGAATTCTGTGAAAATGTATTTCCCTTTCAAGATCATAATGAATCTAATTCCAACAACATGTTATTCCCTACTACAGAATCATACACCTTTGTAGATGATGATAATGATCAACATTCTTCTGTTCAAAAAAACACTCCTACTCAATCTCTTGTTCCTAATATTGATCAACCTACAGACATACCTGAAATACATGTTGATGTTCCTTTAACAACTAGACCTATAAGAAATAAAACTATTCCTACAAAATTTAAAGATTATACAGGTCTGCCTACTCATCTTCAAGATCATACTGCAGGATTTGTAAAAGGTACATCTCCTTACCCCTTTAAAAACTTTTGTAACTTTAGTTAAGTCTCTGAAAATTACAAAATCTATTCTTCTAAGATTTCTGAAAATTGTGAACCCCAAACCTTTGAGCAGGCTGTAAAAGATCCTTTGTGGTGCCAAGCTATGGAAGATGAGTTAAGAGCTTTGGAGATTAACAAAACCTGGACTGTTCAACATTTACCACCAAACAATCACAAAGTTGGGTCAAAATGGATATTCAGAATCAAGTATAATGCAGATGGCAGTATTGATAAATACAAGGCCAGATTAGTTGCAAAAGGCTTTACTTAAGTGGAAGGATATGATTATTTTGAGACCTTTGCTCCTGTAGCAAAGATGACATCTATCAGAATTCTTCTCTTCATTGCTGCTTCAAAGAACTGGAGATAAACCACATGGATGTTTCAAATGCCTTCCTTCATGGAGATTTAAAAGAAGAAGTATTCATGGACTTACCTCCTGGCTAATGTCACAATTTACCTCTTGATAAGGGCCATGTTGTATGCAAGCTTCATAAGTCCATATATGGCCTGAAACAAGCCCCAAGACAGTGGTATGAAAAGCTCTCAACCACCCTTATCCAATTTGGTTTCAACTCATCTCAAAATGATCATTCCCTATTTACTTTCAAATCTGATAATGACATTGTTATCATCCTGGTATATGTGGATGATCTCATTATCACTAGAACATATAAAGATCTGATTACTAGTGTCAAAAATTACCTCCAAGCCAAATTTCCTGTTAAAGATCTAGGAGAACTTAAGTATTTTCTTGGGATTGAAATTGCAAGAAATTCCTAAGGAGTCTGTTTTCACCAAAGAAAATACACTATGGATATCATTTCTGATTGTGGTCTTTTAGATGCTAAACCTAAGTTTACTCCTATCAAACAACACCATAAGCTAGCCTCTTCTAATGAGTCTTTTCTTACTAATCTTGCTCCCTGCAGAAGGCTGATAGGAAGATTAATCTATCTAACCATTACAAGGCCTAATATATCTTATGGAGTCCACATTCTCAGCCAATTTATGGCTAATCCTACTACTAGAACAATGGAATGCAGGCTTAAGACTGGTAAAATATCTCAAAGGAAGCTCAGGTCAAGGAATATTCTATCTTGTCAATAGCCCTCTGCACCTCACTCCCTACTATGATTTAGATTGGGCTTCCTGTCCTATCTCCAGAAAATCAGTCACTGGCTTCTGTGTTTTTCTTGGAAATGCTCTTATATCCTGGAAAAGTAAAAAACAATACACTGTAAGCAGATCCTCATTAGATGAAGAATACAGGAGCATGGTTGACACTTGTTGTGAGTTGACTTGGCTTATGGTTGTTCTAAAAGATTTCCAGATTGATATTGACAATCCTATTCCTCTTCAATGTGACAACAAATCTGCTTTATTCATTACTGCCAATCCTGTTTTCCATGAAAGAACTAAGCACATTGATATAGACTGTCACATTGTAAGAAATATGCTTCTGAAGAACTTGATTTCAACTGAGTATATTGCATCCCAGTTGCAATTAGCTGATCTGTTTACTAAAGCTCTCCCCAACCATCAATTTTCTGAGCTTCTTAGCAAGTTGCAAGTAAACAACTTATTCTTCCTTCCAACTTGAGAGGGGATGTTAAAATGAAGAAGAAATCTGTCAACTAGCTTCTTTAGGGACTGATGTGTATTCATTCAGAAGTCTCCAAACTTCAGGGGTGTCGAGTGTTCACTTTCCTTTCTGAGTTAGTTATGTTAGTTATCATTAAGGGCTTTTATGTATTTTCCCTTTATAGCTTTCAGTTACAGGCTGCAACTGAATGTGTAATTCAAGGATTTATATATCCTCTTCTGTATCTGTATTTCATCCATTAAGAAAAACTCAATTCAAGAAATACAATACTCCTTTTTCTCTTCATTCTTTAACACTTTGCTAACCCAATACCTATATAAAGGAACAGATTCCCAAGGAATGAACAGAGAGGGTCATCATACAGAGATAACATATATAAATAGTGATCATAATCAGGCAAGATACAAAGACAAAAAGAGAGATTATATGGTATTGAGAGCACTGGAAGCATATCAACTATCATTGTTCTATTAGAGAATTATTTGAGATAGTCAAATTATTGCAGCCTAGATCATCCCCTCCATGATCAAAGATCACTCCAAATTTTTTTTGCACAAATCAAGCACCCGTTAACCTAAAGGCAAATCAACATCAAGCCAAACTAGCAAACTTCATTTGAGTGTTTATAGAGCTTGATTCCTTTTCAACTCTTTGTCAACCAATAGAAAATTTCATGTTCATTACTGAGAGGTAAGTTTGCAAATCAATGTACAACCTTATTACTGCGAGTGCCTCGTTCCGAACTTGTCTACGCTACCTGGGAAACCAGGCGAGCTTCAAAACTTTTAGCACGAGGAATACGCTTGGCCTCAATTTGTGGACTCAAAATATTGAACAAAGTCGCCACCACTATTTAAGGAATAAATAAAGAAAAACCAAATATACCATAAAATAGGGGTTTGGAGGGTAAGTTACAATTTGGGAAGGCGTTAGATACCCAACTCACCCTTTTGGTCTCAAAATAGGTATTTAAGATAAATATGTTCTCTTTATATATTTAATCTAAATACAACATTTATATATATAGATATATGTGCGATAAAGAAAATAAAGGAAAACTTGTAGCAACTACATTTTAAAGTCGCAATAAAAGCGGATATAAATTAGACTTTAATATCAACTTATTTTATAGCTATTTATGTTCAAATTAAATCAGAATAACAAATTATTTTATGTTATTATACTAATATAATAATATCAATTTAGATAGAAATGAAGATAAGTTTAAGGTACCTACCTCTTGAAGCGTGAGGGTTTATACCCGGGACCACTTTACTAACGCGATCTTGTTGATGTGCTTCCTCTGTCCTCCTAAGAAAGGATGTTTTTTCTTGTTGTTGTTTGTTGATATTGTTGTTGTTGTTGAAATTTGGGCAGCGTAACTGCTGCGTTTGCTGCTTTTCGCCTTTCCAATCGGGCAGAGTAACTACTTGTATTTGTTGGTTTGTTGTTGATATCATGTCTAAAATCGGGCTGAGTATGTAACGCACCGTATTCTTGTATGTACATTGTGTGCTTGCCTTCATGTTTTCTTGTTGATTGTGAGCATGTTACTTAGTTTATAAGTGTTTTAGAAACATTCATAAGTCATTCATGAAGCCCTTAGCATGTTTAGAATCATGTTTGCATGCTTGTTTAATCGCCGGTTGAATTGCTTGTTTGGTTCTTCTTCTTTCCTCCTTCGCTTGGATTGTTCTCGGGTGTTGTTTGAGGGTGCTTGTGATGAGTTTTAAACTCATTTTTGTTGGGGTTTGAAACCCCTTGATTTGGCTAAGTGTTTGGGGTCTTTTAGGTTGAGTTTTGAGCCATTTTGGTTCTGCCGGGCTTGCCCTCGCAAGGTGAAATGACGTTGCCCCCGCAAGGTAGACAGAAAGTGAGGTGTTGTGCATCCAGGAGGGATACGGTCGCAAGGGTAGGGGGACCATGCGACCGCAAGGTCCCCCGAGACTGGGTTGCCCTGTTTCGATGTTTCTTGAATTCTACCCCTAAACCCCTATCCAAAACCCTTTCTAAACCCCACCTAAACCTCCCTAACCCTTATTACTTGTGTCCTAACATTAGTAACATGTTTTAAGAGTGGATTTAGAGAGCTTTAGTGATCATTAAGCCCACAAAAATCAGATTTTAAGAGACCACATTGTCATGACACTTGTCCCACTCAGTTTTTGAACCATTATACACCACACTTGCAGATTTTGACTCTCATTTCTCTCCCTCACTCTCCAAAAACGGGATTTCTCTTCTCCAAGACTCTCCCATGGCTTCTTGAAGCTCTCATCTTCATCTTCCTTGATCCTTCACTCATTTGCCCAAGCCACCTTTATCAAAAGTGTGGAGCTCGAAGAGTAGAACATTTCCAACCGATCAATCTTCTCATTTGCTTTCTTTGGTGTAGAACACAAGTAAGTTACTCTTCTTCTTCTTCTTCTTTTAGTTCTCATTGACCCTAAGGAAACAAAGCCTATGGTGAATGAGGTCAATGAGGACACTTATATGCTTCCTATGCTATCTTCTTGTATTTTGAAAGTATGAACTTGCTAGGAGCATGTATAGGATGATTTCTTGCCTATGGAAGTTTATAATACTCTTTCATCTTGTCTATTTAAGGTTTTGAACATGTTAGAAACATGTATTATATTTGTGATGGAAGTGTTGTTATATGAGAATGCCCTAATTTATGCCTTCATGATATGTTGTGAAGTTGTTATGTGTTCTATCCTATAAATTGAACTCTATGATGTATATGAATCACATTGCAATGCCTTGGTGAATTTACATCCTTGTTGAACTTAGAAATGACCTAGGTTGGGTTATGAAGCACATAGCTTCAATTTCTCCAAAATTGGGAATTTTGAGAAAAGACTCAACGGAGTCGACTCTAGGGAAGATTTGAACATGTTAAACTCTAGTTTCAATCCCTACGAAGTTTGGACACCGTTTGATTTGGTTTACTCAAATATGAGCTTGGTTTAATTGTTTGCAACAAGTTGTTATGAAAGATTGGTTTTGAGCAATTAATTGCCTTGACATGTTTTTATGGTAGAGATTAATACCCTACTTGGTTGGGCGAGTTCGCTCTTGTCGAATTCGATCCTTAATTGGTTTAAGTTAAGTAAACATCTACTTGTGCATCACATTGAGTCCAGCTGGCATTATTTGGTTTGTTTATTAAGTCGTGGTGGGACGATGCACGCCTTCACGAATTATGGGATTCGTGCTCGCTATGGATCGCCGCACTGACCTCACACACCTCCATTGTTGGCCGCAATGGGGAAGTAGCCCTTTGCCAGTATCAATACGCGCCGCATTGGCTTGCTATCTAGATCGAGTAGGTTCTCGATAAAAGTCGATGTAATCACCGAGCATCGATGTGGCACGATAAAGTATAATAAAGTTTATTGCGGGGAGCTACGGCGGCCGTGACTATATCATATCCTACTTGTATGATTTATTTTCCGCACTTACGTGAATAATGTGTTAAGTGCTATATGATGATCATGTACCATAATTGAGATAAATGTCATGCTATAACATGAACATGCATTTTTAGTAACTTACTAAGTCTTTCGACTTACACTATTTGTTTGTTTTGTTTCCTTAGATCCGAGCCGAGGAGACGGTCCCCGATAGACTCGTTATCACGCTTGGTCGTTTGTGAGCTCAAGGTTGCTCTTTTGGACTTTTGGTAGTTAGTCTTTTATTTTGGAAAGGACGTTGGGAAGCAAGTCACTTAGACTTGTCTTGGGAATTTTGTTGTTGTAGTTAACTTAATGGTTTAACACTTGTAATCTTTTGTATGCCGACTTATATGTCGAGCCTCGTTAATATGTTAATGGTTCGCTACAGTTTCTTCCGCTAAAGCTCGTTTATTTATTATCGTTGTTGTTGTCTCCGGCATGTTGTGGCCGTTGAGGTTTTATAAGCATGTGTTAAAATTGTAGGAGTAGTTGTTGGGTTCCGGCTGTAACGTCGCCGATGACTTGTTTATATTAAGTTGTTTTCCGGCCAAGTGTAGCCGAGTTGTTATTCGTATGCGATGTTGCGCCACATGAATTTTATAATCCTACTTGTGCATGCTTGTGTGTATCTTGTCTATTTGGACGGCACGACCCGGATCTCGCATTGGGGTCCGGGTCAGGTAAGCTTGGTATCGAGCTATAGGTTAGCATCGGCCAGATAGGTTCCATGGCCTAGGTGGTTGGTTAATTGTGTGTTGATTCTAACGTCGAGTGAATTCTTGTAGGGGTTTGATGGATAATCCCAGGAGAGGTAGACCCAGAAGAGGTCCGGTTGAACCTGAAGCGGAGGTACCGCCGCCAGAGAATCCGGTAGTTCCGGATATGGCTGAATTACATCGCAGATTAATGGCTTTTCCGGGCAGGGCAGCCGGAGGTCAAGCCGGGGAGCACCACCACCACCTCCACCACCGAGACCAAGGACCGACACCACTCTCTTAGAGAGATTTCTTAAGTTAAAGCCTAGCGCGTTTCTTGGGAACCGAAACCGAGGAGGCCGAAGTTATGGATGGAGGAAATGATCAAAGTATTGTCCATGTGGGTGTACCGACGAAGAAAGAGTTATTCTAGCAACGTTTAAGTTTAAGGGAGCCGCCGAACATTGGTGGACTGTGTTGAAAGAAAGCTGGGAGATTCAGCAAGTTCCCATTACTTGGGCTAATTTCCAAAGAGAGTTTAAGAATGAATATGTACCGGATGTGGTTCGCAACCAAAGGGAGAAGGAATTCTATGATCTTGAGCAAGGTAGCATGACAGTGGCGGAGTATTCCGCGAAATTCACAGAATTGAGCCGCTATTGTACGTATCTGATTCCTACGGAAGCACGGAGAACACACAAGTTTTTTAAAGGATTGAGGACTGAGTTTAGAAAGCAGATTCTTGCACTTAAGCTCACCGATTATCGAAGTGCAGTTGATCGAGCGTATGAGGTGGAGCAAGATATTGAGGAACACCGGGTCAAGAACAATTCTAGTAGTGCACGACAGACTACTCAGAGCAATAATCAGGGAAATAATTCGGGTAATAGAAGGGGATATCAAGGAAACAGTGATAGGAGAAGTGGAGGCCAAGGTAGGCCACAATCTGGGAAGCAGGGTAACAATACTTCTTCATCTCAAGGGCAACAAGGATCGCGCAATGAGACTATGATTTGTTCATTCTGCCAGAGGTCTGGGCACACAGCTGATAGGTGCTGGGGGAAAAATGGGAAGTGTTTCTATTGCGGTGATGGAACTCACCTGAAGAAAGATTGTCCGAAGTTTAAGGCCAATCAATCGGGTAGCGCCGGTCAACAATCTGGGGCTAAGAGAGATGGGGATGGTAAACCAAAGGTGCAGGGCCGTGTGTTTGCGCTTGATCAGCGCGAGGTTCAGGGGTCTACGGCCGTGATAGGAGGTACTCTTTCTATATTCGATCATAAGGCTCGAGTTCTCATAGATCCAGGGTCTTCGCATTCTTATGTTGCTTCACACTTTATTGAGAATCTATGTGTACTGCCTCAACCTTTGCCATATCTGCTTGAAGTGTCTACCCCGCTCGGGGAATATATGCTCGCATCTGAAGTGTTTAAATCTTGTGATGTATTGGTGGGTGACCACACTTTGCATGCGGACTTGGTAGTTCTACCTATACGTGATTTTGATGTGATTCTTGGCATGGACCGGTTATGTGCTTATCATGCTATAGTTGACTGCCATAGAAAGCGGGTTACTTTTTATATGCCGGGTGTACCTGAATTTGCATTTGAGGGTGATCATGCATCGAGTGATTTGCATTTTATTTCTGCTCTAAGGGCTAGAAAATTATTGTCTCAAGGGTGTACGGGTTATCTTACATGCGTTGTTGATAAGAAGAAGTCTTCGCCGAATTTAGAAGAGGTTCCGGTAGTATGTGAGTTTCCCGATGTATTTTCTACCGACCGTGCTATGCCACCCGATAGAGAACTAGAATTTTGTATTGAGCTTATTCCGGGGACTTCACCGATTTCTAAGGCACCGTGTAGGATGGCGCCCGCGGAGCTTAGGGAGTTGAAAACTCAGTTGCAAGAACTCCTAGAGATTGGTTTTGTTAAACCGAGTGTGTCGCCTTGGGGCGCACCGGTCTTGTTTGTGAGGAAAAAAGATGGGAGTTTGCGGTTATGCATAGATTATCGGGAATTGAATAAGGTGACCGTTAAGAATAAATATCCACTACCCCACATTGATGACCTCTTTGACCAATTGCAAGGGTCTATTGTGTATTCTAAGCTTGATTTGAGATGGGGTTACTACCAATTGAAAGTGAGAGAGGAAGACATTCCGAAGACGGCTTTTCGCACTAGATATGGGCATTTTGAATTTGTAGTGATGCCATTTGGGTTGACGAATGCACCAGCGGTGTTTATGGATTTGATGAACCGTGTCTTTCATAGCTATCTTGATTGTTTTGTTGTAGTCTTTATTGATGATATCTTAATGTATTCGAAATCTCGGGAGGAGCATGAGAAACACTTGAGGTTTGTCTTGTCTATTCTTCGGGAGAAACAACTTTATGCGAAGTTTAGCAAATGTGCCTTTTGGCTTGAGGAAGTATCTTTCTTGGGGCATATCGTTTCTAGCGCCGGGATATCCGTTGATCCTTCTAAGATTAAAGCGGTGATGAATTGGAAGAGGCCTAGTTCAATTACCGAGGTTCGGAGTTTCTTGGGTCTAGCGGGTTATTACCGGAGATTTATTGAGGGTTTTTCTCGGATTGTGACTCCTATGACTAGATTGACACAAAAGAATGTGCCATTTGTTTGGAGCGAGAAATGCGAGGCTAGTTTCCAAGAGCTTAAGAAGCGGTTGACGTCGGCACCTATTTTGGCTTTGCCTAGTGGAGGAGATAATTTTGTGAACTATAGCGACGCTTCTAAGGAAGGTTTGGGTTGTGTGCTGATGCAAAATGGTAGGGTTATCGCCTATGCGTCGAGGAAGTTGTCTATTCATGAGCAGAATTACCCGACACACGATTTGGAGTTGGCTGCGATTATTTTCGCGTTGCATAAATGGAAACATTACTTGTATGGGGCTAAGTTTGAGATTTTCACCGATCATAAAAGTTTGAAGTATTTATTTTCCCAAAAAGAGTTGAATATGAGGCAAAGAAGATGGATGGAAAAATTAAAAGATCATGATTGCACTTGTAAGACCCCAATTCCCGATTAGCTTGAATTGCGTGCAATGCTCGCACTTCTTCCTTTGTTGATCGCTTATTTGATTTCTGAGAGAGTCTAGATGTGCATGAGAGATCACATTAAGACCAAAATACTTTTAAGAGATGTCATTTAGTTGTTAACTTGCTAAAGTCACAAGTCGTAACTCGACGATAATCGAAATGCGACGCGATTGAGAGTTTACTCGAGTTTTTGTGTTCCTGACCTTGATTTGGTCCTAGATCTTTTTACATGATGATTAAATAACATGTTTAGATGTGTTAGACTTCTAGATGGATGCATATATGTAAGTATTAGATATCATTCATAATATCCTTAACATGATTTAAATCTTGTTTGAATGCTTGTCGAATCGACGATTTGATTGCTACTTTACTTCTTGTCGTTTTTCTTCTTTGTACGACTTTTTCGGTTGGTATTATTTTGACCCTAGATGACTAGGTGAACTTGGGGAATTAACTTAGAATTATTTTTGAGTGGTCGTGTAAACGTTTACACACGCCGAGTTTGTTTTTTCGGAAATTCGTATTTTCGAAGGCCACGATAGGTCTCGTCTAGTATTTTGGCCATAACTTTGTGTACGAAACTCGGAATTCGGATCCGTTTGATGTGTTTGAAACTAGACTCATAGATATTTCTATAAATACCTTTTGTGTAATTTTAGGACGTGTATTTCGGTACAGGACCATTTTGTAAAATGACCCGAATTCTGCTCTACTATAGTTGACCACTCATTGTGTGTTAGACTTTCTATTTGGCCAACCTAACCCTACCCAAACCCAACCTAACCCACCCTAAACCACCCTAGTTCGACCTATCTATCCTCCTCTGCATTCTTGAAAAGTTTTGGGAGTTTTGAAGGGATTAATAGACACTTGGCAAGGAAAGACATCAACATGCATCTACATGCATTGGTCACTCCCTCCCACCCCACTATTCAGCCATAAGGTGACCAAATACATCCACCAAAGTCATTTTCTTCAGCCTCTCTCTCCTAAAACGTGGCTGAATACTCCTTGAAGGTTTGAGAGAGTTTTGAGTGGATTGAAAGCCACTTGGCAAGGGAGAACCCCTACATGCATTGGCCACTCTTCCCACTCACATTTTCAAGCCTTGGGGAAGCCAATACACCCACTAAGCCTTCCATTTTCTGCCATCTCTCTCCAAAAACGTGGACAACATTTTGAGAGCTGAAAGGAGAGTTTTCTTATTGTTCTTGGGAGGTTCTTGAGTGATCAACAATGGTGGCCAACTATTGAAGAAGCCATTTCCAAAACCGAACGGTAGAAGTGAAGAGGCGAGCAAGGAGAACACATACCCAACCTTGCATGGACGTTTTTGTACTTCTTTTAGAGCTTGTTTAAGGTGAGTTACAACATCTCTTCTTATTTCTTTTAGCCTCATTTACCCTAGGGAAAACAATCTTGCTATATGAGGTCAATGAGAGCACTTAGGCCTTTTTAGAGATGCCATGTTCTAGTTTATGCTATGTGATGAATTTGGGTTGTATGAACAGATTATAGACCTATTATAAACCATGATTTTGATTTTATTTATGTGTGGTAATGTATGATAAATCACCCTATCTTGTTGTTTAAGTGTTGGGAGCATGTTTGATGAAATGGTTAGTCTTGTAGAGATGCCATGTTTCACTATATGCTAGATGATGAAATTTTGGTTGGATGAACATGTTGTAAAGTATGTTTATGATGACATTCATGTGTAGATATAGATGATGAATTATTCTATCTTGTTTGTTTAAGTGTTGGGAGCATATTTGATGAAATGGTTAGACTCATATTTGATGAAATAGAAAGAATGAATATATATGCCTTGTTTGTGACTTCTATTCTATGTTGACTAGTTAATTGTTTGAGTGGAGTTTTATGAGTTTAATAACCTTAGTAAACATATTGTAAAGTATGTTTATGATGATATTCAAGGATAGAGATATATGATAAATCATTCTATCTTGTTTGTTTAAGTGTTGGAAGCATGTTTGATGACTTGTGAATGAGTATATAGCCCTAACTTCTGACCGTGATTCTATGTTGCCTACTTAAATGTTTGATTTGGGGTCTTATGGGTTTAATGACCTTAGTAACCTATTGATTCATGTTAGTATGGACATAGGAGAGTATTGAGGCCAACGGCTTCTATACCCTAATTTTTGAAAGATTGATTATGACTCAACGGAGTTGACCATTGGGTTAGTATGACATTAAGGAGTAATATGCCTAAGTCCTACGAATTTTGGGGTAGTATTAATGGAGGTTAAGCCTCCAAGCATTTTAAAGTGTATGAAGAACACTTGATGATTAGAGCCTTGATTTTATCTCTAATGTGATTATGTGCTAGTTGTGAAGTAAAAGCATGACTAGATGATTGTAGAGTACATGCCTACTTATTTGAGCATATGATAATGTATTACGTGTGCTTGAAGTTTGAGTCCACCTGGAGTCGGTTTGTTGAGTCTTTGGGGCCGGACGATACATCATCTTCACGAATTGTGAGATTCGATTTTGATTGGATTGATGGATCGCCGCGCCGATTGCACACACCCTCTATCGATGGCCACGGTAGGGAAGTAGTTGATCGCAGCTTGTAGTATGGAAACATGACTTTGATAACTATCGGAACTCGAGCGGAAATGTCTGGGACGTCGATATCCACGAAAGGGATATCGAGGACACATAAAGGTTTTGCACATGTTTTTGCAGGAGCGACATGCGAAAAAGGGTAACGATATCACATCCCTTTTGTATGAATTGACTCACGAAAGTGCTTATATGTGAATAATGTGCTACGTGAATATGATATGATATGAATTGATGGTTGATTGAATTAATGAAATGTTATACTTGTTGATAACATGATATTCAAGATTGTTAAGTATGAATGCCTTGACATGATCATTTATGAAATGTATATTATGCCAATAGCATGAATTATTATTGTTGAGCATGATGCCATGACAGAAGTTATGTTAGTAACTTGATAAGTCTTTATGACTTACTCCTATTTGTTTTGATTGTTTTCCTAGATCCGAGCCGCGAGTGGTTCAAGTGATTGTCGAGTTACGTTGGTGAAGCTTTTGACGAGGTTGCTACCTTGTATTTTAGTACCTTTTTCTTTTGGCAAGGACGACGGAACATAAAGTTATATAAACTTTATGTGGGGTAGCAAGACTTTTGTGTTTGGTTATTAGTACTTATGTTTATTAGTACTTAATATTTGGGAGCCGACATATGTTAGTCGTGCCTTATGTATTTATGATGCTCATGCTTTAGTTGTTTTAACCATATATTGGTTTGATTATTATGTTTATTATCCGGCATGTTTTTAGCCGTTAAGCATGTTAGACTAGAGTTGTGGACTTAGTTTAATGTTGGGTTCCGGCCGTAACATCGTCGATGACTTGATATATAATTGCTATTAATTGTTATATGTGCCTATTGTTGCGTGACATGATTTTATTTTTGGACCAAGAGATTCATTATCTCTAAGGTTGTATTAGTTTGAGCTTGTTAGCTCGGGCGCCCACCTTGTTTAATTATATTACGCCCGCATGTGTTAAAGTTTTTAGCGCGACGCCGTTATGGCCTTACCCACTATTTGCTATTTGTTTTTGTTATGTGCCTTTTGAAAGCGGCACGACCTCTGATCTCGCCTTGGGATCCGGTCGGTCGTCGTAAAGACTATTTTATATCATCCGGAAGGAAAATGTAGTAGCGGATGCCTTGAGTAGGAAAGTTCACATGTCTTGTATGATGGTTAGAGAATGGAAGATGTTGGAAGATTTGCGAGATTGGGGTCCTAGTGTTTATGATAGAGGTGTGATATTCGCAAATGTTCGTGCTACGCCAGTTTTATTTGGGAAAATTAGAGAAGCGCAAGGGAATGATCCGGAGTTGAAGAAAATTATTGATGGGTTGGCTGATAATGTATCGCCTGATTTTGTGATTAATAGTGAGGGTACTTTGACATTTCGAGGTAGAATTTGTGTTCCTTCTAATACTGAATTGAAGAGGTTAGTTCTTGATGAAGCTCATAAAACGAGATACACCATTCACCCGGGGAGCACGAAAATGTACTTGGATTTGAAAAGACAATTTTGGTGGAAAGGCATGAAGAGAGAAATTGCGGAGTATGTGTCAAAGTGTTTGACTTGTCAGCAGGTTAAGGCTGAACATCAGAGGCTTGCAGGATTTCTACAACCACTTGAGATTCCTGAATGGAAATGGGAGTTCATTACAATGGATTTTGTGACAGGGTTACGCACGCGAGAGGATTTAATGCGGTTTGGGTTATAGTTGATTGACTAAGTCTCGCACACTTTATTCCGATAGCTATCACTTATTCATTGACTCAGTTAGCAGCCTTGTATATTCAGGAGATTGTGAGACTTCATGGCGTACCTGTGAGTATTGTGTCTGATAGAGATCCGAGGTTCACATCTAGATTTTGGAAGTCCTTGCAGGAAGCTTTAGGGACCAGATTAGACTTCAGTACAGGTTTTCATCCGCAAACGGATGGTCAGTCCGAGCGATTGATTCAGATTTTGGAGGATATGCTGCGAGCTTGTGCCGTGGATTTCAAGGGAAGCTGGGATTCTCACTTACCTTTAGCCGAGTTTGCGTATAATAACAGCTATCAGTCGAGTATCAAGATGGCGCCGTATGAAGCTTTGTATGGGCGTAAGTGTAGATCGCCAATTTGTTGGGACGAAGTTAGAGAAGCGAAACTATGGGGTTCCGAGTTAGTACAACAGTCGGTGGAGAGCGTGAAGTTGATTAGAGATAGATTGCGCACCGCTCAAAGTCGACAAAAGAGTTACGCGGACAATCAAAGACGGGATCTTGAGTTCCAAGTGGGAGACTACGTGTTCTTGAAAGTGACACCGAGGAGAGGTACGAAGAGATTCGGAAAGAAAGGGAAGCTTACACCGAGGTACATTGGCCCATTCGAGGTTCTTGAGAGAGTTGGGTCCTTAGCGTATCGAATTGCATTGCCACCTTCACTTGCGGAGACTCATAATGTCTTCCATGTTTCCATGTTGCGAAAGTATTTGAAAGATGAGTCTCATGTACTTGTGTATGAGGAGATAACGTTTGAGCCGGATATGTCTTATGTTGAAAAGCCCGTGAAGATTTTGGACACCAAAGAGCAAGTACTACGAACCAAAAGAATTCCCTTAGTCAAAGTTCTTTGGAGAAACCACAACATTGAAGAAGTGACTTGGGAAAGCGTAGAGAAGCATCCACATTTGTTTGATGAACTTGGTAAGAATTTAGGGACTAAATTCCTAAAGGAGGGGAGAGTGTAACGCACCGTATTCTTGTATGTACATTGTGTTAGTACTCATGTTGTTGGTAGCCGACTGGTTTTAGTCGCGCTTGGTTAATTGGTGATTATGTTTAGCATGTTACATTGCTAGTTAAATATTATGTTTGTTCTCCGGCATGTTTTTAGCCGTTGAGTTGTTAGACTAGAGTCTTAGACTTAGTTTAATGTTGGGTTACGGCCGTAGCTTCGCCGATGACTTGGTTTATATTATGCTCTTTATTGAATTGCATAACAGGGAGTTTGTTCTACGTGCCCAATGTTGCGGCACGCGAGTCGAATTTTTGGACCGAGAGATTAACTATCTCTTTGGTTGTTTTTAGTTGAGCTTGTTAGCTCGGGCGCCACTGTTGTGTTATATTTTGCTTCCGCGTATGTTTTGAGTTGTCGGTGTATCGCCGTTATGGCCCTACCCATTATTTGTTACTTGTTTGTTGTTATTTGCTTTCCGACGGCACGACCTTGGGATTCGGGTCGGGTCGTCACAGTTGGTATCAGAGCTATGATTATAAATTTAGCTTTCAGCCGGGATAGGTTCCTTGGCTTTGGGGGTTGGTTTTGTGTGATTTGTTATATCTTAACGTCGAGAGTTATAGTGTGTTAAGATGTTTGAACTAGAATGGGTGTTAACACTAGTAGAGGTGCCAATGTTGATAAGTATAAGGTGGTACTAGTAATATCCATGATTGAGAATCCACCGGTGAATTGGTGGCAAATATGATGATATTCCGATTTAATATTTAAATGAAGATCACGGAGTTAGCGCATTAGAGTAGCGCACTTAATGCCGAATGAGACTAGAAAGACTCCACAAATTGTGAAAGAGTTAAGGATTAAGGATGGGGTATTACAGGAAATTTATTCTGATACAGCTTGCGGATTTTCGAGAGGCTGTGGTTTATACTTATGAGAAAAAGTTAAATATTAAGGTTGATGATGTGGTTAGAGGGCAGTTGGTACCTCCTGAAACTGTGTAGGCAAAGCCGTGGACTAGTAAGCGGAGTGATGCTTTTAGCTAAAGTCATAGATGAAGAGGTGATAAATTGTTGTATGAATTTCGTTGAGAAATGGGACACCAAGTGTAGGTGTTGGAGAGATATAGACAAGTGTTTAGCTTATGGCGGTGATCACATTAGAATGGATTACCTTAAATTGAGGATTAATGACTCTAAGAGCACTAATAACAGTCTAGTGACCCTTAGTGAAATGGTTATAGACGAGCTAGGGTTTGAGGTTGTATGCGTGCGTGGCGGTTGGCCATTGCGGAGTTTTGAGACCTACCTTGGATAGGAGGTAATTCATTATACGGATATTATGGTTGCTATTATCGCTATTATGAGTGCACGTTGTATCGGTAGCTCATATGCATTATTACATACATTGCATTGTGTGTTGAGATTGAATTATTTTTGCTTTCCTCGATTTATGGATATTATTGAGGGGGATGTCCCGGTATGGGATTGGTTTACGGTTTTGGTTGAAATTTTGATTTGTCAATAGACAGTCGATTGCAGTAAAGTAATACGGTTATATAAGCCTATATGGATGGCGATGTTATACATATGTGATTATTGAATGTGTGATAATGCTACTAGTGGTAAATACTAGTGGTGCGTTAAATTTGTATGCTCTATGGAGATATGTGTACAGTAAAATAATTATACTTTGTTGTGTGATTTTTATGTGAGTAGGATGCGCTTGAATCGCACGATTGATACTTAGTGGTTCTGAGATGGATTACGGTTATTACGAGCGAGTATACCGTTAAATCACGACTAATAGGGTGTCGTTGCCGCACGAGAGTATTTCGTGTGTGTTTTAACGAATACGAGATTTTGGACTATAACCAAGCTAAGGTATTTCTCTCTCTAGAATTCTCCCTCTAGATTTCCTTCTTAGGGTTTCCACTTAGGGCTATGGCTGCGGCTCCGGCCGTGGCTCTGGCTGAAGAGGATCCACCTGTGGTGCCTCCTTCTCCTACACTGAAGAAATCTTTTGCCTCTATCCTGACTAGCTGCGCTCCTCCCAGTATCCCCATCATCCCGCCATCCTCATATAAGGGAGAACCAGCCCTTAGGCTCACCCCTTCTCTTGTTTCCGATCTATCCAAACCTTTCCAGTTAACACTTGTTGGCAAATTCTCGCATGGACGTCCTTCAATGGAGGTTATGCGTCGTGAGTTTTTAACATTCGGCCTCAAGGCGGATGTCAAGATAGGGCATCTAGATACAAAGCACGTTCTTATCCAAGCATATCATGAAGCCGATTTTCAGAGATTGTGGATCAAGGATCAGTGGTTTGTTGGCCAATATCCGATGCGTGTATTCAAATGGACGCATGATTTCCGCCCGGATGTCGAGAGCCCGATTGTACCTGTTTGTTTTGCCCTTCCTAATCTGCCTATCTATCTTTTCAATAAACAAACCCTCTTCTCAATGGCCAACATGATTGGTAAACCCCTCACCATCGACAATCTAACAGCTAGTCTTCAAAGACCTAGCATGGCCCGGGTGTGTATAGAGGTTGATCTCACAAAACCTCTCCCGAATCGAATTTGGATCGACACTGGAATTCCTTCCTCGGAGGGTTTCTGGCAGCCCATTGAGGCCGAGCGACTTCCTTCCTATTGTACTTATTGTCATCGCCTTGGCCATGATGGACATGAGTGTAAAGTGTATCTCAAGTCTCTTCCAAAAGAGAAAGAAATTAATCGCGATATCCCAGATTTGCAGCCGCCAAAACAAGGCCCCAAAAATTCTATGGCATGGAAACCTAAAGAGACTGCTAAAGAAACTGCCCAACCTCAAACTGATGTTCCCCGATCAA
The DNA here is from genome assembly GCA_013146195.2 of Codonopsis lanceolata. Taxonomy (NCBI): domain Eukaryota; kingdom Viridiplantae; phylum Streptophyta; class Magnoliopsida; order Asterales; family Campanulaceae; genus Codonopsis; species Codonopsis lanceolata. The sequence continues at coordinate 97,694,087 of CM028380.1, read as the reverse complement.
GCCATACCAATTTAAAGCCCCAAAACGTTGCTACTGAGATAAGCCCTAATATCCCTACAGTTGACTCTAGTCCTTTGAAGGACACCCCCTCCGATGACTCATGCTTGGATCCTAAGGAACCAATGGGTAAGGATGATGCGTATTGTGAACAGCAAAGTAAAGATAACCCGACAAATGGAGTTGATAATAATAGTGAGCCACCTGAAGTTGTAGCTTTTGACCAGAATGATAACAATATCAATCAGGAGAACCAAGCCATGCAGCCGCCAATCTCCCACGTGAATATTCCAAATTCGTCGTCTTCAATTGTTTCCCCAAACAGGTTTGTGGTTCTCGAAGTTATTGAGGAAGAGGGAGAACAACACTCAAACTTAGAGGCTTTAAACATTGATCCTGGTATACCAACTAAGGTCACTTGTCCCAAATCTTCAGTGCCTGTGACAGATCGTCTTACAAGATCCAAGTCCCAACAATCGACTTCTCGAACAGTTTCCCATGGATGTTAAGGCCATCTTCTGAATGCTCGCGGAATTGGTAATGACACCACTATTGCTCGTATTAAAAGCCTTTCTCGTTCTCATAAAGTCTCTCTTTTTGCTGTGTTCGAACCTATGCTCAGTTTGGATCGGGTTCAATTAATCACTCGCCGTCTTCGCTTTCGGTATAGCTTCTCTAACTCAACTAGTTCCATATGGTTTTTTGCTAAATCATCTTTTACTTGCTCCTTAATTCAAGAATCAGCTCAACAGATTTCTCTCCGAATCAAACACTATACTTGGACCTCTTCAGCTATTCTTACTTGCGTTTACGCGAAATGTAATGTTGTTGATCGTCAATCCCTATGGTCTGATTTGATTGATATAAGTTCTCAGTATGCAGATTCTCCCTGGATTGTTGGGGGAGACTTCAATATTATCTTGCATCCAGGGGAAAAATCAGGTGGCCGTAGCTGGGACCAACCGGGTGCTTTAGATTTTCATGCATGTATCTCGGCTTCGGGCTTGATAGATCTTGGTTACTCGGGCACTCAATATACGTGGTGGAACAAAAGAGAAGGGAATGCCACTATTCATCAGCGAATTGATCGGTTTCTATGCAATTTTGTCTGGTTGGATTCATATGCTTCTTCTTCTGTGGTCCATCTTAATCGTACCTGCTCGGATCATAGCCCGCTCCTCCTCTCTTTCTCCAATTTTGTGACTCCAAGGCACTCTCCTTTTAGATTCCTAAATGTTTGGACCAGCCATGCTTCTTTCCTAGACACTGTGAGGATGGCTTGGGACTCTCCTATAGATGGTCGCCCTATGATCAAATTTTCCCTCAAATTGAAATGCTTGAAGAAAACGCTTCGTAAGTGGAACAAAGAAGTCTTTGGGAACATATTTACAGATCTTAAGGAAGCTGAGGATTCTGTGGCAGAACATGAACTCTTTTTTGAGCTTAATAGCTCTAGTGACAACAGATCAGCTCTCATGAATGCTCAGGCAAAGCTGCGTTTGGCTCTATCTCGTGAGGAGGCGTTTTGGCGCCAAAAGTCTAAAATAAAATGGTTTAAGGAGGGGGATGGCAATTCCAAACTATTTCACTCTACTGTTAGACAGGCCCAGCGTCGTCTTCATATTCACACGATTTGCGATTCTTCAGGATCTCCTCTTGAAAGTAATGAGGCTGTTAAAAATGGCATTGTTGATTACTTCAGCTCGCTGCTTCAATCTGCTTCTCCTCCCATGCCTCGGGATCTTGATATGATTCCTTCGCTTATTTCTGAAGATTGGAACATGATTCTTATAGCTCCTCCGACCCTTGAAGAAATTTGGGATTCTATTCGAAGTCTTAGTGGGGATAGTGCGGCTGGCCCAGACGGATTTTCTGGTCATTTTTTCTCCTCCTGTTGGGACATAATTAAGACTGATCTTTCTGAAGCTATCCACGAATTTTTTGCGGGTTTCTGCTTACCTCGATCGTGGACTAGTACTCTTATTGCCACCATCCCAAAGGTTGATCCTCCATTGTCGGTTAAAGATCTTAGGCCTATCAGCCTGTGTAACTTTTGTAACAAGATTATTTCCAAGCTGCTGGCCACCCGTCTTGCCTCGATTCTTCCTCATATTATCTCTCCAAATCAAAGTGCCTTCACTAAAGGAAGAGTTATTCAAGACAATGTTCTTCTCGCTCAAGAAATGGTTTCTTTTTTGGGGAAACGGGTGATGGGTTCCAATATTATCATTAAGCTGGACATGGCCAAGGCTTTCGACAGAGTTTCTTGGACTTTCTTAATTCAGGTCCTCCGTAAATTTGGATTTCATGAGGTCTTTATTGATTTAATTTGGAGGTTAATTTCTGAAAATTGGTTCTCAGTTTTAATAAATGGTGAGGCTGCCGGGTTTTTTCAATCGGTCTTCCCGTGTCTTCGTCTTCGTCAAGGGCGACCCCTTTCTCCTAGCTTGTTTATTATAGCTGCGGAGGCTCTTAGTCGAAGCTTAAATAACCTTCATAGAGATAACAGCAGTATTCGCTATTCTACCTCGAGTGGCTGCCCAGTGATCTCTCACTTATCATTTGCTGATGACGTTATTGTCTTCTGTAATGGTAGTCGCCGATCCCTCCAGAAACATTCTGATCTGCTAGCCTATTATATGGCTATTTCTGGGCAGTTGATTAATTCTGAAAAAAGCCAAGTCTTGGTGGATCCTTCTATTTCTCCTTCTCGTGCTATTGGCGCCCATTCTGGTTATCGTATTGGCAGCTTCCCTATCACATACTTGGGTTGCCCTCTTTATGTGGGTAGGAAATCTAAGCGTCTCTTTGATAATCTGGCTCTCAAGCTCCAAATGAAGGTGGATTCATGGGTTGGCTCATTTCTTAATCAGGCTGGGCGTGTCACATTGATTAATCATGTCCTCAATTCTATGACAAGCCATCTCTTTGCTTCTCTTGAGCCTCCAGTTTCTGTTATCAGAATGCTTGATCGGTTCTTTGCAAATTTCTTCTGGGGCAGTATAGAAGGTCGGTCAAAATCTCATTGGGTCTCCTGGTCGAACTGTTGTCTCCCTATTCGCTCGGGCGGCATAGGTGTTACTTCATTGTTTTCCCTTGTTAAAGCTTATTCAATTAAGCTGTGGTGGAGATTTCGCTCTCAACAAAATCTGTGGACCGATTTTCTTAAAGCCCGATATTGCCACTCCTCTCACGCTTCAGTTTCTTCGTGTCGAGGTACCCACGCTTGGCAGCGGCTTCAGCGCATTAAGGCTGTGGCTGAGCCTTGCATTGGATGGATTTGTAGGGATGGGCTATATTTCGGCTTGGTTGGACAATTGATTCCGGCGCTTCTCAATCGTCCGCCAGATTGCTCCATTGAATCTGTTAGGGATCTATTTGATTTGCATGGTCAATTGCTCCCAGTTGCTCGGGAATTTCTTCCTACAGCTGCCTTAGATGCTATTTCAGATTATAATATCACTATTTCTGCCAACCCTGACACTCCCTATTGGATTTGCACCACCTCGGGCGGATTCTCATTAAGTTCGGCTATGGATTTGATTGCTCCTGCTACAGCTTCTAGTCTCTCCTCAAAATTTATATGGAACAAGATCCTCCCTAAGCATATTAGTATTTTCCTTTGGAAGTTGTTCAAGGGCCGTCTTCCTATAGACGAGGGGCTAATTAAAAAAGGATTTCAATTGGCTTCCAAGTGCATATGCTGTGATAGTTCTCAGTCTGAATCTTTCTCTCATCTGTTCTTGCATGGTGATGCTGCTAGGTTCACTTGGCAGCATTTTTCATATTATGGTCTATCTCTCCGTGGCGAGTCAATTCAGACCCGCTGCATGGCTTCTTGGTGTACTGGTAAGGGTGTGGTTTCCCTTCTTCTCCCGTCCATTATTCTTTGGAATATTTGGAAGTTTCGCAACGGGATTATTTATGATGGCAAGTCCAAGACTCCTTCTCAGATTATACACTCAGTTGATCATGATCTTAATTCTATTCTTTGTGCCTCTAATTATATTGCTTTCCGTAAAAGTAATGGTTTTGCAACTTCATTTGCTTCTCGGAAACTCATTACAGTTCGGGCTGTTTCTTGGGTTAAGCCTCCCCCGGGTACTCTAAAGCTTAATTCGGATGGAGCTTGTCGAGGTAACCCTGGGTGCAGTGGAGGGGGTGGTGTGGTTCGTGATTCAACCGGTTTGATAGTTTATGCCTATTCCTCCTTTTATGGAGAGTCCACCAACAACATGGCTGAAATTAGAGCTCTGCATCAAGGTCTGTGCTGGCTTCAAAGATCGGGTCACCAAAATTTTTTAGTTGAAGTAGAGTCCAAGATTATATGTGATTTACTCCATGGGCGTCATAAGCACTCTTGGGCTCTCGCCTATTTTGTTAGAGCTATTAGCTCTTTGCAGAGAAATTCTACTTTCTCTCTAAGCCATATCTATAGGGAGGCTAATTCAGTGGCAGATGGTTTGGCTAATCTTGCAGTTGATTCTGGTCGCGATTTCACTTTTGACTCATTTAATGCTTTGCCAAGGCTCATCAAAAGTAATGTTCTCCTGGATGCTCAGGGTGTGGCTAGGATTCGTACTTCTTAAATATTGTATTTTTCTGCTAAGCCATTTATTTGTGGGGTTTGTATTTCCTTCTTTCGAGGTAAGGCTCCTTTGTCCTCCCATTTATAAGGGTCAGGCTGGTTGTCCCCCTCAAGTTTGTATTTTTTTATTCTCAATCAATAAAATCTAGCAGGGTGCCGCCCCTGTTTCACTAAAAAAAAAAGAACTCTATTGACAATAGGTTGTGGCAATGTGTTCTGACAGGTCCTTATATTCCAATGAAACCCAACCTACTTGCTGAAGTAGCCGGTGGTCCTCCTGAGATACCCAAATCTATGAACGAATGGACGAGGCGAAGAAAGGAGGCTTGTTGAACTCGGCAAGCAAGGCTATTCATATTATATCCGACTCGTCGACACAAGCACATATCAACAGATCATCAGATGTAAAACTGCCAAGGAAATGTGGGAAGCCTTGGTGGAATATCTTGAAGGAGACCTACCCACCAGAGACAACAGGAAGTACAACTATATTCAATAGTTCGACTCATTCAGAAAAGATCCTAAGGAGACTCTACGGCAAGCCTACGACAGATTTTGTGAGGTAGTAAATAGTTGTTACTCTTTCGGAAAAGAATATAGTGTTAAAGAAGTAAATATGAGATTTTTAGCTTCTTTAGGAAGTTTGTGGCATGTAAAAACCACTGCAATAAAAGAGTCCAAAGACTTGAACTCCATGCACCTCAGAAGTTTGTACGCAAGTTTAACGGTCTATGAGCAAGAATTACTTCAAGCTCAAGAAACGGGACAAACATTTTAAACTTCCTTCTTTTTTCGCTATCTCTCGGGGAAATTCTGCCAAGAAAGTAAACCATCTACTTCTTCTTCAAATGAGAATGAAATTCCTCGACGAGCAATTTGCTATGTTCGTTAAGAAGTTTCAAAAGTTCTCAAAATTTAACAAAAAGAAAGAAGCAAACCGGTGACTTTCGAAAAGGCTGGCGAAAACTCACACAATAATGAGTTAGTTTGCTACAATTGCGGAAACAGTCACTTTGCTTCTAAATGTCCTAAGCCTAAATATGAAGCCTATAAAAGGAGACCTTCTAAATCATTTTCTAAACATAGAGGTCTTAAGTGAGGACATAGAAGAAAACCATGTAGCCACTTGGTTTGAAACGGATTCGACAAGGATGATAGTGATGACTCACACGAGCACACATTTGTCTTGTTGCTCTAGAGTCACCTCCCACCTATGACTCAGACAGTGAAGTTAAATACTCTCCTTTTCAAGCTAACATAGAACAATCTTGAAGAGCCTTCAAGAGAAGAAATCCTCAAGGATGCTCAAGACATGCTAGAGGAATTCAATGAATTCGAAAGGCTTATGTTAAGTTAGCTAAAAGTCATGAGAAGATGAAGAAATCCATCTTTGGAAACCGAGTTAAAAACTCTCCATGGAGTCAGCAGGAAAATATCAAGTTAAAAGAAGAGAACAAGTTTCTCAATGAAAGGTTGCTTGTCTTATTGATCATGCCAAAGAGTTATCTCTTGAGAAAGAAGAGTTGCAAAAACCATTAACTCATGGAATAACTCAGCGGTCTTTGATCAAATTCTTGGAGATCGAAGCCCTCAACAGTTAAATCGGGCTAGGATTCTCTAATGACATCTCCGATGCAACCTCCGAACAAGAAAATGAACATTTTACAGTGAATAGTAATATTCCTGCACAATATCAGAAACCTAACAAGGGTAAAGAAGGAATTGGATATTTTGCTACTCCTTATAAATACCCTAAGGTTCAAATTATCAAAAACAGTGAAGCTTTGAAAGCAAAGCAATCATCTGTTGGAGATAAATCAGGAGGTGCGGACTTACATGACCCTCCACCAAAGACTTCGTGAAAGCAAAGGCGTTGTTTCAGGCCTACGAAAAGTGCGCTCAAACCTATCGGATTCATCAACGATACTACGGATGGTGCTGCTGCTGCGAATGTTGATACCAAGCTTAAAGGTAAAATGCATGAGGTATCAAAGTCCACTACCGAAGAAACATACTTCTGCGAAAGCAAAAGCTGCATATCTGAGACTCAAGAAGCCTCATCTGAAGCCTCTAAGCCTGTTTAACTGCACTACCAACTCAAAAGGCGTTAAGAAAAATGTTCAAAAATCTTCCAATATCCAGCATGATCATGTAGACTTCTGTAATTTTCATCACTGTACATTTTGTAAGTGTTTTGGCCACTTGGTCCATGAATGTCTGCTGAAATCCATCATGAAGCCTGCTGGATCCCCTATTCCAAAAATCAGGCAAGTATGGGTTCCAAAATACGCTAACCTTTTGGACCCATAAGAAAAATAAAAGGGGACCATGATTTTCTTACCCTTACATCTCAGGTGTGCTTCATGGCTAACTCAAATTCAGAGAAGAAAGATGTGTGGTATCTAGACAGCGGCTGCTCAAGACACATGACCGGAGAATCCTGCCTTCTCTCTAATATTTCTGAAGCAGAAGGCCCTCCAGTCATCTTCGGAGACAATGCTAAAGGAAGAACAATTGGCTATGGATCCATCATTCGAGGAAATCTCTCTATTGGAAAAGTCTCTCTAGTAGAAGGCTTGAAACATAATCTCCTGAGTATTTCTCAATTCTGTGACAAAGGGCTTATATGTCAATTCTCCTCAAACAGATGTGATATCAAGGATCCGTCTCTTGCTCAACCTTATTGGTCGCTTAGACAAGAGGAATGTCTATGTGATAGATTTGAATGCCTACGGTAAAGCGCTAATCTATGTCTTGTGGCAAACTACGCTTTCAAGACAAAAGGCGCTATGGCATAAAAGACTCGGTCATTTGAACTTCAAATATCTAGCCAAGCTATCTAAAGAAGGTCTAGTCAAAGGATTGCCAAAGGGCTCTGGCGGACCATGATCGTTCGTGCAAAGCGTGCCAAGCGAAAGCTCTCAAAACGCGTCATTCAAAAGCAAACCGGGACTCTCAACGACAAGACCTCTACAAGCGCTTCACATGGATCTCTTCGGATCACTACTATTAGCTATGGTGGTTTAGAGATACACGCTAGTAGTAGTGGATGATTACTCTAAGATACACTTGGGACAGAGATGATGTCTTCTAAAGATCACACATCGATCTTCTTACGGCCTATTCGAGGAAGATTGCAACGCAAAAACTTCGATGAAATCGGTGGCGTTCGATCGGATAATGATGCGAGTTCACCAACAATGGAATAGCAAAGTACTATGATGATCACGGTATTGGTCACAACTTCTCTGTAAGGACACTTGACAAAGCGGTGTTCTTTGAAAGGAAGAACAGACACTTATCGAAGGCTGCTAAAACTATGCTTCTTTGAAGCAAAGTTGCCCAAACATACAGGCGAAGCCGTCAATACTGCACAGCAACTCGAATAGATCATTGATCAACAAATTTCACGGTAAAACACCACATGAACTTTGGAGAGGTAAAACCCCAAACATTGGATTTTCAAAATCTTAAATTTGTAAATGTTTTGTCGTTTACAATGGTAATGATTATAGAGGCAAATTTGATCATAAAAGTCGATGAAGGTGTATTTTTGGGTTATGCTTTATACTCCAAGCTTACGGGGTTTTTCAACAAAAGATCATTAAAAATAGTTGAATCTTCATGTATCATTTGATGAATTTGATTTATTAGAGCCACATGTGGCTCCAAATGTTCTTGATGATTTTGTTAATGTTGAGGCAGTACCTCCAATTCATCAACCTCTCATATACCTAATCCTTCACTAGCAACTCAATCAAATATTCACGACCATCACTTCTTAACAAGCGGGTCACGAGCTTCAACCACTGCTCAAGAAAACTCAATTCGAGAACCCCTTGTTTCTCAACTGAAAATCTTATTCCTCAACTCACTATGAACCAAATTACGAACCAAACTCTCATCAAGACCTGGTGATCTTCCCTCTAGCCCTCCTTACGAACTTTGTCATGAAGATACGGCGACAACTCATCACATTCTCTGTTTGTCACGAGAACATGTCAAGACCATCAATCTCTCAAATCATCGGTGACATTCATGTTAGATGCAGCGCACGGAAGATCCTCAAGAATGAATGTATGTTACGTGTTGCATTCGTTTCGGAGAAGAAGAACCAAGAAGATCGATGAAGCTCTTCAAGACCCAAGTTGGTGGAAGCCATGCAAGAAGAAGGCAATTTGAATGATGCCAAGTATGGAAGCTAGTCCAAAGCAGCACAAGCGATCATCTGTCATTGGCACTAAAATGGGTGTTCGAAACAAGAAGGATGAGGATGGGAACATAGTAAGAAACAAAGCTAGACTTGTTGCACAAGGATATCGCCAGAAAGAAGTATCGACTATGATGAAACGTTTGCTCGATAGCAAGATTGGAAGCTATCGAGAATCTTCTTAGCCTATGCTACATACAAGGACTTTGTCTTTGTATCAAATGGATGTCAAGCATTTAATGGTGATCTTCAAGAAGCGGTCTCGTTGCTCAACCTCCGAGGCTTTGTGGAGAAAGGAAAAGAAACTCATGTCTACAAGCTTAAGAAGGCTCTCTATGGTCTTAAGCAAGCTCACGGGCCTGGTATGAAACTACATCCAAATTTTGGTGGAACAAGGATTCGATGCGAGGAAAAGATAGACTACTCTCTTCATTCTCAAGCCTGAAAGGACATTCTCTTAGTACAAATTTCGTTGATGATATCATTTTCGGATCCACCAATGAGAAGGCTGTAGCGAAATTTGAAAGCAGCTTATGGCCAGGCAAATTTCAAATCGCATGATGGGAGAACTCACATTCTTCTTGGGTCTTCAAATTCAACGGTCCAATAAGGGAATATTCATCGGCCAATCCAAGTATGCTAGAGATCTTGTCAAAAAGTTCGGATTGGAAGCGACAAACACATTTGATACGCCAATGGGCTGCTAAATGCAAACTTACGAAGGACTTACTGAGGAAAGAAAGTTGATATCACCCACTATAGAGGGATAATCGGATCTCGCTTTACCTCACTGCCCGGCGGACGACATAGTGTATGTTGTTGGAGTGTGTGCTAGATTTCAAGCGGATCCTCGTGAGTCATCTTCTTGCGGCCAAAGAATCATTAAGTATGTGTCGAGATACCACTAGCTTAGGTATCGGTATCGAGGAATCCTCTTTCAACTTGGTGGGATACTCGGGCGGAACTATCTTTGGTTGCCAAATTGAGAAAAAGCACTAGTGGAACTTGTCAATTTCTAGGAGGCAGACTTGTCTCTTGGGCTAGCAGAAACAAGCATCGTTTCAAATTCCACCACTTAAGCGAGAATACATAGGCTGGCTGGTAGATCTTTCTTGTCAAGCTGCTTTGGATCAAACAGGTTGGTGGACTCAACATCAAAGTAGGCGGCCTTGATCATGTGTGATAACACCTCGGCAATCTCATCACTTACAATCTTTTTTTTTTTTTTGAGAGAAACAGGCGGCACCACTGCTAGATTTTATTAATATGAAAAATAAATACAAACATAAGGAAGACAACTTGACTGGCCCTTATAATTGGGAGGACAAAAGCCTAGCCTCGAAGTGGAA
>CM028380.1:97653682-97683843 GCA_013146195.2 Codonopsis lanceolata | reverse complement strand
AAAAGGAAATACCTCAACAAACCCCACAAATAAATGGCTTAGCGTAAAAATACAATATTTAAGAAGTACGAATCCTAGCCACACCTCGAGCATCCAGAGAACATTACTTTGATGAGCCTTGGCAAAGCATTAAATGAGTCAAAAAGTGAAATCGCGACCAGAATCAAGCGCAAGATTAGCCAAACCATTCCGCCACCGAATTAGCCTCCCTATAGATATGGCTAGAGAGAAAGTAGAATTTCTCTCGCAAAGAGCTAATAGTTTAACAAAATAGGCGAGCCCAAGAGTGCTTATGACGCCCATGGAGTAAATCACATATAATCTTGGAATCGACTTCAACTAAAAAAATTTTGGTGACCCGATCTTGAAGCCGCCAGAGACCTTGATGCAGCTCTAATTTCAGCCATGTTGTTGGTGGACTCTCCATAAAAGGAGGAATAGGCATAAACTATCAAACCGTTTGAATCACGAACCACACCACCCCTCCATCGCACCTGTGGTTACCTCGACAAGCTCCATCCGAATTAAGCTTTAGAGTACCCGGGAGGCTTAACCCAAGAAACAGCCCTGAATCTAATGAGTTTCCGAGAAGCAAAAGAAGTTGCAAAACCATTACTTTTACTTGGAAAGCAATATAATTAGAGGCACAAAGAATAGAATTAAGATCATGATCAACTGAGTGTATAATCTCGAGAAGGAGTCTTGGACTTGCCATCATAAATAATCTCATAAACTTCCAAATATTCCAAAGAATAATGGACGGGAGAAGAAGGGAAACCACACCCTTACCAGTACACCAAGAAGCCATGCAGCGGGTCTGAATTGACTCACCACGGAGAGATAGACCATAATATGAAAAATGCTGCCAAGTGAACCTAGCAGCATCACCATGCAAGAACAGATGAGAGAAAGATTCAGACTGAGAACTATCACAGCATATGCACTTGGAAGCCAATTGAAATCCTTTTTTAATTAGCCCTCGCTATAGGAAGACGGCCCTGAACAACTTCCAAAGGAAAATACTAATATGCTTAGGAGGATCTTGTTCCATATAAATTTTGAGGAGAGACTAGAAGTCAGAGCAGGAGCAATCAAATCCATAGCCGAACTTAATGAGAATCCGCCCGAGGTGGTGCAATCCAATAGGAGTGTCGTGGCTGGCGTAAATAGTGATATTATAATCTGAAATAGCATCTAAGGCAGCTGTAGGAAGAAATTCCCGAGCAACTGGGAGCAATTGACCATGCAAATCAAATAGATCCCTAACAGATTCAATGGAGCAATCTGGCGGACGATTGAGGAACTGCCCAGGAATCCAATTGTCCAACCAAGCCGAAATATAGCCCATCCCTACAGTCCATCCAATGCAAGGCTCAGCCACAGCCTTAATGCGCTGAAGCCGCTGCCAAGCGTGGGTACCTCGACACGAAGAAACTGAAGCGTGAGAGGAGTGGCAATATCGGGCTTTAAGAAAATCGGTCCACAGATTTTGTTGAGAGCGAAATCTCCACCACAGCTTAACTGAATAAGCTTTAACAAGAGAAAACAATGAAGTAACACCTATGCCGCCCGAGCGAATAGAGAGACAACAGGTCGACCAGGAGACCCAATGAGATTTTGACCGACCTTCTATACTGCCCCAGAAGAAATTTGCAAAGAACCGATCAAGCATTCTGATAACAGAAACTGGAGGCTCAAGAGAAGCAAAGAGATGGCTTGTCATAGAATTGAGGACATGATTAATCAATGTGACACGCCCAGCCTGATTAAGAAATGAGCCAACCCATGAATCCACCTTCATTTGGAGCTTGAGAGCCAGATTATCAAAGAGACGCTTAGATTTCCTACCCACATAAAGAGGGCAACCCAAGTATGTGATAGGGAAGCTGCCAATACGATAACCAGAATGGGCGCCAATTGCCGCTGCACGAGAAGGAGAAATAGAAGGATCCACCAAGACTTGGCTTTTTCCAGAATTAATCAACTGCCCAGAAATAGCCATATAATAGGCTAGCAGATCAGAATGTTTCTGGAGGGATCGGCGACTACCATTACAGAAGACAATAACGTCATCAGCAAATGATAAGTGAGAGATCACTGGGCAGCCACTCGAGGTAGAATAGCGAATACTGCTGTTATCTCTATGAAGGTTATTTAAGCTTCGACTAAGAGCCTCCGCAGCTATAATAAACAAGCTAGGAGAAAGGGGGTCGCCTTGACGAAGACCACAGGAAGATTGAAAAAACCCGGCAGCCTCACCATTTATTAAAACTGAAAACCAATTTTCAGAAATTAACCTCCAAATTAAATCAATAAAGACCTCATGAAATCCAAATTTACGGAGGACCTGAATTAAGAAAGTCCAGGAAACTCTGTCGAAAGCCTTGGCCATGTCCAGCTTAATGATAATATTGGAACCCATCACCCGTTTCCCCAAAAAAGAAACCATTTCTTGAGCGAGAAGAACATTGTCTTGAATAACTCTTCCTTTAGTGAAGGCACTTTGATTTGGAGAGATAATATGAGGAAGAATCGAGGCAAGACGGGTAGCCAGCAGCTTGGAAATAATCTTGTTACAAAAGTTACACAGGCTGATAGGCCTAAGATCTTTAACCGACAATGGAGGATCAACCTTTGGGATGGTGGCAATAAGGGTACTAGTCCACGATCGAGGTAAGCAGAAACCCGCAAAAAATTCGTGGATAGCTTCAGAAAGATCAGTCTTAATTATGTCCCAACAGGAGGAGAAAAAATGACCAGAAAATCCGTCCGGGCTAGCCGCACTATCCCCACTAAGACTTCGAATAGAATCCCAAATTTCTTCAAGGGTCGGAGGAGCTATAAGAACCATGTTCCAATCTTCAGAAATAAGCGAAGGAATCATATCAAGATCCCGAGGCATGGGAGGAGAAGCAGATTGAAGCAGCGAGCTGAAGTAATCCACAATGCCATTTTTAACAGCCTCATTACTTTCAAGAGGAGATCCTGAAGAATCGCAAATCGTGTGAATATGAAAACGACGCTGGGCCTGTCTAACAGTAGAGTGAAATAGTTTGGAATTGCCATCCCCCTCCTTAAACCATTTTATTTTTAACTTTTGGCGCCAAAACGCCTCCTCACGAGATAGAGCCAAACGCAGCTTTGCCTGAGCATTCATGAGAGCTGATCTGTTGTCACTAGAGCTATTAAGCTCAAAAAAGAGTTCATGTTACGCCTTGAATCCTCAGCTTCCTTAAGATCTGTAAATATGTTCCCAAAGACTTCTTTGTTCCACTTACGAAGCGTGTGCTTCAAGAATTTCAATTTGAGGGAAAATTTGATCATAGGGCGACCAGCTATAGGAGAGTCCCAAGCCCTCCTCACAGTGTCCAGGAAAGAAACATGGCTGGTCCAAACATTTAGGAATCTAAAAGGAGAGTGCCTTGGTGTCCCAGAATTGGAAAAAGAAAGGAGGAGCGGGCTATGATCCGAGCAGGTACGATTAAGATGGACCACAGAAGAAGAAGCATATGAATCCAACCAGACTGAATTGCATAGAAACCGATCAATTCGCTGATGAATAGTGGCATTCCCTTCTCTTTTGTTCCACCACGTATATTGAGTGCCCGAGTAACCAAGATCTATCAAGCCCGAAGCCGAGATACATGCATGAAAATCTAAAGCGCCCGGTTGGTCCCAGCTACGGCCACCTGATTTTTCCCCTGGATGCAAGATAATATTAAAATCTCCCCCAACAATCCAGGGAGAATCTACATACTGAGAGCTTATATCAATCAAATCAGACCATAGGGATTGACGATCAACAGTATTACATTTCGCGCAAGTAAGAATAAATTTGAAGAGGTCCAAGTATAGTGTTTGATTCGGAGAGAAATCATTGAGTGATTCTTGAATTAAGGAGCAAGTAAAAGATGATTTAGCAAAAAACCATATGGAACTAGATGAGTTAGAGAAGTTATACCGAAATCGAAGACGGCGAGTGATTAATTGAACCCGATCCAAACTGAGCATAGGTTCGAACACAGCAAAAAGAGAGACTTTATGAGAACGAGAAAGGCTTTTAATACGAGCAATAGTGGTGTCATTACCAATTCCGCGGGCATTCCAGAAGATGGCCTTAACATCCATGGGAAACTGTTCGAGAAGTCGATTGTTGGGACTTGGATCTTGTAAGACGATCTGTCACAGGCACTGAAGATTTGGGACAAGTGACCTTAGTTGGTATACCAGGATCAATGTTTAAAGCCTCTAAGTTTGAGTGTTGTTCTCCCTCTTCCTCAATAACCGAGAACCTCGAATAACTGTTTGGGGAGAACCACGAACTTTTTGGGGAAACAATTGAAAACGGCAGATTGGCATGGCACTCTGATTGATATTGTTATCATTACGGCCATATTGCTACAACTTGGGTGGCTCACTATTATTATCAACTCCATTTGTCGGGCTATCTTTACTTTGCTGTTCACAATACACATCACCCTTACCCATTGGTTCCTTAGGATCCAAGCATGAGTCATCGGAGGGGGTGTCCTTCAAAGGACTAGAGTCAACTGTAGGGATATTAGGGCTTATCTCAGTAGCAACGTTTTGGGACTTTGAATTGGTATGGCTTGATCGGGGAGCAGCAGTTTGAGGATGGGCAGTTTCTTTAACAGTCTCCTTAGGTTTCCATGCCATAGAATTTTTGGGGCCTTGTTTTGGCGGCTGCAAATCAGGGACATCGCGATTAATTTCTTTCTCTTTTGGAAGAGACTTGAGATACACTTTACACTCATGTCCATCATGGCCAAGGCGATGACAATAAGTACAATAGGAAGGAAGTCGCTCGGCCTCAATGGGCTGCCAGAAACCCTCCGAGGAAGGAATTCCAGTGTCGATCCAAATTCGATTCGGGAGAGGCTTTGTGAGATCAACCTCTATACACACCCGGGCCATGCTAGGTCTTTGAAGACTAGGCATTAGATTGTCGATGGTGAGGGTTTACCAATCATGTTGGCCATTGAGAAGAGGGTTTGTTTATTGAAAAGATAGATAGATTTGTGACGGCCGGATCCCAAGGCGAAATCCCAAGGTCGTGCCGCCGAAAGCAAATAACAACACACAAGTAGCAAATAATGGGTAGGGCCATAACGGCGATACACCGACAACTCAAAACACATGCGGAGCGAAATAAAATAAAAGTGGCGCCCGAGCTAACAAGCTCAAACTAAAAACAACCAAAGAGATGATTAATCTCTCGGTCCAAAAATTCGATTCGCGTGCGCAACATTGGGCACGTAGGACAAACTCCTGTTATGCAATTCAATAATAAGCATAATATAAACCAAGTCATCGGCGAAACTACGGCGGAACCCAACATTAAACTAAGTCTAAGACTCTAGCCTAACAACCCAGCGGCTAAAAACATGAGGAGAACAAACATCATGTCATATCCAATTCACCAAGCACGTTATTCACTTAAGCACTTGTGAAACAATTCATGTATAAGGGATATGATACCATTACCCAAATTCTTCCGCGTGTCGCTCTGCAAAAACACGTGCAAAACCTTTATGTGCCCTCGATATCCCTCTCGTAGATATCGGCGTCCCGAGACGATCTCGCTCGAGTTCCATAGTTATCAAAGTCATGTGTATTACTACAACTAAGATAAACTACTTCCCCACCGTGGCCATCGATGGAGGGGTGTGTGCAAACCCGGCACGGCGATCCATCGCGATCACGAATCTCACAATTCGTGAAGACGATGTATCGTCCCACCAAAACTCAACCAAACCGACTCCAGCTGGACTCAAAACCCAAGCACAAGTAATATATACTCATATGCTCAAAACAAGTAGGTAAACACTCTACTATCAAACTAGTCATGCATTTCATCCACAACTAGCATAAACATCACAACCGAGAATCATATAAGTTCTCATAATCAAGTGTGCTTCACACACTTCAAAACTTCTTGGAGGCTCAACCTCCATGAATTCTACCCAAAATTCCGTAGGACTTAAGATTATAGTTCTAGGATTCATTCTAACCCAAAGGTTAACTCCGTTGAGTTCAATCTAAGTTTTCCGAAAATTCAAGGAATAGAAGCTTAGGCTTCATCATTCCCATAAGTTCATAACTGTCGCCAAAACCAAAATCCCAATATTCAATAAAATCATACAAACCCAACAAACTAATTAACAATGCAACTTAGAATAAATTAGCCATCTTGTGCATAATTTCATCCAAGTCATCATACCAATCATAACCTTCAAATCATGATTAAATTATACAACATGGTTTAATATACTCTCTTAAACATGTATAATTCAATAACTAAGCTTACAACCATGATCAACAAGCCAAAACACAATTTGGGGAAAATCCCCTTCCAAGCATCTTTGTCATTTAAGCTCAATACACATAACCGATTTATATAGCAAAGTTTAATATACTCTATTAAGCATATAAAACATATTATTCAAGCTCACATCAATAGATTGCAAGTTAAACCAAAATTAGGGCAAGACACCCTCCAAGTATCTCAATCAAACCAACATCAATACTCATAGAAAATCGACATAACCGAATTCAATAGACTCCACTAAACATGTATAACACAATAATTAGGCTTATCATCATGTTTAACAAGCCAAACACAATTTGGGGAAAATCCTTCCAAGTATCTTTGTCATTTAAGCTCAATACATATGAACAATTCATATAGCAAAGTTTAATAGACTAATTGGCATATGAATTCCATATAAAACAAGTCTCACATAGGTTCACCCATCTTCTAACAAGAATTTGAAACCTAGGGTTCATGAATTTCTACAAACCCTAACAATGGCATCCATTGACCTCACATAGCATAAATGGTTGTTTCCCTAGGGTCAATGGAGCCTAAAAATCAAAGGAAGAGAGGTAGAAACTTACACAAATCAGCCCTCACAAAACAGAATTTCGGATTCTTGGAGATGGGTGTTGTTCTCTTCAATCTACTCTTCAAAATCAAGGTGTAGCTTGGGGGAAGAAGACCTCTACCAATGGCCACCAAGGAGGGACCCTTCAAGAGCCCTAGAACCTCCTCTCTCAAGCTCTCTCTCAAGTTTTCTGTTGGGTATTTGCAGAAAACGAAAACTGAAGGCTGTTTGAGGGAGAGAGAAATCAGATTTGGGGTTTAAATAGGGGGGATTAAATCCTCTAATCAATCCACTAATCAACCCCTAATAACTCTAATAGGTGTTTAGGACTAGTTTAGGTTAAGTAGGAGGGTTAAGGTGTGGTTTAAAATGGGTTTAGGTGGGTAAAAATTCGGACGGAGTGAAAGATTGCAAAATCCGTAATTCTGCCCAGGGACCCTTGCGGTCGCATCAAGGAGTGTGATGCGAGCGCATCACACTATTCCACGCCCTATACTCCTTTGTTGACTCCTTGCTCGGTTTCGGTCGTCCGCATGCATCCTCGAGCCTTAATGCTTGAAATGGCTCACAATTGAACCCTTAAAGTCCTCAAACATTAAACTAGTCCATCCAAGTCTCAAACCAATTTTAAAGCAGGTCTAGACTCCCAAAAACAACACCCAAAACAACCCGGGGCAAAACCGACGCAAGACGTAACAACTTGCTATCTAAACGTCGAATGAAACCACAAACCGACGGGTAATAACCCATGATTGTAAACACTTATTAGGGATACAAAATAGGCCTAAATGCCTCTCAGATGATGAACAACAGATAGGGGAGATAGGCTCCCGAAAGATGAGACGTTCGCCCGGCTCAATCTCAAACTACGCGAAAAGGAGAATTGCTATTCTCGAGGCGTCAAAACTTCACGAGACTTATGGAATGCATCCAATTAGAAGTCTAACACATCTAAACATGTTATTTAATCATCATGTAAAGATCTGGGACCAAATCGAGGTCAGAAACACAAAACCCGCATAAACTCTCAATCGCGTCGCATTTCGACTATCGTCGGGTTACGACTTTTGACTTTAACAAGTCAACCACTAAATGACATCTCCTAAAAGTGTTTTAGTCTTAATGTGGTCTCTCATACACATTTAGACTCTCTCACAACCAAACGAGCGATCAACCAAAGAAGAGATGCGAGCATTGCACGCAATTCAAGCTAACCGGGAATCGGGATCTTACATCCTCTCCCCCTTAAAAAGAATTCGTCCCGAATTCTAGACTGTATCTCAAACCAATGCTAGGTCATCACCTCAACATGGAATACCCAGACACCACTACGGTGTCTCACAATCCTGAGTAAACACTCGATGCTCAAAACCATAAACCTAGACTCAGTCTCCGAGTCTACCATCACAATAACCAAACCAAGTATATGAGGAACAAACTACCGTGATCCCAAACTCGGGTTTCAAAACCTCTCAATAGGCACAACCACATAAAACTCTTTAGATTGGAAATAATATGACTCATATTCGAGTCGCGAAAACACATATGAACAGTACTAACCAATCTTGTACACAAACCCCAAAGTTTAACATGATAACAAGTTTAAGCATACCATAAACATTCAGTTACCGAAACTATTTGTCCCGGGGCACATCATCAACTGAAGGAACACAAACTTTACTCTTGAAAGTCGAAAACCCATCTTGGTTCATCGTGAACTCGTACTCCTTATCCCCACTCGAACCACAAACCTAGACTCAGTCTCCGAGTCTACTATCTTACAAATCAACCAAGGAGGCAAAACCAAACTACCAAAAATCCCACATTCACAAGTTCGGAAATTTTCAATAACCATAATACCAAGCACTTAGGTTGAAAATATCGTGACTCATACTTGAGTCGCAAAGCACTCACAAATTCCATGACTAATTAATTAAGCATGTGAATTCCAAATATACCATCGGAGCGTATCCAAGGACTTTATAAACATAAGTCTCCCGAAACTATTTGCTTCGGAGCTACAACATGAAATATAAATACAAGAATTCAAAGTCATGAGAGGTAAAAATGGCCGATAGAGCAATTCACAATTTAAGGAAGAGTGTTCCACAACACACTTCTAAAACAAGTAAGTTAACATTCAGGATCATGCAAGTCATGCTCGCAACTTCCAAATCATAGACAATGTACATAAGAGCATCATGTGAAAATTTATTCCATTTATTTTCCTTTTCTTCTGGTAAGAGGTTTAGTCAATTTCTAACCTGCTTACTACCAATCCTAGTCCACCAACGAACCTCTTTTGATCACCAATTTAGGGTACCGGCTAAATTGGATTTCAAAAGCTTTCGTTGCAAGGATGCGAAGGGTTATGAGAAAAATCTTAAGCATCCCTTACTACAGTCTCACATAATCATGCAACAGTGTAATCATGGTATATTCATAAGGCATGAGAATCAAGATTTTATCATGCTATACTCTAAACAAATTACATTGCTTACTAATGCATATAAGCATGTTCATGCTCAAATACAACTATTTCCGTTAGACATATTTATTACTCTTATAAACCATGTCTTTTCTTTTTAACAAAATGTATCTACCATGCACGTTCGCATATAAGGATCATATATTAATTTTCCTTTTAAGATAACACACGCACCGGTACAAGTTATGTCTATACTTCATAATCACAAATATATCTTACTCATAATTTAATCATCAACGAAATGATAAAATTCCTATCATTTGCAGTGTCGCATGTACACATGTATATCATGCAAGTACGATACAAAATAACCAAGTATCATCATACCTCTTCTCATATACTCCATGTAACTCCCACGAGTCATGTAATGCATAAAACTCGTGTAACTCATAACCATGCATATCGGTTAATCAAACAACTAATATAGCGCATGAGATTTCGAAACTATTCATACATGTTTATATCACAAAACCGAGAAGAAGTACGCATAAGAATTCCCTCGTGATAATTTTCTAGACAAGGACAACTCTAACAAATAACAAGGTTCGTATATTCACTATACTCGCCTAACAATACTTCCGTAGTAACTCCAGAGTAAAGAGGTATCATTCACTCTAATACTCACAACCGTCAAAACCCTGTAAAGTCTTTCATTACCTTAGTCCAAAATCTCGTATTCGTTAAAACACACACGAAATACTCTCGCGCGGCAACGACACCCTATTAGTCGCGATTTAACGGTATACTTGCTCGTAATAACCGAAATCCATCTCAGAACCACTAAGTATAAATCGTGTGACTCAAGTGCATCCTACTCACATAAAAATCACACAACAAAGTATAATTATTTTACTGTACACATATCTCCATAGAACATACAAATTTAACACACCACTAGTATTTACCACTAGCAGCATTATCACATATTCAATATTCACATATGTATAATCATCGCCATCCATATAGGCTTACATAACCGTATTACTTTACCTGCAATCGATTGTCTATCGACAATTCAAGATTCAACCCAAAACCATAAACCAATCCCATACCGGGACATCCTCCTCAATAATATCCATAAATCGAGGAAAACAAAAATAATTCAATCTCAACACACAATGCAATGTATGTATTAATGCATATGAGCTACCGATACAACGTGCACTCATAATAGCGATAATAGCAACCATAATATCCGTATAATGAATTACCTCCTATCCAAGGTAGGTCTCAAAACTCCGCAGTGGCCAACCGCCACGTACGCATACAACCTCAAACCCTAGCTCGTCTAGAACCATTTCACTAAGGGTCACTAGACTGCTTATTAGTGCTCTTAGAGTCATTAATCCTCAATTTGAGGTAATCCATTCAAATGTGATCACCACCATAAACTAAACACTTATCTATATCGCTCCAACACCTACACTTGGTGTCCCATTTCTCAAACGAAACTTATACAACAATTTATCACCTCTTCTTCTATGATTTTAGGTAAAAACATCACTCCGCTTACTAGTCTCAATTTGCCTACGCAGCTTCGGAGGTACCTACCATCCTCTAACCACATCATCAACCTTAATATTCCCTGAGGTCCTCTCTCAGGTGCGTTCCTTAACATTTAACTTTTTCTCGTAAGTATAAACCACAGCCTCTCGAAAATCCGCAAGCTGTATCAGAATAAATTGCCTGTAACACCTCATCCTTAATCCTTAACTCTTTCACAGTTTATGGAGTCTTCCTAGTCTCATTCGGTACTAAGTACTCTTACTCTAATGAGCTAATTTTATGAAAATCCATAAATATTGAATCACAATATCATAATATTTGCCACCAATTCTCCGGTGGATTCCCAATCATGGATACCACTAGTACCACCTTATATTTATCAACATTGGCACTTCTACTAGTGCTAACATCCATTCTAGTTCAAACATCTTAACATGCTATAACTCTCGACGTTAAGATATAACAAATCACACAAACCAACCCCCAAGCCAAGGAACCTATCCCGGCTGAAAGCTAAATTTATAATCATAGCTCGATACCGGTGACGACCCGGATCCCAAGACGAAATCCCAAGGTCGTGCCGAAAGCAAATAACAACACACAAGTAGCAAATAATGGGTAGGGCCATAACGGCGATACACCGACAACTCAAAACACATGCGGAAGCGAAATAAAATAAAACAGTGGCGCCCGAGCTAACAAGCTCAAACTAAAAACAACCAAAGAGATGATTAATCTCTCGGTCCAAAAATTCGATTCGCGTGCCGCAACATTGGGCACGTAGGACAAACTCCCTGTTATGCAATTCAATAATAAGCATAATATAAACCAAGTCATCGGCGAAACTACGGCCGGAACCCAACATTAAACTAAGTCTAAGACTCTAGCCTAACAACCCAACGGCTAAAAACACGCCGGAGAACAAACATCATGTCATATCCAATTCACCAAGCACGTTATTCACTTAAGCACTTGTGAAACAATTCATGTATAAGGGATATGATACCATTACCCAAATTCTTCCGCGCGTGTCGCTCCTGCAAAAACACGTGCAAAACCTTTATGTGCCCTCGATATCCCTCTCGTAGATATCGACGTCCCCGAGACAGTCTCCGCTCGAGTTCCATAGTTATCAAAGTCATGTGTATTACTACAACTAAGATAAACTACTTCCCCACCGTGGCCATCGATGGAGGGGTGTGTGCAAACCCGGCACGGCGATCCATCGCGATCACGAATCTCACAATTCGTGAAGACGATGTATCGTCCCACCAAAACTCAACCAAACCGACTCCAGCTGGACTCAAAACCCAAGCACAAGTAATATATACTCATATGCTCAAAACAAGTAGGTAAACACTCTACTATCAAACTAGTCATGCATTTCATCCACAACTAGCATAAACATCACAACCGAGAATCATATAAGTTCTCATAATCAAGTGTGCTTCACACACTTCAAAACTTCTTGGAGGCTCAACCTCCATGAATTCTACCCAAAATTCCGTAGGACTTAAGATTATAGTTCCTAGGATTCATTCTAACCCAAAGGTTAACTCCGTTGAGTTCAATCTAAGTTTTCCGAAAATTCAAGGAATAGAAGCTTAGGCTTCATCATTCCCATAAGTTCATAACTGTCGCCAAAACCAAAATCCCAATATTCAATAAAATCATACAAACCCAACAAACTAATTAACAATGCAACTTAGAATAAATTAGCCATCTTGTGCATAATTTCGTCCAAGTCATCATACCAATCATAACCTTCAAATCATGATTAAATTATACAACATGGTTTAATATACTCTCTTAAACATGTATAATTCAATAACTAAGCTTACAACCATGATCAACAAGCCAAAACACAATTTGGGGAAAATCCCCTTCCAAGCATCTTTGTCATTTAAGCTCAATACACATAACCGATTTATATAGCAAAGTTTAATATACTCTATTAAGCATATAAAACATATTATTCAAGCTCACATCAATAGATTGCAAGTTAAACCAAAATTAGGGCAAGACACCCTCCAAGTATCTCAATCAAACCAACATCAATACTCATAGAAAATCGACATAACCGAATTCAATAGACTCCACTAAACATGTATAACACAATAATTAGGCTTATCATCATGTTTAACAAGCCAAACACAATTTGGGGAAAATCCCCTTCCAAGTATCTTTGTCATTTAAGCTCAATACATATGAACAATTCATATAGCAAAGTTTAATAGACTAATTGGCATATGAATTCCATATAAAACAAGTCTCACATAGGTTCACCCATCTTCTAACAAGAATTTGAAACCTAGGGTTCATGAATTTCTACAAACCCTAAAAATGGCATCCATTGACCTCACATAGCATAAATGGTTGTTTCCCTAGGGTCAATGGAGCCTAAAAATCAAAGGAAGAGAGGTAGAAACTTACACAAATCAGCCCTCACAAAACAGAATTTCGGATTCTTGGAGATGGGTGTTGTTCTCTTCAATCTACTCTTCAAAATCAAGGTGTAGCTTGGGGGAAGAAGACCTCTACCAATGGCCACCAAGGAGGGACCCTTCAAGAGCCCTAGAACCTCCTCTCTCAAGCTCTCTCTCAAGTTTTCTGTTGGGTATTTGCAGAAAACGAAAACTGAAGGCTGTTTGAGGGAGAGAGAAATCAGATTTGGGGTTTAAATAGGGGGGATTAAATCCTCTAATCAATCCACTAATCAACCCCTAATAACTCTAATAGGTGTTTAGGACTAGTTTAGGTTAAGTAGGAGGGTTAAGGTGTGGTTTAAAATGGGTTTAGGTGGGTAAAAATTCGGACAGGGAGTGAAAGATTGCAAAATCCCGTAATTCTGCCCAGGGACCCTTGCGGTCGCATCCAAGGAGTGTGATGCGAGCGCATCACACTATTCCACAGCCTATACTCCTTTGTTGACTCCTTGCTCGGTTTCGGTCGTTCCCGCATGCATCCTCGAGCCTTAATGCTTCGAAATGGCTCACAATTGAACCCTTAAAGTCCTCAAACATTAAACTAGTCCATCCAAGTCTCAAACCAATTTTAAAGCAGGTCTAGACTCCCAAAAACAACACCCAAAACAACCCGGGGCAAAACCGACGCAAGACGTAACAACTTGCTATCTAAACGTCGAATGAAACCACAAACCGACGGGTAATAACCCATGATTGTAAACACTTATTAGGGATACAAAATAGGCCTAAATGCCTCTCGATGATGAACAATGATAGGGGAGATAGGCTCCGAAAGATGAGACGTCGCCTCAATCTCAAACTACGAAAAGGAGAATTGCTATTCTCGAGGCGTCAAAACTTCACGAGACTTATGGAATGCATCCAATTAGAAGTCTAACACATCTAAACATGTTATTTAATCATCATGTAAAGATCTGGGACCAAATCGAGGTCAGAAACACAAAACCCGCATAAACTCTCAATCGCTCCGCATTTCGACTATCGTCGGTTACGACTTTTGACTTTAACAAGTCAACCACTAAATGACATCTCCTAAAAGTGTTTTAGTCTTAATGTGGTCTCTCATACACATTTAGACTCTCTCACAACCAAACGAGCGATCAACCAAAGAAGAGATGCGAGCATTGCACGCAATTCAAGCTAACCGGGAATCGGGATCTTACATAGGCAGATTAGGAAGGGCAAACCAAACAGGTACAATCGGGCTCTCGACATCTGGGCGGAAATCATGCGTCCATTTGAATACACGCATCGGATATTGGCCAACAAACCACTGATCCTTGATCCACAATCTCTGAAAATCGGCCTCATGATGTGCTTGGATAAGAACGTGCTTTGTATCTAGATGCCCTATCTTGACATCCACCTTGAGGCCGAATGTTAAGAACTCACGACGCATAGCCTCCATTGAAGGACGTCCATGCAAGAATTTGCCAACAAGTGTTAACTGGAATGGATTGGATAGATCGGAAACAAGAGTAGGGGTCAGCCTAAGGGCTGGTTCTCCCTTATATGAGGATGGCGGGATGATGGGGATACTGGGAGGAGCGCAGCTAGTCAGAATAGAGGCAAAAGATTTCTTCAGTGTAGGAGAAGGGGGCGCCACAGGTGGATCCTCTTCAGCCGAAGCCACGGCCGGAGCCGCAGCCATAGCCCTAAGTTGAAACCCTAAGAAGGAAATCTAGAGAGAGAATTCTAGAGAGAGAATTCTAAGTGCTACTAGGAAATTCGGACTATGGAAGACCTCACATTATATTTTATTAAGCTTGTAAGCTATGCTTGAATGGGTTAATGACTTGAGGAATAATGAATACCTCAATAAAGTAGTTCTTGAACTAAACTTGTAAGTTAGTTGAACACAATGGTTATATGCAAATATATGCATTGTTCATGATGTTTGGTAGAGCATTATGTCCTACTTGATTTTATGCAATTATATGCATGGTTTATGAGATTTCGTAGAGCATTATGTCCTACGTGGTTATATGCAAATATGTGCATGGATTATGGGATTTTGTGGAGCATTATGCCCTATTTGTTTATGTGCAATTATGTGCATGGTTTATGAGTTGTTGTAGAGCATTATGTCCTACATGATTTAATGAGTCCGATAATAATGAATTTGGTCTCATTGGTTTAGACAAGTAAATATCTACTTGAACGTTTGGTTTAAAGTCCAGCTGGCGGGTTTTGGTTATTGTGTTGGCAATGGGACGATTCATAGCCTTTGGGAACAATCGCTACGAATCGTTGCATTGGGTCCTTTTTCTCCTCACTATTTGGCCAATAGTGGGATGTGATCTCGAGTTATGCCATCTAGCCTGACATCGAGCTCTCATTTCTCATCCGGAGACTGGATGAATGTAACGAGTACTCATTAAGGGAAACTGATGAGTTGAGATTATTTGGGGAGGAAACCCCAGGGTATGATTGATTGGGAATTGAGCCCGAATCATGGTTTGAGATTTGATATCATGGTAAGTTGGTTGGGTTTTGAACCCGGATTTGATTGTAACGGTTCGATTATCGTTACACATGTTTATTTATGAGCATTTATATGAAAGATAAAATGCTACTTGTTTTATGTGAGTTTATGTGCTTTAAAAATTAAGTACATGTTTCATGATGGTATACTAGCATGATACCATGATTTTATATGTTTGTGCATTTATGCCATGCCATGTCATAATATGCCACATGTTGCATTTAGAAACTTACTGGGTCATTATGACTCACTCCGTGTGATTGTTTTCCTAGTGTGTGCGTGATCCCGTTAGTACGCCGCATGCTGGATAACGACTTTTAGCAGGTGGTCTTCCAAGTCAAAAGCTTGGAGTTATTTATTATTATGTTGTTATTTATTTGTGAGGCTCGAATGTAAAGTTATGTAGACTTTACTTGGGTAGATTATAGTAATATATTATGGTTGTGTATTTGGGAGCCGGTTGTATTGCCGAGCCGTTGTATCCATAGAATTTATTCTCGTTGTCATTTCGAGCATGTGTGGCTCGTTTATTCTAGTTGTGGTATATTGTTGTTCCTACCTCCAATAGTTTTAGTCGTGAGGTTTGGTTGGTGGTTTAGCATCATTTATATGGTTATAGTGAATTGTTCCTCCGGCATGTTATAGCCGTTGAGTGTTGTTTATCAGGTTGGGATTTTGTCTGTTGCCGGCCTTGGTTGCCGATGGTTTGTTGTGCGTGTCTAATGTTGCGTCACGCGCGTCGAATTTTTGGGCCGAGAGATTTATTATCTCTTTGGTTGTTTATATTTAGGAGCTTGATAGCTCGGGTCCCATTATGGTTTTGCTTCCGCAGGTTTTGGTTTTTATTTTCCGTATTGCCATTATGGCTTTACCTTCCTGTCGTGAGCTGGTGGGCTCATCTTTTGACTCGCACCATTATGCTTAGCAGGTGCTTGTCTGTCTCTTAGTTTGTCCTGATGGCACGACCTTGGGATCTCGTATTGAGATCCGGGTCGGGTCGTCACAGTTGGTATCAGAGCTATTGGTTAGCTATTTCGCCAGGATAGGTTCCTTGGCCTAGTTGGGTTGGGTTTATTGTTGAGATTTTTAACGCCGAGTGTTCCTTGTAGGTATATCATGTCAGGGGCTTGGCGTGGAGCTAGTTCTAGCAGACCTCGTTCGGGTACCGTTCGTGGTTATGAGAGAAGAGAAAATGTTAATGATCCTCGTGTGACTCCTCAACAAATGTTTAGAGGAGAGAATGATTCCACTATACTTGGGAGATTCATGAAGTTGGAACCTGAGGGCTTCGATGGAAGGCCCGATGCTTCTAAAGCCGAACATTGGTTAGAAAGCATGGAAAAGATTTTTGACGTTATGGGTTGTACATCAAAAGAGATGGTGACCCTAGCAGTGTTTACCTTGAGTGGTGTGGCTGACCATTGGTGGCACGTGTTACGAGATAATTGGAGACACTTTGGAGTGCCCCAAGTGTGGGAAAATTTCATACTGGAGTTTAGGGCACAGTTTATTCCGGCAGTAGTTCGGGAAAGAAGAGAAATGGAATTTATTGCGCTAGAACAAGGAGATATGACCGTGGCTCAAGATTCAATAAGTTCACAGAGTTGGCTCGTTATCGTGGTTACTTAGTACCGTATGAGGCTAAGAAGACCCATCGGTTTGTAAAAGGCCTAAAGATGAAGTATCGTAGGCGCTTTATTCCCTTACATCACCTGAGTACCGAGATGCTGTGGATCGTGCTTATGCGATGGAGTTAGACTTCGAGGAATATGCTCAAAAGAGAACCTCGAGAGTTGTTAAGAGTGATGATAATATTGGGAGGCAATTAGCACCTCAGAAAGTTAATCAAGGGATCACACGTACTGGTAGACAGAGTGATGTTCCTACCTTTAGTCGGAGACGACAAGGCGGTGAGTTGATATGTAATTTTTGTTCGAGGACAGGACATGCCGAGAACAGATGTTGGGGCAAGGCAGGAAAGTGCTTTGCTTGTGGTGGTGATCATGTTCGTAAGGATTGCCCGAAGATGAGGGTTAATCAGTTTGGGAGTACTAGTCGACAATCTGGTGGCTCCAAGAGAGATGGTGATGGTCGACCTAGAGTTTGAGGTCATGTGCGCGTGGCGGTTGGCCATTGCGGTGTTTTGAAACCTATCCGAATAGGAAGGTATGCTCTCGTGTATATATATTATACCGCTACTACGATTATTTTTATTATGAGTACACGTCTTATCGGTAGCTCATGTGCATTCATACATACATTACATGGTGTATTGCATATTGTTGGTTTATTGTTTGATTGGGGATAAAGCCCCAATGAGATTCTGGTTTGTGGTATTGTTTGATTTGTGAATTACCGGCAGGTAATCACACATGATTTGTGGATTCTTGTGTAGTCTATATATTTATAGGACTATACTATATATAAAGAGCATTGAGGATGAATTTGTGTTACGATGATAGTAACCAATGGTTTTATGGGGTTACGGTTTTATCGGCCTATACTAAGAGCCGGGGTATGAATATTTGTATATATATGTATATATATATGAAGCATGAATTGTATGATGATATTTATTGGTTTGATATGATACTTGTATATCCTATGGGGATATGTTTAAGATGATGAATAATATACATCGGCAATATTGTTTATGATTATTATGCGAGTAGGATACACTCGATATGTGCGAAAGTTAAGTGTTGCGATTTATGGGTTGATTTTAGTGCGTGAACAAGTATGACGTTTCACCGCGATTTTTGTTGAAGTTTTGGTGTTTTGGGGACGTTAGAATATACGTCTGTTGTAGCCTTGGTCTAGGGCTTAAGAAAGGTTGGATTTGTGAAGTATAGACGTTACGACTACTAGTAGCCGAGTCGATACGTGGTGACTTCTAGCGAGTTTTCATGGTTGCGTGCTAGGTGCACGAGTTTTGTGGTAAAATATGGTTGTTGTTTGTCAAGGTAATAGACCTTGTTACTTGACTTGATTTTATTCGGTTATGTGCATTAGTTGTAGGGAACACCTACTTGATGCATCTATATTGTGGTATATTAAATTCGCATTTCATAAATTGTTATCTCCTGCTCATTCATTTCCTTAGCGTAGGAGACTATTAAAGGATGCTTAAAACCTTTTTATCATGAACCTTCGCATCCTTGCAACGAAAGCTTTTGAATATCCAATTTAGCCGGTACCCTAAATTGGTGATCAAAAGTGATCGTTGTTGGACTAGGATTGGTATGAATTGTGGTAGAATCGACTATACCCATTACCAAAAGGAATGGACCTAAATGAAAAGAATTTTCAAAACATTTCATTGTTGCACTCTTATGTGTTCTTACCCGCGATATGGAGATCGCGAGTATTACTTGCGTGGCTTGAAATGTCAACTTGATTGTCTCTGATTTGGTTGAAAATTGCTCTATAGGCAATTATTACTTCTTGTGACTTAAGGTCTGTTATGCACGAATTTTATGATGTGCCCCGGAACAAATAGTTTCCGTAGTTGAATGTTATGATGTGCTTGAACTTGTTTCATGTTAAACGTTGGGGGTTTGTGTACGAGTTTGGTTAGTATGGTTCATATGTGTTTTCGCGACTCGAATACGAGTCATAATATTTTCAATTTAAAGAGAGTTTAATGTTGTTGTGCCTATTGAAAGGCCTTGAAACCTGAGTTTGGATCACGGTAGTTTGATCCTCACATACTTGAGTTGGTTATTGTGATGGTAGACTCGGAGACTGAGTCTAGGTTTATGGTTTTTGAGCATCGAGTGTTTCCTCGAGATTGTGAGACACCGTAGTGGTGACTGGGTATTTCATGTTGGGATTATGACCTAGCATTGGTTTGAGATACGGTTTAGAATTCGGGGCGAATTCTTTTTAAGGGGGAGAGGATGTAAGATCCCGATTCCCGGTTAGCTTGAATTGCGTGCAAAGCTCGCATTTCCTATTTCGTTGATTGCTCGTTTGGTTTGTGAGAGAGTCTAAATGTGTATGAGAGATCACATTAAGACTAAAACACTTCTAAGAAATGTCATATAGTGGTTGACTTGTTAAAGTCAAAAGTCGTAACCGACGACGATAGTCGAAATGCGACTGATTGAGAGCTTATTCGGTTTGGTGTTCTCGACCTCGATTTGGTCCCATATCTTTACATGATGATTAAATAACATGTTTAGATGTGTTAGACTTCTAATTGGATGTATTCCATAAGTCTCGTGAAGTTTTGACGCCGAGAATAGCAATTCTCCTTATCGCGAAGTTTGAGATTGAGCCGGCGAACGCCTCGCCTTTCGGGAGCCTATTTCCCTATCTGTTGTTCATCATCTGAGAGGCATTCAGGCCTATTTTGTAGCCCTAATAGGTGTTTACAATCATGGGTTATTACCCGTCGGTTTGCGGTTTCATTCGACGCTTAGATAGCAAGTTGTTACGCCTTGCGCCGGTTTTGCCCCGGGTTGTTTCGGTGTTGTTTTTGGGAGTCTAGACCTACTTTAAAATTGGTTTGAGACTTGGATGGATTAGTTTAATGTTTAAGGACTTTAAGGGTTCAATTGTGAGCCATTTCAAGCTTTAAGGCTCGAGGATGCATGCGGAACGACCGAAACCGAGAAAGGAATCAACAAAGGAGTGTATAGTGAAAGAAGAGTGATGCGGTCGCATCACATAAGACCCAAGCGACCGCAAGGGGTCCCGGCACTGTTACGGGATTTTTGGAAAAGTTGAATTGTTGACCAATTTCTACCCACTTAAACCCATTCTAAACCTAACCTAAACCCTCATACTTAACCTAAAACTTGTCCTAAACATTATTAGAGGTTTTAGAGGTGGATTAGTGAGTTGATTAAGAGAGAGTTAATCCCCTATTTAAACCCAAAACTAATTTGCTCTCTAACTCACCAAACAGATTTTTGACTTCAACCCCTTTGTGTCTTCTGAACACTCCACAAAAACGTGAAGAGAGAGAGGCTTGAGAGAGATTTCTAGGGTTCTTGAGTGCCCAATCTTGGAGGCCATAGCTTGGGACCTTCTTCCCCAATCTACACCATGGATTTGAAGTGAAGGTTGAGAAGAACAACCTCCCCTCTTGGAATTTCGGGAATTTTGGCAGCTTGTAGGGCTGTGATAAGGTAAGTTTCTACCTCTCTTCCTTTGGTTTTGGGCTCCATTGACCCTAGGGAAACAATCATTTGTGTTATGTGAGGTCAATGGAAGCCATTGTTAGGGTTTGTAGAAGATGCCATGAACCCTAGGTTTACAAATTGATGATAGAACTTGATTGACCTATGTGAGACCATGAAATATGTGAAATTCATGTTCTAATTAGTCTTATTGAACTTGGGTATGTTGATTATCCATGAGTTTTGATGTTGGTTTGGTTGAGATACTTGAGGGTGTTTTGCCCAAATTTGGTTTAGCTTGCAAAATTATTAATGTGAGCTTGATTACTATGTTTTATATGCTTAATAGAGTATATTAAACCGGTTGTATGATTTAATCATGAATTGAGAGTTATGATTGGTAAGGTGAGCTAAATGAAATTGTGCTCAAAATGATGAATTTATTCTATGTTATATTAGTGAGGGTTTTGTCGGGTTTATGTGAGTTAAACGAACCCGGATGATGACTATTGTTGATGGTTATGAACATAGAGATTATTGAGACCCATGGCCTCTATGCCCTAAAATTTTAGAAAGGGTAGATTGGACTCGACGGAGTCATTATAAGTTTGATTATGTGCTAATTGAACTTGGATTGAAATCCTACGATGGATTTCGTTTGATTTCGCTTGAAGGAGTGAAGAACATAACTTCCAAACTTTAAATGGTTGGTGATTGTGATGTGTTTTGTGGGTTTTTAGTCTTGGGAATTAAGCCCGAATGACTATTGAGATTTGTTTGTAAACTTTAAGAAATTATTACGGTGTCAATTTATAAAACACATAAAGAATGAAATGTGTTAGTAAGACTCAACGAAGTCGTTATAAGGCCAATAAGATGACGAAGAGCCTGGGTTGAAACCCTACGATGTTTCGGTGGTTTGCTTGGGTTGTGTTTGTGTACACCGGTTTTTGGTTGTGTCCTATGGCGACACTTATGTTATGGAGACTTAACTTAGAAATATATTTTAAGCATGCTTGTTAGAGCATGGACAATTTGAGACCCACGTACGTATGGTCACAAGAATATTTAAGAGAAGATTAAGAAAGAATTCTCTTCCTTAAGGATTTTTGGTTGCGTGCTTATAAAAGCACTTAGGAAAGTGACTACGAGTAGTCATGATGTTTTAAGTATGAGTGTTGGTGTTATCGATCATGTATGACGATTAGGACTATGATTGAGTCCTGTACTTAAAATAGAAGACTAAATAATAAGTCTTGAATTGTGGATATTTTGAGACTAGCGTAGTAGTCTTTGGTTTGGTTTGAGTTGAGGATTACGGAAGACCTCACATTATATTTTATTAAGCTTGTAAGCTATGCTTGAATGGGTTAATGACTTGAGGAATAATGAATACCTCAATAAAGTAGTTCTTGAACTAAACTTGTAAGTTAGTTGAACACAATGGTTATATGCAAATATATGCATTGTTCATGATGTTTGGTAGAGCATTATGTCCTACTTGATTATTATGCAATTATATGCATGAGTTTATGGAGATTTCATGGAGCATTATGTCCTACGTGGTTATATGCAAATATGTGCATGGTTTATGAGTTTTGTGGAGCATTATGCCCTCCTACGTGTTATGTGCATGCAAATATGTGCATGGTTATGAGTTGTTGTAGAGCATTATGTCCTACATGGTTTAATGAGTCCGATAATTAATGAATTTGGTCTCATTGGTTTAGACAAGTAAATATCTACTTGAACGCTTGGTTTGGTTTAAAGTCCACTGGCGGGTTTGGTTGTTGTGTCGGCAATGGGACGATTCATAGCCTTTGGGAACAATCGCTATGAATCGTTGCATTGGGTCCTTTTTCTCCTCACTATTTGGCCAATAGTGGGATGTGATCTCGAGAGTTATGCCATCTAGCCTACCGACATCGAAGCTCTCATTTCTCATCCTGAGACTGGATGAATGTAACGAGTACTCATTAAAGGGAAATCGATGAGTTGAGATTATTTGGGGAGGGAACCCCTGGGTATGATTGATTGGGAATTGAGCCCGGAATCTTGGTTTGAGATTTGATCTCATGGTAAGTTGATTGGGTTTTGAACCCGGATTTGATTATAACGGTTCGATTCTCGTTACACATGTTTATTTATGAGCATTTATATGAAAGATAATATGCTACTTGAGTTATGTGAGTTTATGTGCTTTAAAAATTAAGTACATGATTATCATGTTGGTATACTAGCATGATACCATGATTTTATATGATTGCACATTATGCCATGCCATGTCATAATATGCCATATGTTGCATTTAGAAACTTCTTGGGTCATTATGACTCACTCCGTGTGATTGTTTTCCCTAGTGTGTGCAAAGTGATCCCGTTAAGTGCGCCAGCCACCGGATAGCGATTTCTAGCGTGTGGTCTTCCTAGTCATAAGCTTGGAGCTATTTATTATTATTATTATTGTTGTTTTTCTATGGTGAGACTCGGATGTAAAGTTATGTAGACTTTACTTGGGTAGATTGTAGTATTATATTTATGTTGTGTATTTGGGAGCCGGTAGTATAGCCGAGCCTTTGTATCCTTAGAGATTATTTCCGTTGTCGTTTCGAGCATGTGTGGCTCGCTTATTCTAGTTTGTATTATTATTGTTCCTATCTCCGACGCAGTTTTAGTCGTGAGATCTTGGTTGGTGGTCTAGCAAAGATATTATATTGTTATAGTTGAATTGTTCCTCCGGCATGTTATAGCCGTTGAGTGTTGTTTATCGTTGGGATTTTGATGGGGCTTGCCGCCTTGGTTGCCGATGGTTGTTTGCGTGTCTAATGTTGCACACGTGGCCGAATTTTTGGGCCGAGATTTACTATCTCTTTGGTTGTTTATATTTAGGAACTTGTTAGCTCGGGTCCATTTGTGGTTTTGCTTCCGCAGTTTTAGTTTTTGTTATCTGCCGTATGGCTATGTCTTCTTGTCTCGAGCTTGTTGGCTCGCTCTTTTGACTCGCACCATTATGCTTAGGTGTGCTTGTCGCTTTCTTAGCTTGTCTTTTGATGGCACGACCTTGGGATCTCGTCCTTGGGATCCCGGATTATCGGATAGTCGTCATACCATCCTCAACATTAAATAACCATGTTATCATTATAGTATAACATCTCTAAAATCCATATCAAGGCATTTTATGCTCAACGATCATAACTCATGTTATCGGTATAACATAACCTTCCAATGACTTACATGTCAAGGTATATAAACTTAACAACAATAATTTCTGCTTTTAACATAATGCCATATCCGAATGATATTCATGATAAAGCATATTAGCTTAACAACGTAATTTATGTTATTATTATAACATAGTCTTCCCATAATATTCATGTCAAGGCATACAAACTTAACAATAATGATTTATACCTTTGGCATAAAACCACATTCCAATAATATTCATGTGATAGCATATATGCTTAACAACATTAATCAATATGTTATCTATTAAGTATAACATGTAAGAAACCAAAACAAACATCATATCATATCCAATTCACCAAGCACGTTATTCACTTAAGCACTTGTGAAACAATTCATGTATAAGGGATATGATACCATTACCCAAATTCCTCCGCGTGTCGCTCCGCAAAAACACGTGCAAAACCTTTATGTGCCCTCGATATCCCTCTCGTAGATATCGGCGTCCCGAGACGATCTCCGCTCGAGTTCCATAGTTATCAAAGTCATGTGTATTACTACAACTAAGATAAACTACTTCCCCACCGTGGCCATCGATGGAGGGGTGTGTGCAAACCCGGCACGGCGATCCATCGCGATCACGAATCTCACAATTCGTGAAGACGATGTATCGTCCCACCAAAAACTCAACCAAACCGACTCAATGGACTCAAAACCCAAGCACAAGTAATATATACTCATATGCTCAAAACAAGTAGGTAAACACTCTACTATAAAACTAGTCATGCAATTCATCCACAACTAGCATAAACATCACAACCGAGAATCATATAAGTTCTCATAATCAAGTGTGCTTCACACACTTGAAAACTTCTTGGAGGCTCAACCTCCATGAATTCTACCCAAAATTCCGTAGGACTTAAGATTATAGTTCCTAGGATTCATTCTAACCCAAAGGTTAACTCCGTTGAGTTCAATCTAAGTTTTCCGAAAATTCAAGGAATAGAAGCTTAGGCTTCATCATTCCCATAAGTTCATAACTGTCGCCAAAACCATAACCCCAATATTCAATAAACTATCATAAACCCCACAATTTACTTAACAATGCAACTTAGAATAAATTGGCAATCTTGTGCATAAATTCATTCAAGTCACCATACCAATCATAATCTTCAAATCATGATTAAATTATACAACATGGTTTAATATACTCTCTTAAACATGTATAATTCAATAACTAGGCTTACAACCATGATCAACAAGCCAAAACACAATTTGGGGAAAATCCCCTTCCAAGCATCTTTGTCATTTAAGCTCAATACACAACCGATTCATATAGCAAAGTTTAATATACTCTATTAAGCATATAAAACATATTATTCAAGCTCACATCAATAGATTGCAAGTTAAACCAAAATTAGGGCAAGGCACCCTCCAAGTATCTCAATCAAACCAACATCAATACTCATAGAAAATCGACATAACCGAATTCAATAGACTCTACTAAACATGTATAACACAATAATTAGGCTTATCATCATGTTTAACAAGCCAAACACAATTTGGGGAAAATCCCCTTCCAAGTATCTTTGTCATTCAAGCTCAATACATATGAACAATTCATATAGCAAAGTTTAATAGACTAATTGGCATATGAATTCCATATAAAACAAGTCTCACATAGGTTCACCCATCTTCTAACAAGAATTTGAAACCTAGGGTTCATGAATTTCTACAAACCCTAACAATGGCATCCATTGACCTAACATAGCATAAATGGTTGTTTCCCTAGGGTCAATGGAGCCCAAAGCTCAAAGGAAGAGAGGTAGAAACTTACCAAAAACTCAGCCCTAAGAACAGAATTTTCGGATTACAAGAGGGGTCTCTTCTCTTCAACTCTTCTTCAAACTTGTAGGTAGAATGGGGAAGAAGAAGACCAAGCTATGGCTTCCAAGCTTGGCCCCTTTGAAACCCTAGAATCAACACCCTCAAGCCCTCTCTCAAGCTCTTTGTTGAGTTCGCAGAAGAGAAAAGGGGAAGTCAAATTTTCTGCCTTGGCCGAATTGAATAAAAGTGTGCGGCTGATAGGGTTTTATATGGGGGATTAAATCACTAATTACCTCACTAATTAACCCCTAAATCTCCTAATAGATGTTTAGGATTAGTGTTAGGCTAATTAGATGAGTTTAGGATAGGTTTAGATTAGGTTTAGTGGGTCAAACTTTCAGACAGAGAGAAGAGGGATTAAAAATCCCGTAATCTGGAAATCCTACCTTGCGGTCGCATCACTAGTGGGGGATGCGAGCGCATCCTCCAGCTTTCTCATTCCCGACCTTTTCTGCTTCCCTGCTCGATCCCGGACTCCCCCGCATGCAATCTCGAGTCCTTCCAAGCCAAAAATGGTCTATAAATCAACCTTAATGTCCTCCAAATCATAACCCAAGCAATCAATCCTCAAACCTCAACAAAACAAGGCCAAGAACTCAGGCAGAACTCGCCCGAACGACGACCGAAAAAGTCAAACTGAAAAGGGTTTTCGGTAGAATCAAACTAGCAACCAAACCGACGATGCAACCAACATCTAACCAATATCCAAGGCATGTTAATGATGTTTTGAATGCCTTCTAACACTTATCCATGTGTTAACCACATAAAACATAAACCCGAGATTCAACACATCTCGCGGAAGAAAAATGCATACGTGCATCTCAAACAACGTCAATGATCATGCTATTGACTCTAAACATATACGGGAGCTAAATGAACATATTTATAATGATTATAAGTGTATGAATCCATGCATAACACAATCAAGCAACATTTCAGGGTTTTACATTCTCCCCTACTTTAAGGAATTTAGCCCCTAAATTCTTACCGTGGTCATCAAACAAATGTGAATACTTCTCTCGCATCTCCAACTCGGTCTCCCAAGTTGCTTCCTCGATCTCATGATTCCTTCGAAGAACTTTCACCAATGGAATTCTCTTGCTCCTCAAAACTTGCTCTTCCTTGTCAAGTACCTTCACCGGCTGCTCAACATAAGACAAGTCCGGCTGAAAAGTAATCTCCTCATACTCAAAAACACGGGAATCATCCTTAAGATATTTCCAAAGCATAGACACATGAAATACATTATGGATCTCCGACAAAGATGGCGGTAAAGCCACCCTGTAAGTCAAATCTCTTGGTACCCCTTCTAGGCGATACCTTAAGAGATACAAAGTCTCCAACCTGAAACTCCAAATCTCCCCTTAAAATCAATCGTTCAAACCCGTAGCATATCTTCCAAGATATCGAATTGTTCCTCGGACTAACCAGTCTGCCTAGGTGAAAAGGCATAAAGTTCAACTTGGTCCTCATAGCTTCTTGTAAAGCCTCGCCAAAACCTCGATGTAAATCTCGGATCCGTGCGAAACAATACTAATCGGAACCCGTGCAAGAATCTAACAATCTCCTGCACATACTATGCCGCTAACTGACTCAATGAATAAGTCATAGCATTCTGAATAAAATGAGCGACTTCGTGAGCCGATCAACAACAACCAAAACGACATCAAAACCTCTACGAGTACGCGGAAACAAAATCCATTGTAACATTTTCCCATTCCACTCCGGAATATCCAACGGTTGTAACAACCCCGCAGGTCTTTGGTGTTCCGCCTTCACCTGCTGACAAGTTAGACACCTCGACACAAAATCCGCTATCTGTCGCTTCATGCCATTCCACAAAAATTGTTTCTTCAAATCCTTATATATTATCATACTCCCCGGATGGATAACATACTTTACCTGGTGGGCTTCACCCAACACAAGTTGCTTCACCTCATCAATTGAGGGAACACAAACTCTACTCAAACCATACACCTAGACTCAGTCTCCGAGTCTACTATCTTAAAAACTAACCAAGTAGGGAAAAATCAAACTGCCAAGAATCCCGCATACACAAATTCGAAAATTTTCCAATGACCATAATACCAAGCACTTTAGGCTGAAAATATCTTGACTCATACTTGAGTCACATAGCACTCACAATTTCCATGTCTAATTAACTAAGCATGTGAATTCCAAATATATCATTGAAGCGTATCCAAGGACTTTATAAATATAAGTCTCCCGAAACTATTGGCTTCGGAGCTACAACATGGAATATAAATGCAAGAATTCTAAATCATGAGATGTAAAAATGGCCGCTAGAGCAATTCACAATTTAAGGAAGAGTGTTCCACAACACACTTCTAAAACAAGTAAGTTAACATTCATGATCATGCAAGTCATACTCGTAACTTCCAAATCATAGACAATGCACATAAGAGCACATAATAGCATCATGTAAAAATTTATTCCATTTATTTTCCTTTTTTTTTGGTAAGAGGTTTAGTCAATTTCTAACCTGCTTACTACCAATCCTAGTCCACCAACGAACCTCTTTTGATCACCAATTTAGGGTACCGGCTAAATTGGATTTCAAAAGCTTTCGTTGCAAGGATGCGAAGGGTTATGAGAAAAATCTTAAGCATCCTTTACTACAGTCTCACATAATCATGTAACAGCGTAATCATGGCATATTCATAAGGCATGAGAATCAAGATTTTATCATGCTATACTTCAAACAACTTACATTGCTTAATAATGCATAGAAGCATGTTCATATTTCATAATCACAAATATATTTCACTCATAATTTAATCATCAACGAAATGATAAAAATTTTATCATTAGTAGTGTCGCATGTACACACTTATATCATGCAAGTACGATATAAAATAACCAAGTATCATCATACATCATCTCATATACTCCATGTAATTCCCACGAGTCATGTAATGCATAAAACTCGTGTAACTCATAACCATGCATATCGGTTAATCAAACAATTAATATAGCGCATGAGATTTCGAAACTATTCATACATGTTTATATCACAAAAGCAGAGAAATGCGCATAAGAATTCCTCGTGATAATTTTCTAGACAAGGACAACTCTAACAAATAACAAGGTTCGTATATTCACTATACTCGCCTAACAATACTTAAAGTAGTAACTCCGAGTAGAGGTATCATTCACTCTAGTACTCATAACCGTCAAAACTACGTAAAGTCTTTCATTACCTTAGTCCAAAATCTCGTATTCGTTAAAACACACGAAATACTCAGCGTACCTATTAGTCGCGATTTAGCGGTATATTTACTGCGTAATAACCGTAATCTATCGAGAATCCACTAAGTATCAATAAATGCGATTCAAGCGCGTCCTACTCGCATAAAAATCACCAAGCAGTATAATTATTTTCTTGTACACATATCTCCATAGAACATACAAATTTAACGCACCACTAGTATTTACCACTAGTAGCATTAACACATATACGTGACGCCCGCTCATAGTTATCTCGGTTTTGCGTGCTATACTTGCACCTCTTCCTTTGTTGACTCAGTATGTTGGTTGCGAGAGGGTCTAGATATGTATGAGAGACCATATTAAGACCAAAACAACATTAAGAGACTCCATATAGTTGTGATCGCTAAAGTCACCACCGTGACTCGACGATAGGCGGAATGCGACGCGATTGAGGGTTTGCTTTATGCTGTTCGTGACCTCGGTTTGGGTCCTAGACCTCTTTAAGATGGTTTATTAACATGTTTAGATACTTTAGACTTCAAGTTGAAGTATTCCTTAAGTCTAGCGATGATTTGGAAGTTTTGGAGATCGCGCTCGTCTCTATCGCAGTAGTTCGAATCGAGCGCTGCACGCCTCTCCTTTGGGATTCTTATTTCCCTAATTGTTATTCAACTTCCTAGAAGCATTTAAGCTTCTTCATTAGCCCTTAGACTTGTCTTAAAAGTCTCCTTTCGCTGCTCGCCTCGACAGAAGTTCATTCGTCGCTCCGGTTGCACGTGGTTGCACCCCTTCCCTGCTGCCCGAGTTGTTTCGGAGTTGTTCGGGTGTGTTTTAGACTTGTTTTGAGTAGGGTTAGATTTAGAAT
>CM028380.1:97610177-97653582 GCA_013146195.2 Codonopsis lanceolata | reverse complement strand
TAAACCTCAATACTCATGGATAACCAACATAACCAAGTTCAATAGACTATTTAGAACATGAATTTCACATAAATCATGGTCTCACATAAGGTTCAATCAACTCTATCACCTTGGCATCTTCTACAAACCACAACAATGGCTTCCATTGACCTCACATAGCACAAATGATTGTTT
The DNA here is from genome assembly GCA_013146195.2 of Codonopsis lanceolata. Taxonomy (NCBI): domain Eukaryota; kingdom Viridiplantae; phylum Streptophyta; class Magnoliopsida; order Asterales; family Campanulaceae; genus Codonopsis; species Codonopsis lanceolata. The sequence goes on along the minus strand of CM028380.1, from coordinate 97,653,408 downwards.
CCTAAGTCGATGGAGCCCAAAGAAAGGAAGAAATAGAGTAGAAACTTACCTTATGGCAGAACCTAACAAGGCGCCAGATCAGACCCTAGGGTGGGTTGTCTCCTCAATCTTCTATCTTCAAACTCACGGATTGAAAGGAAGGAACCCAAGCCTTGGCCTCCATCGCCGCACCCTTCACGAGCCAAAAGTCGCCCCTTTCTCGGCTCTCTCCGCCCTTGATGCATTTTGCGAGAGAGCCGAGGGAGAAGTCGCTCTGTTGGCCGAACAAATGAGAGAGTGCGTGAGTTTTTCTTTTTATATGGGGGATTAATTCCCTTAATCACCACTAATTAACCCAAATCCTCTAATAATGTTTAGGACTAGTATTAGGCTAAGTAAATGGGTTAAGGTTAGGTTTAGATTGGGTTTAATGGGATAAAAGTTCGGACGGTGAGCAAGCGGATTAAAAATCCGTAACTAGGCAGCGGGGACCGCTGCGGTCGCATCCTTCAAGTGATGCGGCGCATCACTCATTCCTTTATACGGCTCCTTTGTTGATTCCTTGTTCGGTTTCGGTTCGTTCATGCATCCTCGAGCCTTAAAGCTTGAAATGGCTCCAATTGAACCCTTAAAGTCCTCAAACATTAAACTAATCCATCCAAGTCTCAAACCAATTTTAAAGTAGGTCTAGACTCCCATAAACAACACCAGAAACAACCGGGGCAAAACCGGCGCAAGGCGTAACAACTTGCTATCTAAGCGTCGAATGAAACCACAAACCGACGGGTAATAACCCATGATTGTAAACACCTATTAGGGCTACAAAATAGGCCTGAATGCCTCTCAGATGATGAACAACGGATAGGAAATAGGCTCCCGAAAGGCGAGGCGTTCGCCGGCTCAATCTCAAACTTCTGCGATAAGGAGAATTGCTATTCTCGGCGTCAAAACTTCACGAGACTTATGGAATACATCAATTAGAAGTCTAACACATCTAAACATGTTATTTAATCATCATGTAAAGATCGGGACCAAATCGAGGTCAGAACACAAAACCGAATAAACTCTCAATCGCGTCGCATTTCGACTATCGTCGGATTCACGACTTTGACTTTAACAAGTCAACCACTATATGACATCTCTTAAAAGTGTTTTAGTCTTAATGTGGTCTCTCATACACATTTAGACTCTCTCACCCAAGAGCAATCAACCAAAGAAGAAATCACGAGCATTGCGCAATTCAAGCTAGCAGGAATCGGGATCTTACATCCTCTCCCCTTAAAAAGAATTAGTCCCAATTCTAAACCGTATCTCAAACCAATGCTAGGTCATCACCTCAACATGGAATACCCAGACATCACCACGGTGTCTCACAATCCCGAGTGAACACTCGATGCTCAAAAACCATAAACCTAGACTCAGTCTCCGAGTCTACCATTACAATAACCAAACCAGGTATATATGAGGATCAAACTACCGTGATCCCAAACTCAGGTTTCAATACCTCTTAATAGGCACAACAACATTAAACTCTTTAGATTGGAAATAATATGACTCATATTGAGTTCGCGAAAACACATATGAACAACACTAACCAATCTCGTACACAAACCCCAACGTTTAACATGAAACAAGTTCAAGCACATCATAACATTCAACTACGGAAACTATTTGTTCAGGGGCATCATAAAATTCGTGCATAACAGACCTTAAGTCACAAGGGTAATAATTGCCTATAGAGCAATTCTCAACCAAATCGAGACAATCAAGGCGACATTTCAAGCCACAGTAATACTCGCGATCTCCCTATCGCGGGTAAAACATAAGAGCACAACAATGAAATGTTTTGAAAATTCTTTCCATTTAAGTCCATTCCTTTTGGTAATGGGTATAATCGATTTCTACCACAATTCATACCAATCCTAGTCCAACAACGATCACTTTTGATCACCAATTTAGGGTACCGGCTAAATTGGATATTCAAAAGCTTTCGTTCTGGGATGCGAGGGTTCATGATAAAAAGGTTTTAAGCATCCTTTAATAGTCTCTATGCTAAGAAATGAATGAGGCGAGAGATAACAATTATGAAATGAGAATTTAATATACTACAATGTAGATGCATCAAGTAGGTGTTCCCTACAACTAATGCATAACCGAATAAAATCAAGTCAAGTAACAAGGTCTATTACCTTGACAAACAACAATCATATTTTACCACAAAACTTCGTACCTAGCTAGCACAACCATGAAAACTTCGCTAGAAGTCACCACGTATCGACTCGGCTACTAGTAGTCGTAACGTCTATACTTCACAAATCAACCTTTCTTAAGCTCTAGACCAAGGCTACCGGCGTATATTCTAACGTCCCCCAAACACCAAAACTTCAACAAAATTGCGGTGAAACATCATACTTGTTCACGCACTAAAATCAACCCATAAATCGCAACACTTAACTTTCGCACTTATCGGTGTATCCTACTCGCATAATAATCATAAACAATATTATAGATGTATATTATTCATCACCTTAATATCCCCATAGGATATACAAGTATCATATCAAACAATAAATATCATCATACAATTCATGCTTCATATATATATACATATATATACGAATATTCATACCCGACTCTTAATATAGGCGACAAAACCGTAACCCCATAAAACCATTGGTTACTATCATCGTAACACAAATTCATCCTCAATGCTCTTTATATATAGTATAGTCCTATAAATATATAGACTACACAAGAATCCACAAACCATGTGTGATTACCTCAGGCAATTCACAAATCAAACAATACCACAAACCGGCATCACATTGGGGCTTTATCCCCAATCAAACAATAAACCAACAATATGCAATACACCATGTAATGTATGTATGAATGCACATGAGCTACCGATAAGGCGTGTACTCATAATAACAATAATAGTAGCGATGGTATAATATATATATGAGAGCATACCTTCCTATTCGGATAGGTTTCAAAACTCATAATGGCCAACGCCACGCGCACGACCTCAAACTCTAGGTCGACCATCACCATCTCTCTTGGAGCCACGGTTGTCGACTAGTACTCCCAAGCGATTAACCCTCATCTTCGGGCAATCCTTACGAACATGATCACCACCACAAGCAAAGCACTTTCTGCCTTGCCCCAACATCGTTCTCGGCATGTCACGTCCTCAAACAAAATTACATATCAACTCACCGCCTCGTCGTCTCAGGCTAGAGGTAGGAACATCACTACGTCTACCGATGCGTGTGATTCCTTGATTAACTTTCGAGGTGCTACTTGCCTCCCAATATTATCATCACTCTTAATAGCTCGAGGTTCTCTTTTGAGCATACTCCTCGAGTCTAACTCCATCGCATAAGCACGATCCACTGCATCTCGGTACTCAGTGAGCGTAAGGGAATAAGCTGCCTCGATACTTCATCTTTAGGCCTTTTACAAACCGGTGGGTCTTCTTAGCCTCATCGGTACTAAGTAACCGATGCTTGAGCCAACTCGTGAACCCGGCGAATCTTGAGCCCGGATCATATCTCCTTGTTCTAGCGCAATAAATTCCATTTCTCTTCTTTCCCGAACTACTTGCCGAATAAATTGTGCCCTAAACTCCATTATGAAATTTTCCCACACTTGGGGCACTCCAAAGTGTCTCAATTATCTCGTAACACATGCCACCAATGGTCGGCCGCACCACTCAAGGTAAACACGCTAGGGTCACCATCTCTTTCGACGTGTACAACCCATGCTTCAAAGATCTTTTCCATGCTTTCTAACCAATGTTCGGCTTTAGAAGCATCGGGCCCTCCATCGAAGCCCTCGGTTTCCAACTTCAAGAATCTCCCAAGTATAGTGGAATCATTCTCCCCTCTAAACATTTGTTGAGTCACCACGAGGATCATGCGTTTTCCTCTCTCAAAACCACGAGCGGTACTCGAGCAGTGCGCTAGAACTAGCTCCACGCCAAGCTCACGACATAATATACCTACAAGGAACACTCGGCGTTAAAAATCTCAACAATAAACCCAACCCAACTAGGCCAGGAACCTATCGGCGAAATAGCTAACCAATAGCTCATACCAAGCTGTGACGACCGACCGGATCTCAATCACGAGATCCCAAGGTCGTGCCATCGAGACAAACTAAGAGACAGACAAGCACACTAAGCATAATGAGTGCGAGTCGAAAGGCTGACCAACAAGCTCGGCAGGCAGGAAGGTAAGCCATAACGGCAATGCTGAGGAAAATAAAAACCAAAACACTGGAAGCAAAACCATAATGGGACCCGAGCTAACAAGCTCCTAAATATAAACAACCAAAGAGATAGTAAATCTCTCGGCCCAAAAATTCGGCAGCGTGGCCTTAACATTAGACACGCCAACAAACCATCGGCAACCAAGGCCGCTATCAAAATCCCAACGATAAACACACTCAGCGGCTATAACTTGGGAGGAACAATTCAACTATAGCAATATAATTTGCTAAACCACCAACCAAATCTCACGACTAAAGCGTCGGGTAGGAACAACAATAATACCAAAACTAGAATAAGCGAGCCACACATGCTCGAAACGACAAAAGGAAATAAATTCTAAGGATACTGAGGCCGGCAACCAAGCGGCTCCCAAATACACAACCATAACATACTACACATTCTACCCAAGTAAAGTCTACATAACTTTACATTCGAGCCTCACAAATAAATAACAACATAATAATAAATAACTCCAAGCTTTTGACTTGGAAGACCACTGCTAAAAGTCGTTATCAGAAGCATTGCTTGTACTAGATCACTTTGCACACTAGGGAAAAATCATCACGGGTGAGTCATAATGACCCGGTAAGTTTCTAAATGCAACATGTGGCATATTATGACATGGCATGGCATAAATGCACAATCATATAAAATCATGGTATCATGCTAGTATACCATCATGAAACATGTACTTAATTTTTTAAAGCACATAAACTCACATAAATCAAGTAGCATTTTATCTTTCATATAAATGCTCATAAATAAACATGTGTAACGATGGCATATCGAACAGTTACAATCAAATCGGGTTCAAAACCCAACCAACTTACCATGAGATCAAATCTCAAACCATGATCGGGCTCAATTCCCAATCAATCATACCAGGGTTTCCTCCCCAAATAATCTCAACTCATCGGTTTCCCTTAATGAGTACTCGTTACATTCATCCGAGTCTCGGATGATGAAAATGGGAGCTTCGAGTAGGCTAGATGGCTCTCTCTCGAGACCACATCCCACTATTGGCCAAATAGTGAGGAGAAAAAGGACCCAATGCAGCGATTCATAGCGATTGTTCCCAAAGACTATGAATCGTCCCATTCTTGAAACACAACAACCAAAACCCGCCCGGAGGACTTTAAACCAAATGATCAAGTAGATATTTACTTGTATAAACCACTGAGACCAAGTTCATAAGTATCGGACTCATTAAACCACATAGGACATAATGCTCTACAACAATCTCATAAACCATGCATATAATTGCATGAAAATCAAGTAGGACATAATGCTCTACCAAACATCATGAACAATGCATATATTTGCATATAACCATTGTGTTCAACTAACTTACAAGTTTAGTTTAAAAACAACATATTAAGGTATTCATTATTCCTCAAGTCATCAACCCAGTCAAGTATAGCTTACAAGCTTAATAAAATATAATGTGAGGTCTTCCATAATCCTCAACTCAAACCAAACCAAGACTACTACGCTAGTCTCAAAATATCCACAATTCAAGACTTATTATTTAGTCTTTATTTTAAATACACCGGACTCAATCATAGTCCTAATCGTCATACATGATCGACATTACCAATTCCATACTCACGAACAACATGACTACTCCGTAGTCATTTTCGCACAAATGTTTTCATATACACGCAACAAAAATCTTTGAGAAGAGGATTCTCTCTTAATCTTCTCTTAAATACTCTCGTGACCTTATGTGGGTCTCCATTGTCCCATGCTCTAACAAGCATGCTTAAAATATATTTCTAGTTAGTCTCCATAACATATGTGTCGCCATAGGACACAACCAAAAACCCGGTGTGCACAAACATAACTCAAACAAACCCAAACATTGTAGGGTTTCAACCCAAGGCTCTTTATCATTTTATTGGCCTTATTACGACTCCGTTGAGTCTTACTAACACATTTCATTCTCTATGTGTTTTATAAATTCACACCGTAATAATTTCTTAAAGTTTACAACCAAATCTCAATAGTCATTCGGGCTTAATTCCCAGGACTAAAAATCCACAAAACACATCACAATCACCAACCATTTAAAGTTTGGAAGTTATGTTCTTCACTCCATTAACCACACGAAATCCAATTATCGTAGGATTTCAACCCAAGTTCAATTAGCACATAATCGAACTTATAATGACTCCGTCGAGTCCAATCTACCCTTTCTAAAATTTTAGGGCATAGAAGCCATGGGTCTCAATTCCCCCTATATTCATAACTATCAACAATAGTCATCATCCATGTTCGTTTAACTCACATAAACCCAACAAATTACTTTGCAATGCAACTTAGAACAAATTGGACATCTTGTGCCTAAATTCATTCAAGTCACCTTACCAATCATAATTCCCAATTCATGATTAAATCATACAACATGGTTAAATATACTCTATTAAGCATATAAAACATAGTAATCAAGCTCACATCAATAATTTTGCAAGCTAAACCAAATTTGGGCAAAACACCCTCCAAGTATCTCAACCAAATCAACCTCAATACTCATGGATAACCAACATAACCAAGTTCAATAGACTATTTAGAACATGAATTTCACATAAATCATGGTCTCACATAGGTTCAATCAACTCTATCATGGCATCTTCTACAAACCCTAACAATGGCTTCCATTGACCTCACATAGCACAAATGATTGTTTCCCTAGGGTCAATGGAGCCCAAAAGAAGGAGAAATAGAGTAGAAACTTACCTTATGGCAGACCCTAACAAGCTGCCAAGATCAGACCCTAGAGATTGGGTTGTCTCCTCAATCTTCTATCTGCAAACTCACGGATTGAAAGAGGGAAGGAGAACCCAAGCCTTGGCCTCCATCATCGCACCCTTCACGAGCCCTAAAAGTCGCCCCTTTCTCAGCTCTCTCACGCCCTTGGTCTGTTTGCAGAAGACGAAAGGGAGAAGTCGCACTCTGCTGGCCGAACAAATGAGAGAGTGCGTGAGTTTTTCTTTTTATATGGGGGATTAATTCCCCTTAATCACCCACTAATTAACCCCTAAATCCTCTAATAATGTTTAGGACTAGTATTAGGCTAAGTAAATGGGTTAAGGTTAGGTTTAGATTGGGTTTAATGGGATAAAAGTTCGGACAGTGAGCAAACAGATTAAAAATCCCGTAACTAGGCAAGCGGCAGGACCCGCTGCGGTCGCATCCCTTCCAAGTGATGCGGCGCATCACTCATTCCCACTATACTCCTTTGTTGATTCCTTGTTCGGTTTCGGTTCCGCATGCATCCTCGAGCCTTAAAGCTTCGAAATGGCTCACAATTGAACCCTTAAAGTCCTCAAACATTAAACTAATCCATCCAAGTCTCAAACCAATTTTAAATTAGGTCTAGACTCCCATAAACAACGCCCGAAACAACCCGGGGCAAAACCGACGCAAGACGTAACAACTTGCTATCTAAACGTCGAATGAAACCACAAACCGACGGGTAATAACCCATGATTGTAAACACCTATTAGGGCTACAAAATAGGCCTGAATGCCTCTCAGATGATGCACAACAGATAGGGGAAATAGGCTCCGAAAGGCGAGGCGTTCGCCGGCTCAATCTCAAACTACGCGATAAGGAGAATTGTTATTCTCGAGGCGTCAAAACTTCACGAGACTTATGGACTACATCCAATTAGAAGTCTAACACATCTAAACATGTTATTTAATCATCATGTAAAGATCTGAGACCAAACCGAGGTCAAGAACACAAAACCCGAATAAACTCTCGATCGCGTCGCATTTCGACTATCGTCGGGTTACGACTTTTGACTTTAACAAGTCAACCACTATATGACATCTCTTAAAAGTGTTTTAGTCTTAATGTGGTCTCTCATACACATTTAGACTCTCTCACCACCAAACGAGCAATCAACCAAAGAAGAAATGCGAGCATTGCACGCAATTCAAGCTAACCGGGAATCGGGATCTTACATGCATCGTCCCGCCAAAGACTCAACAGACCGACTCCTGCTGGACTCAAAACCCAAGAACAAGTAATGTATACTCATATGCTCAAAACAAGTAGGTACATACTCTACCATCAAACTAGTCATGCATTTCATTCACAACTAGCATAAATTCACATTAGAGAATCATATAAGCTCTCATAATCAAGTGTCCTTCATACACTTCAAAACTTCTTGGAGGCTTGATCTCCATGATTTCTACCCCAAATTCCGTAGGACTTAAGATTATAGTTCCTAGGATTCATACTAACTCAAAGGTTGACTCCGTTGACTCCAATCTACACTTTTCAAAAATTAGGGCATAGAAGCATGGGCTTCAATACCCCCCTATGTTCATAACTATCATCAATATCCATATTCTCAAGTTCATTGAACTCACATAAACCCAACAAAACACTTATCAATGCAACATAGAACAATTTCGCAAGTTTGTGCATAAACTCATTTAAATCACTTTACCAATCATACTCTCCAAAACATAAATAAATCACACAACATGGATTAATATACTCTACTATACATGTATAACATAATAATCAAGCTTACAATCATGTTTAATAAGCCAAATCTTAATTTGGGCATAACCCCTTCCAAGTAACTTCACTAATCATGCTCAACACACATGAACAATTCACATAACAAGGTTTAATAGACCACTTAACATATGAATTTCATACTAATCTAGGTCTTACATAGGTTCATCCAAGCTATATCAACATTTGGAAACCTAGGGTTCATGGCATCTCTACAAACCCTAGAAATTGCACCCATTGACCTCACTTAGCAAGATGATTGTTTTCCTTAGGGTCAATGGGGCGAAAAGAAAGAGGAAGAGAGGTAGTAACTTACCTTTGTTCAGCCCCTTCTAGGTACAATCCCAAAATTCTTGGTGATGGGTGTTGTTCTCTTCAATCCCCTCTTCAAAACTATGCTATGGCTTGAGAAATGAAGATCCCAAGCTATGGCCTCCAAGATTGAACCCTCGAGAACCCTAGAAATCTCCTCTCTCAAGCTCTCCCACATTTTTGTGAAGTGTAGGCAGAAAATGAGAGGTTTAAGTGGTGTTTTGTGGCTTATTTATGTTAGAAAGTAAGTGGGTTTAGTTTAGGTTAATGGGGATGTTTCTCTTTAATTAACCACCTAAATCTACCTCAAAACTTCAATTAGATGGTTAGGATGTGTCTTAGGTTAGTTAGAAGGGTTTAGGAGTGGTTTAGATTGGGTTTGGGTGGGGATAAGATAGGCCAATGTGTGAACACTTGAAAAATCCCGTAACAGGGACAAGGACCAATGCGGTCACTTGGGAAGAATGTGATGCGAGCGCATCACTTCAGACTACACCATTCTCACCTTCGTTGCTTCCTTGCTCGGTCCTGGACTCTCCCGCATGCAACCTCAAGTCCTTCCAAGCCAAAAAGTGTCTAGAATTCAACCTTAATGACCTCCAATCTATAACCAAGGCAATCAAACTTCAAACCTCAACCAAACATGGTCTAGAACTCAGACAGAAGAACACTCCCGAACAACAACCGAAAAGGTCGAACGGAGAAGGGGTTAATGCTAGAATCAAACTAGCAACCAAACCGATGATGCAACTAGCATCCAACCAACATCTAAGGCATGTAAATGATATTATAAATGGCCTCTAACATTTTTCCATGTGTTTACAATATAAATCATAAACCCGAGTTTCAAGGCATACTGTGAAAGAAAGGTGCATACGAGCATCTCAAACGACATCAATGAACATGCTATTGACTCTAAACATATGAGTGAGCTAAATTAACATGTTTATGATGTTTATAAATATATGAATTGTAAAACCCTAGTTTATTGCTTGCATGTTTATTACATGAGATCATACTTTCATAATCATCATTAGTATGTTAACTTAGCTCACTTATATGTTTAAAGTTGATGGCATGATCATTGACGTCGTTTGGGATGCTCGTTTGCACCTTTCTTTCACGAGTTGCTTTGGAACTCGGGTTTGTGTTTTATGTGATAAACACTTGGATAAATGTTAGAGACCACTCATAACATCATTAACATGCTTTAGATGTTGGTTGAATGCTAGTTGCATCGTCGGTTTGATCACTAGTTTGATTCGAGCGTTAACCCTTCTCCGTTTGACCTTTTCGGTTGTTGTTCGGGAGTGTTTTTCCTAAGTTCTTAGCCTTGTTTGATTGAGGTTTGAACATTGATTTGCCTTGTTTATGTTTTAGGGGTGTTTAGGGTTGAATTCTAGGCCATTTTGTGCATTGGAGGACTTGAGGGTGCAAGAGGGAAGGACCTAGAACAAGAAGGGGAGCAAAATGAAAGATTTAAGGTGGCAGACATGAAGTGCTCGCATGGGTGTCCTACCATGCGACCGCATTGCCTCATTTCCATAATTTCGGGATTTTCTGCATTCTTCAAAAGTTGACCAACCAAACCCCACCCAAACCCAACCTAACCCACCCTAAACCACCCTAGTTCGTCCTACACATCCTCTCATGCATGCTTGACAAGTTTCAAGTGGTTTGGATGCATGTACAACACATGGCAAAGAAAGACCTCCAACATGCAAGGCCATGCATTGGACACCTTCTCCCACCCCACTTCAGCCATTGCATGACCAATACCTCCACTAAACCCACCATAATCAGTCATTCTCTTCCAAATTCGTGGCTGAACATTTCATGAGAGTTATAGAGAGTTTATACAAGGTTCTTGAGTGTTCATCAATGGTGGCCAAGCTTTGAAGAAGCCATTTCCAAAACCGATCGGTAGAAGTGAAGAGGAGAGCAAGGAGAACACATACCCACCCTTGCATGGACGTTTTTGTACAACTTGTAGAGCTTGTTTAAGGTGAGTTACAACATCTCTTCTTATTTCTTTTAGCCTCATTGACCCTAGGGAAAACAATCTTGATATATGAGGTCAATGAGTGCACTTAGGACTTTGTAGAGATGCCATGTTCTAGATTATGCTATATGATGAATTTGGGTTGTATGAACAGATTATAGACCTATTATAAACCATGATTTTAATGCTATATAGGTGTAGTAATGTATGATAAATCATTCTACTTTGTTGTTTAAGTGTTGGGAGCATATTGGGTGAGATAGTTAGGCTTGTAGAGATGCCATGATCTCGTATGTACTAAATGATGTATTTTGGGTTGTGTAAACAGATTATAATCAGGTTGTAAATCATGATTTTAATGTTATTTAAGTGTGATAATGTATGACAAATCACCCTACTTTGTTGTTTAAGCATTGGAAGCATGTTTGATGAAATAGTTAGACTTGTTGAGATGCTATGTTCACGTATATGCTAAATGTTACGTTTTTGATTGTATGATCAGATTATAAACAGGTTATAAACAGGTTATAAACCATGTTTAGGATGTTATTTATGTGTGATAATGTATGACAAATCACCCTACTTTGTTGTTTAAGCATTGGGAGCATGTTTGATGAAATAGTTAGACTTGTTGAGATGCTATGTTCACGTACATGCTAAATGCTACATTTTTAGTTGTATGATCAGATTATAAACAGGTTGTAAACCATGTTTAGGATGCTATTTATGTGTGGTAATGTATGATAAATCACCCTACTTTGTTGTTTAAGTGTTGGGTGCATATTTGATGAAATGACAAGAATGTATATGCCTAGTTTGTGACTTTGATTCTATGTTTCATACTTGATTGTTTGATTGGGGTTTTATGGGTTTAATGACCTTAGTAACCTATTTAATTACGTTAGTATGGACATAGGAGAGTATTGAGGCCAATGGCTTCTATACCTTAATTTTGAAAGATTGATTATATCTCAACGGAGTTGACCATTGGGTTAGTATGACATTAAGGAGTAATATGCCTAAGTCCTACGAATTTTGGGGTAGTATTAATGGAGGTTAAGCCTCCAAGCATTTTAAAGTGTATGAAGAACACTTGATGATTAGAGTCTTGATTTATCTCTAATGTGATTATGTGCTAGTTGTGAATTAAAAGCATGACTAGATGATTGTAGAGTACTTGCCTACTTATTTGAGCATATGAATATGAATTACGTGTGCTTGAAGTTTGAGTCCAGTTGGAGTCGGTTTGTTGAGTCTTTGGGGCGGGACGATGCATCATCTTCACGAATTGTGAGATTCGTGATTTTGATGGATCGCCGCGCCGGATTGCACACACCCCTCTATCGATGGCCACGGTAGGGAAGTAGTTGATCTTAGTTGTAGTATGGAAACATGACTTTGATAACTATCGGAACTCGAGCGGGGAAATGTCTCGGGGACGTCGATATCCACGAAAGGGATATCGAGGACACATAAGTTTGGCACATGTTTTTGCAGGAGTGACATGTGCGGAAAAAGGGTAACGATATCACCTCCCTTTTATATGAATTGACTCACGAGTGCTATATGTGAATAATGTGCTACGTGAATATGGTATGATATGAAATGATGATTGATTGATTTAATGAAATGTTATACTTGTTGATAACATGATATTCAAGATTGTTAAGTATGAATACCTTGACATGATTATTTATGAAATGTATATTATGCCAATTGCATGAATTATTATTGTTGAGCATGATGCCATGACAGGAAGTTATGTTAGTAACTTGCTAAGTCTTTATGACTTACTCCTATTTGTTTTGATTGTTTTCCCTAGATCCGAGCCGTGCAAGTGGATCGAAGTGATTATCGTTTTACATTGAAGAAGCTTTGGCAAGGTTGCTACCTTGTAATATTAGTACCTCTTTTCTTTTGGCAAGGACGACGGGACATAAAGTTATATAAACTTTATGTGGGGTAGCAAGACTTGATGCGTTTGTTTAATTAGTACTTATTGTTGAGAGCCGACATATGTTAGTCGTGCCTATCTATTTATGTTGATCATGCTTTTATTGTTTTAACCATGTATTGGTTTGTTTAATTATGTTCATTATGCGGCATGTTTTAGCCGTTAAGCATGTTAGACTAGAGTTGTAGACTTAGTTTAATATTGGGTTCCGGCCGTAGCGTCGCCGATGACTTGATATATAATTGCCATAAATTGTTATATGTGCCTATTGTTGCGTCACATGATTTTATTTTTGGACCAAGAGATTCATTATCTCTAAGGTTGTATTAGTTTGAGCTTGTTAGCTCGGGCGCCACTGTTTAATTATTATACGCTTCCGCATGTGTTAAAGTTTTTGGCGTACCGCCGTTATGGCCTTACCCACTATTTGCTACTTGTTTTCATTACGTGCCTTTTTAGGCGGCACGACCTCGGGGTCTCGTATTGGGACTCGGGTCGGGTCGCCACAGTTGGTATCAGAGCTTATGTTTATAAGTTAGCTATTCGCCGGGATAGGTTCCTTGGCTTAGGGGGTTGGTTTTGTGTGATAGTTCTATCTTAACGAAGAGTGTTCTTGTAGGTTAATAATGGTTGACACTAGAGCTGGTACTAGCACCGGAGGTAGTGCCGGTAGAGGTGCCGGTAGAGGCACAAATGTTGGTAGAGAGACTAATGAGAACCGCCAGCCAGAGGTTCCTCCACTTCGGACGCCGGAGGAGCAGTTCGAAGCGATGTCTACCATGTATAGGGGAATGCTTGCGATGATGAACGAGATGAATCAGGTCTTTGGTAGGGCTGAACCACCGCCAGGACCACAGCCACAGCCACAGCCGCAGCCAGCACCGCAGGTTGGAGTACCGGTACAGGATGCGAGACACCACGGGGATTCGATGCTTGAGAAGTTCGTAAAGCTGAAACCAAGACAATTCGATGGGGAACCGGATGCTTCGAAGGCCGAGTTGTGGATCGAGCATCTAGAGAAGATTTTTGCACCGTTGAGGTGTGATGATGAATAGAAGGTGGTACTAGCCGTATTTAAGCTAGAGGCTATGAGCAACGGTGGCGAGTGCTAAGAGAGGAGTTGGGACATCTTTGAGAGTCCCCACACGTGGCTTTAACTTTGTTAGGGAATTTAGAGCTTCGTATGTGCCGTAGGTTGTCCGGGAGAGAAGGGAGAAGGAGTTCCTTGACCTCGTGCAGGGAGGTATGTCTATATTGTGACGACCCGACCCGGATCTCAATACGAGATCCCAAGGTCGTGCCATCAGGACAACCAAGAGACAGACAAGCACCTGCTAAGCATAATGGTGCGAGTCAAAAGACGAGCCAACCAGTTCACGACAGGAAGGTAAATCCATCACGGCAATACAGAAAATAAAAACCAAAACCTGCGGAAGCAAAAAAAACCTTAATGGAACCCGAGCTATCAAGCTCCTAAATATAAACAACCCAAGAGATAGTAAATCTCTCGGCCCAAAAATTCGGACGCGTGACACAACATTAGACACGCACAACAACATCGGCAACCAAGGCCGGCAACACAAAATCAACGATAAACAACACTCAACGGCTATAACATGCCGGAGGAACAATTCACTATAACCATATAATCAATGCTAAACCACCAACCAAACCTCACGACTAAAACTATCGGAGGTAGGAACAACAATATACCACAACTAGCATAAGCGAGCCACACATGCTCGAAACGAGAAAGGAAATAAATACTAAGGGTACAAATGCTCGGCAATACAACCGGCTCCCAAATACACAACCATAATATAACACTACAATCTACCCAAGTAAAGTCTACATAACTTTACATTCGAGCCTCACAATAAATACAACATAATAATAAATAACTCCAAGCTTTTGACTTGGAAGACCACTGGTTAAAAGTCGTTTATCCGGCATTACTAACGGGAATCACTGCACACACTAGGGAAAACAATCACACGGAGTGAGTCATAATGACCCAGTAAGTTTCTAAATGCAACATATGGCATATTATGACATGGCATGGCATAAATGCACAATCACATAAAATCATGGTATCATGCTAATATACCATCATAAAACATGTACTTAATTTTTAAAGAACATAAACTCACATAAACCAAGTAGCATTTTATCTTTCATATAAATGCTCATAAATAAACATGTGTAACAGTAAACGTAATCGAACCGTTACAATCAAATCCGGGTTCAAAACCCAACCAACTTACCATGATATTAAATCTCAAACCATGATTCGGGCTCAATTCCCAATCAATAATACCCTGGGGTTTCCTCCCCAAATAATCTCAACTCATCAGTTTCCCTTAATGAGTACTCGTTACATTCATCCAACCTAGGATGAGAAATGAGAGCTCGATGTCAGGCTAGATGGCATAACTCGAGATCACATCCCACTATTGGCCAAATAGTGAGGAGAAAAAGGACCCAATGCAACGATTTGTAGCGATTGTTCCCAAAGGCTATGAATCGTCCCATTGCCGACACAACAACCAAAACCCGCCAACTGGACTTTAGACCAAACATTCAAGTAGATATTTACTTGTCTAAACCAATGAGACCAAATTCATTAATATCGGGCTCATTAAATCATGTAGGACATAATGCTCTACAACAACTCATAAACCATGCACATAATTGCACATAAACAAATAGGGCATAATGCTCCACAAAATCTCATAATCCATGCACATATTTGCATATAACCACGTAGGACATAATGCTCTACGAAATCTCATAAACCATGCATATAATTGCATAAAATCAAGTAGGACATAATGCTCTACCAAACATCATGAACAACACATATATTTGCATATAACCATTGTGTTCAACAAACTTACAAGTTTAGTTTAAAAACAACTTATTGAGGTATTCATTATTCCTCAAGTCATCAACCCAGTCAAGTATAGCTTACAAGCTTAATAAAATACAATGTGAGGTCTTCTATAATCCTCAACTCAAACCAAACCAAGACTACTACGCTAGTCTCAAAATCCACAATTCAAGACTTATTATTTGGTCTTTATTTTAAGTACACCGGACTCAATCATAGTCCTAATCGTCATACATGATCGATAACACCAACACCATACCTAAAACATCACGACTACTCCGTAGTCACTTCGCTAAAGTGTTTTCATATATGTACGTAACAAAAATCCTTGAGAAGAGGATTCTCTCTTAATCTTCTCTTAAATATTCTCATGTCCATCCGTGGGTCTCTATATTGTCCCATGCTCTAACAAGCATGCTCAAGATATATTTCTAATAAATCTTCATACCATGAATGTCTCCATTGGACACCAATCAAAGACCCGGCGTGCACAAACACAACCCAAGCAAACCCAAACATTGTAGGGTTTCAACCCAAGGCTCTTTATCATTTTATTGGCCTTATTACGACTCTGTTGAGTCTTACTAACACATTTCATTCTTTATGTATTTTATAAATTCACACCGTAATAATTTCTTAAGGTTTACAACCAAATCTCAATGATCATTCGGGCTTAATTCCCAAGACTAAAAACCACAAAACACATTACAATCACCATCCATTTAAAGTTTGGAAGTTATGTTCTTCACTCCATTAACTAGGCGAAATCCAATCATCGTAGGATTTCAACCCAAGTTCAATTAGTACATAATCAAACTTATAATGACTCAGTTGAGTCTAATCTACCCTTTCTAAAATTTTAGGGCATAGAGGCCATGGGTCTCAATAATCTCTATGTTCATAACCATCAACAATAGTCATCATCCGGAGTTCGTTTAACTCACATAAACCCGACAAAACCTTCACCAATATAACATAGAACAAATTCATCATTTTGAGCACAATTTCATTTAGCTCACCTTACCAATCATAATTTCCCAATTCATGATTAAATCATACAACCGGTTTAATATACTCTATTAAGTATATAAAACATAGTAATCAAGCTCACATTAATAATTTTGCAAGCTAAACCAAATTTGGGCAAAACACCCTCAAGTATCTCAACCAAACCAACATCAAAACTCATGGATAATCGACATAATCAAGCTCGATAGACTAGTTAGAACATGAATTTCACATATATCATGGTCTCACATAGGTCAATCAATTCTATCATCAATTTGAAAACCTAGGGTTCATGCTTCTCTAAACCTAACAATGGCTTCCATTGACCTCAAATACCACAAATGATTGTTTCCTAGGGTCAATGGAGCCCAAAAGCAAGATAAATAGGGTAGAAACTTACCTTAGTTCAGCCCCTAATAAGCTGAAAATTCGAATTCAAGAGGGAGGTTGTTCTTCCCAACCTTCACTTCAATCTCATGGTGTAGCTTGGGGAAGGAAGAACCTAGCCATGGCCTCCCAAGATAGAACCCTTCAAGCCCTAGAAATCACCCTCTCTCGGCTTCCTCACGTTTTTGTGAAGTGCATTTGCGAGAAGATGAGAGGGAGAAAAAATCGCTACGTAGAACAAATGAGATGGAGTGCAGCTGATTTCTCTTTTATATGGGGGATTAATTCCCCTTAATCACCCACTAATATACCTCTAATCTCACTAATAATGTTTATGACATGTATTAGGCTAAGTAGGTGGGTTTAAGTTGGGTTTAGATTGGGTTTAAGAGGGTACAAGTCGGACATTGCGCAGAAAATTGCAAAAATCCCGTAACCAGGATTCAGGACCCATTGCGGTCGCATCCTACACAAGTGATGCGAGCGCATCCTTCCAGGCTACACCAATTCTACCTTCGTTGATTCCTTTCTCGGTCCCGGCCTCTCCCGCATGCATTCTCGAGCCTTAAAGCTTCGAAATGGCTCACAATTGAACCCTTAAAGTCCTCAAACATTAAACTAATCAATCCAAGTCTCAAACCAATTTTAAAGTAGGTCTAGACTCCCAAAACAACGCCAGAAACAACTTGGGGTCAAAACCGGCGCAAGGCGTAACAACTTGCTATCTAAACGTCGAATGAGACCGCAAACCGACGGATAATAACCCATGATTATAAGAACCTATAAGGGATACAAAATAGGCCTGAAAGCCTCCCAGATGATACTCAACAGATAGGGGAAATAAGTTCCCGAAAGACGAGACGTTCACCCGGCTAAATCTCAAACTACGCGATAAGGAGAATTGCAATTCTCGAGGCGTCAAAACTTCACGAGACTTATGGAATACATCCAATTACAAGTCTAACACATCTAAACATGTTATTTAATCATCATGTAAAGATCTGGGACCAAATCGAGGTCAAGAACACAAAACCCGAATAAACTCTCAATCGCGTCGCATTTCGACTATCGTCGGGTTACGACTCTTGACTTTAACAAGTCAACCGCTATATGACATCTCTAAAAATGGTTTTGGTCTTAATGTGATCTCTCATTCACATTTAGACTCTCTCACAAACCAAACGAGCAATCCACCAATGAAGAAATGCGAGCATTGCACGCAATTCAGGCTAACCGGGAATCGGGATCTTACATCCTCTTCCCCTTAAAAAGAATTCGTCCCGAATTCTAAACCGTATCTCAAACCAATGCTAGGTCATAATCCCAACATGAAATACCCAGACACCACTTCGGTGTCTCACAATCTCGAGTGAACACTCGATGCTCAAAAACCATAAACCTAGACTCAGTCTCCAAGTCTACCATCACATTAACCAAACCAAGTATATGAGGATCAAACTACCGTGATCCAAACTCAGGTTTCAAAACCTCTCAATAGGCACAACAACGTTAAACTCTCTAGATTGAAAATAATATGACATATTTTTGAGTCGCGAAAACATATACGAACAACACTAACCAAATCCCGTACACAACCCCAACGCTTAACATAAAAACATGTTCAAGCGTACCATAAACATTCAACTACCGAAACTATTTGTTCCGGGGCACATCATAAAATTCGTGCATAACAGACCTTAAGTCACAAGAAGTAATAATTGCCTATAAAGCAATTTTCAACCAGTCAGAGACAATCAAGCTGACATTCCAAGCCACGCAAATAATACTCGCGATCTCCATATCGCGGGTAAGAACACATAAGAGTGCAACAATGAAATGTTTTGAAAATTCTTTTCATTTAGGTCCATTCCTTTTGGTAATGGGTATAGTCGATTCTACCACAATTCATACCAATCCTAGTCCAACAACGATCACTTTTGATCACCAATTTAGGGTACCGGCTAAATTGGATATTCAAAAACTTTTTTCAGGATCTGAGGTTCATGATAAAAGGTTTTAAGCATCCTTCAATAGTCTCCTACGCTAAGGAAATGAATGAGCAGGAGATAAAAATTTATGAAATGAGAATTTAATATACCACAATATAGATGCATCAAGTAGGTGTTCCCTACAACTAATGCACATAACCGAATGAAATAAAGTCAAGTAACAAGGTCTATTACCTTGGCAAACAACAAGCATATTTAACACAAAACTTGTGCACCTAGCACACAACCATGAAAACTCGCTAGAAGTCACCACGTACCGACTCGGCTACTAGTAGTCGTAACGTCTATACTTCACGAATCCAACCTTTCTTAAACTCTAGACCAAGGCTACAATCGACGTATATTCTAAGCGTCTCCCAAACATCAGCACTTCAACAAAATTGGGGTGAAACCTCATACTTGTTCACGCACTAAAATCAACCCATAAATCACAACACTTAACCTTCGCACTTATCGAGCGTATCATACTCGCATAATAATCATAAACAATATTATAGATGTATATTATTCATCACCTTAAACATATCCCCGTAGGATATACAAGCATTATTTCAAATCAATAAGTATCATCATACAATTCATGCTTCATATATATATACATATATATACGAATATTCATACCCCGGCTCTTAATATAGGCCGACAAAACCGTAACCCCATAAAACCATTGGTTACTATCATCGTAACACAAATTCATCCTCAATGCTCTTTATATATATAGTATAGTCCTATAAATATATAGACTACACAACAATCCACAAATCATGTGTGATTACCTACCGGTAATTCACAAATCAAACAATACCACAAACGAGCATCTCATTGGGGTTTTATCCCCAATCAAACAATAAACCAACAATATGCAATACACCATGTAATGTATGTATGAATGCACATGAGCTACCGATAAAGGCGTGTACTCATAATAACAATAATCGTAGTAAGCGGTATAATATATATATACGAGAATGTACCTTCCTATTCGGATAGGTTTCAAAACCCGCAATGGCCAACCGCCCGCAGCGCCTGCGACCTCAAACTCTAGGTCGACCATCACCATCTCTCTTGGAGCCACCGGATTGTCGACTAGTACTCCCCAAAGCGATTAACCCTCATCTTCGGGCAATCCTTACGAACATGATCACCACCACAAGCAAAGCACTTTCTGCCTTGCCCCAACATCGTTCTCGGCATGTCTGTCCTCGAACAAAATTACATATCAACTCACCACCTCGTCGTCTCGACTAGAGGTAGGAACATCACTACGTCTACCGATGCGTGTGATTCCTTGATTAACTTTATGAGGTGCTACTTGCCTCCCAATATTATCATCACTCTTAACAACTCTCGAGGTTCTCTTTTGAGCATATTCCTCGAAGTCTAACTCCATCGCATAAGCACGATCCACAGCATCTCGGTACTCGTGAGCCGTAAGGGAATAAGTCGCCACGATACTTCATCTTTAGGCCTTTTACAAACCGGTGGGTTTTCTTAGCCTCATCCGGTACTAAGTAACCACGATAACGAGCCAACTCGTGAACATTTCGGCCGAATCTTGAGCCCACATCATATCTCCTTGTTCTAGCGCAATAAATTCCATTTCTCTTCTTTCCGAACTACCGGAATAAAGCGTGCCCTAAACTCCAGTATGAAATTTTCCCACACTTGGGGCACTCCAAAGTGTCTCCAATTATCTCGTAACACGTGCCACCAATGTTCAGCCACACCACTCAAGGTAAACACTGCTAGGGTCACCATCTCTTTTGATGTACAACCCATAACGTCAAAAATCTTTTCCATGCTTTCTAACCAATGTTCGGCTTTAGAAGCATCGGCCTCTCCATCGAAGCCCTCGGGTTCCAACTTCATTAATCTCCCAAGTATAGTGGAATCATTCTCCCCTAAACATTTGTTGAGGAGTCACACGAGGATCATTAACATTTTCTCCTCTTTCAAAACCACGAACGGTACTCGAACGAGGTCTGCTAGAACAAGCTCCACGCCAAGCCCACGACATGATATACCTACAAGGAAACACTCGGCGTTAAAAATCTCAACAATAAACCCAACCCAACTAGGCCAAGGAACCTATCCCCGGCGAAATAGCTAACCAATAGCTCGATACCAACTGTGACGACCCCGGATCTCAATACGAGATCCCAAGGTCGTGCCATCAAGACAACCAAGAGACAGACAAGCACCTGCTAAGCATAATGGTGCGAGTCAAAAGACGAGCCAACCAGCTCACGATAGGAAGGTAAAGCCATAACGGCAATACTAAAATAAAAACCAAAACTGCGGAAGCAAAAACCTTAATGGGACCCGAGCTATCAAGCTCCTAAATATAAACAACCCAAGAGATAGTAAATCTCTCGGCCCAAAATTCGACGCGTGACGCAACATTAGACACGCACAACTAACCATCGGCAACCAAGGCCATGACAAAATCCCAACCCGATAAACAACACTCAAGCGGCTATAACATGCCTGAGGAACAATTCACTATAACCATATAATCAATGCTAAACCACCAACCAAACCTCACGACTAAAACTATCGGAGGTAGGAACAACAATATACCACAACTAGAATAAAGCGAGCCACACATGCTCGAAACGACAAAGGAAATACATTCTAAGGGTACAAATGCTCGGCAATACAACCGCTCCCAAAATACACAACCATAATATAACACTACAATCTACCCAAGTAAAGTCTACATAACTTTACATTCGAGCCTCACAATAAATACAACATAATGATAAATAACTCCAAGCTTTTGACTTGGAAGACCACTCGCTAAAGTCGTTATCCGGCACAAGCTGCTGTCAACGAATCACCGCACACACTAGGAAAACAATCACACGAGTGAGTCATAATGACCCAAGAAGTTTTTAAATGCAACATGAGGCATATTATGACATGGCATGGCATAAATGCATAAACATATAAAATCATGGTATCATGCTAGTATACCATCATGAAACATGTACTTAATTTTTAAAGCACATAAACTCACATAAATCAAGTAGCATTTTATCTTTCATATAAATGCTCATAAATAAACATGTGTAACAGTAAATGTAATCGAACCGTTACAATCAAATCCGGGTTCAAAACCCAACCAACTTACCATGAGATCAAACCTCAAACCATGATCCGGGCTCATTCCCAATCAATCATACCAGGGTTTCTCCCCAAATAATCTCAACTCATCGTTTCCCTTAATGAGTACTGTTACATTCATCCAGCCTCCGGATGAGAAATGAGAGCTCGATGTCGCTAGATGGCATAACTCGAGATCACATCCCACTATTGGCCAAATAGTGAGGAGAAAAAGGACCCAATGCAACGATTCGTAGCGATTGTTCCCAAAGGCTATGAATCGTCCCATTGCCGACACAACAACCAAAACCCGCCACCGGACTTTAAACCAAACATTCAAGTAGATATTTACTTGTCTAAACCAATGAGACCAAATTCATTATTATCGGGCTCATTAAATCATGTAGGACATAATGCTCTACAACAACTCATAAACCATGCACATAATTGCACATAAACAAATAGGGCATAATGCTCCACAAATCTCATAATCCATGCACATATTTGCATATAACCACGTAGGACATAATGCTCTACTTAAATCTCATAAACCATGCATATAATTGCATAAAATCAAGTAGGACATAATGCTCTACCAAACATCATGAACAATGCATATATTTGCATATAACCATTGTGTTCAACTAACTTACAAGTTTAGTTTAAAAACAACTTATTGAGGTATTCATTATTCCTCAAGTCATCAACCCAGTCAAGTATAGCTTACAAGCTTAATAAAATACAATGTGAGGTCTTCTATAATCCTCAACTCAAACCAAACCAAGACTACTACGCTAGTCTCAAAATATCCACAATTCAAGACTTATTATTTGGTCTTTATTTTAAGTACAGGACTCAATCATAGTCCTAATCGTCATACATGATCGATAACACCAACACCATACCTAAAACATCACGACTACTCGTAGTCACTTGTAAGTGTTTTCATATACGCGTAACAAAATCCTTGAGAAGAGGATTCTCTCTTAATCTTCTCTTAAATATTCTCATGTCCATCCAGGTGTCTCTATATTGTCCCATGCTCTAACAAGCATGCTCAAGATATATTTCTAATAAATCTTCATACCATGAATGTCTCCATTGGACACCAATCAAAGACCCGGCGTGAACAAACACAACCCAAGCAAACCCAAACATTGTAGGTGATCGATGTATTTTATACGTCGATTTTATATGCTTCTATGACTTGAATTAGGCTATTTCATGAGTCTTTTGAGTACTAATATATGTTTTTGGTGAGTTTTGTAAGTTTCAGGATTGTTCGTGAAAATACGCGAAACCTAGGGGTTGTAAGTGCAAATTACAAAGAAAGAAAAATTGAAGAAAATAAAGTCTGTCAACTGACACCTGCGGACGCAAGGTGCCTCATTACTGCGACCGCAAGGTAGGCGTGATCGGTCTGAAGCCGGCTCGAAGAAGAGCCAAGAAGCACACACACTCGGAGACCTTACGAAGGTATCCAAAGACTGCGACCGCAGGTAGGTGGCGTAATCTTGCGCATTCGGGTTTTCACACAATCATTCGATTCAATCACAACTCCCAAGTATATATAGAAGTCAGATGCCGAGCCTAAAATAAGGAGGACGGCTGGAAGCTCTCTCTACATAGATTTTAGGTAGTTTTAGATTGTATAACATAATTAGGTTTTGTAATTTCAAGTATTGAAGATCAAATCATGTCTTCCATCATCTTCATGTGTTGTTCATCGTCTATGATGAACTAAATCATCCCTAATCTAGGAGGTGGGAGGTAACTTGTATCGAATTTATGTTTTGATTCTCATATTTATGTCTATTCAATGCTTGTTGATTGTGTTGTTTATCAATCCCTTTATTATTTCGCTTTGAACAAATGAATGTAATCGCAAATAATAAAGGCTTAGAGGTGCGGATACCTGCATGACCAAGTGCATATGTCGTACACTGGCTCACCAACACAATAAATTGGACCTATCGAAGCACGAGAGTGATAAGTTAGGACCAGGTTCTTACATGATCTAGGTGACAGATAGATCATAAATCTAGGTGACAGCTAGATTACAGTTCCTGTGCTTAGGATATGGAATGGGTGAATTTTGCAGGGAGGGAGACTGAACCAATTGTTCAACAGACCATATCTATTTTTAGTGAACGAACCCAAGACATTGAATGACATTATTATGAATTGAACATAAAGGAGATATAAGTGAAACCCAGAATCCTAGATTTCCACTCACCATAAGATCTTCATATATGTTATTACTGTCTAATTAGTTAACATCTATAACTAGTAAATTAGAGTAGAATTAAACATAAAAAACCCCCTTAGGTTAATAATTTGCTATCTATAACCGCACTGTTCGTGATCACTTGTCTCTGTGGGTTCGACCCTTGCTTCCGAGTCTATTCTATAATAGTCTTGTACACTTGCAAGGAAATAGATAAAATAAAACATCGATCAAGTTTTTGGCGCCGTTGCCGGGGACAAGCTAGTTCACGTAGTTAGTTTGTAGGTAGCGTAGTTTTTAATTTAATTTAGTTTTTAGTTTAATTTTCTGTTTTAATAAAAATAAAAATACAAAAAGATTTTATTTTATTTTGCCTTAATAGTTAGTTGTTTTTAAATTGCTTTTAATTAATTTTTATGCAAGGTCGTAGATCTTTAAATCCTGAATTGGTAGACTTAGATCAAGAGATAAATATTGTTAAAAGATACCAAAGATATTTTGAAAATCTAGTTTTCGAGCCTGATAATCAAGATAATCTGAATCGAGAGGATCCTCTGGTTGATCCTACAATGGAAGATAATAACAATAATCGTAATCACGAAAACCTAGTTGACCCGGTCAATAGGAATCAAAGACAAGAAGAGCAAGAAGAAATATGGAAGTAGTTGTAAATCAAAGAACTATTAATGATTTTAGTAGACCTTCATTAAATGTGGTAACATCATGTTTAGTATTACCAGATGCTGTTAGGAATTTCGAACTAAAAGGACATTATTTTAATTCCATACCATCTTTTCATGGGATGCCTAGTGAAGATCCTGTCAGTTTCTTAAGAGAATATGAATACATGATGAGTACTTTTCCTTTAGGAGGGTTAACTGAAGATCAAATTAAAATGAAATACTTTCCCTGTGCATTAAAAGAATTGGCAAAGAGATGGTTTATGAACCTAACACCAAACAGTGTTTTTACTTGGGCACAATTATATGATTTGTTTATGAGCAAATTTTACAAACATGCATCTCTTACAGAGTATAGAAAACAAATCATGTCATTCCAAAATGAACCAGGTGAAACATTCCATGAGTCATGGGATAGATTTAAAAATCTGCTTATTATGTGTCCTCATCATAATTTGGCTCAGCATGTGTTAGTGCTTCAATTCTATCATGGTCTTTCGCCAGGATTACAAACTATGGTTGATAGTGCAGCTGGTGGTTCTATTAATAGAATGACACCAGAAGCATTAGAAGAATTATTTGAGATGCTAAGTATTAATTCCCAACAGAAAAGTGCTAGAGGTAAAAATAGGAGCCTATATCAATTGCAAGATAATTCAAATACACAAGCTCAATTTGAAAATTGGCAAATTCAAGAAGCATGTGCTCTATGTGGATTATATTCTCATGCTACTAATTTTTGTCCGTCAAGTGCTATGTATTACAACAGCTAATGCTATGAATATGTACCCTCAAAGGCCAAGGAATGATCCATATTCCAATACATATAATCCTGGTTGGAGGAATCATCCTAAATTTTTCTTGGGGAGGAAATAAGCCTTTGCAACCTCAACAATTCCAACCTCAGCCACCACAACCTCCACAGTTGCAAAATCAAAATCAAAATCAATTGAGAATTGAAGAAGTTCCCAAGCAAGAAGTAGCAAGTAAAGGTCAAGCATCGTTGATGAAGTACATGCTTGAAGAAATCGAAAATCTGAAGAAATATATCGAAAATTCAGAAGCAAATAAAAGAGAAGAAGGGAAGTTCCCTAGTCAAACTGAGCAAGCTAAGTCAATCACCGTCCTGCGAAGTGGTAAGGTGATAGGTGAAGAGGTAAGTGATTCTGATCCCCCTTCTAATATGCATGCTTCAGTAGAAAATTCTGAAAAAGTAATAGAAAAAGAAATTGAGAAAGATAGTGTTAGTGATAAAGTGATTGATGATTTAAGTAATCAAGAGGTAGAAAAAGAAAAAGAAGTAGAGGTAGAGTTAGAAGTTCAAAATAAGGAACAAGAAAAAGAAAAAGAAATTCAAAATAAAGACAACACAGTTGAAGTAGATAAAGAATTAGATCAAGAAGAAGAGGAACCTTATGTGGCTCCACCACCTTACGTTCCTCCAATTCCGTTTCCAAGAAGACTTATGAAAAACCGAATGGACAAACAATTCACGGAAATTTATAATATGTTATCCAAAGTAAATGTAAATTTACCTTTGCTTAATGTTATTAAAAATATTCCAGCATACGCAAAGTTTTTCAAAGATCTTCACTCAAAGAAACACAAGTTTGAAAACAACGAAAAGATTGTTGTTTCTGAAAACGTTTGTAATTTTCATATGAATGTGGTGTTTAGCTCAATAAAACTGTTTTAGTCAAGATATTCTTTAAGACTGGTGATCACACACACACGGAGAAATTAAAAGTAGTAGCAGTATTAAGAAAAGACTAGTTGGTTCTATATAACTAAGCCTGCATATATGTGGTGAGCATCAAACTGAGATTGCATGCATGCCATATGCTTATAACTTGAGGGTGAAACCAAAAAGATTTTTTGTTGTATTTTAGTTTATAGTTATACATTTGTTTTTGTATTTATCTGCATAGTTGAGTCACTCGAAAGAGTCTCCTTGAGTTTGTGGGTTTATAGAGGAGTGTAAATAGTGTCACCCTCACAAAAAGATTTTAATTTTTGTTATTTAGATGTTTTTGTATTTATAAGTTTATTTGTTTACTCGTGGACGAGCAAAGTTCAAGTTTGGGGGTATTTGATCGATGTATTTTATACGCCGATTTTATATGCTTCGTGACTTGAATTAGGCTATTTCATGAGTCTTTTGAGTACTAATATATGTTTTTGGTGAGTTTTGTAAGTTTCGAGTTGTTCGTGAAAATACGCGAAACTCGTGGTTGTAAGTGCAAATTACAAAGAAAGAAAAATTGAAGAAAATAAAGTTCGTCAATCTGGACACCTTGCGGACGCAGGTGCCTCGCACTCTGCGACCGCAAGGTAGGCGACGGTCCCTCAAGCCCAAGCAATCGAAGAGCCAAGAAGCACACAGCGGAGACCTTGCGGACGCAGGTATCCAAAGACACTGCGACCGCAAGGTAGTAGCGAAATCTTGCTGATTCGGGTTTTCACACGTCATTCGATTCAATCACAACTCCCAAGTATATATAGAAGTCAGATGCCGAGCCTAAAATAAGGAGGACGGCTGGAAGCTCTCTCTACATAGATTTTAGGTAGTTTTAGATTGTATAACATAATTAGGTTTTGTAATTTCAAGTATTGAAGATCAAATCATGTCTTCCATCATCTTCATGTGTTGTTCATCGTCTATGATGAACTAAATCATCCCTAATCTAGGAGGTGGGAGGTAACTTGTATCGAATTTATGTTTTGATTCTCATATTTATGTCTATTCAATGCTTGTTGATTGTGTTGTTTATCAATCCCTTTATTATTTCGCTTTGAACAAATGAATGTAATCGCAAATAATAAAGGCTTAGAGGTGCGGATACCGCATGACCAAGTGCATATGTAAACGGCTCACCAACACAATAAATTGGACCTATCGAAGCACGAGAGTGATAAGTTAGGACCGTTCTTACATGATCTAGGTGACAGATAGATCATAAATCTAGGTGACTAGATTACGGTTCGTGCTTAGGATATGGAATGGGTGAATTTTGGGAGGGAGGCGAACCAATTGTTCAGCAGACCATATCTATTTTTAGTGAACGAACCCAAAACATTGAATGACATTATAATGAATTGAACATAAAGGAGATATAAGTGAAACCCAGTATCCTAGATTTCCACTCACCATAAGATCTTCATATATGTTATTACTGTCTAATTAGTTAACATCTATAACTAGTAAATTAGAATAGAATTAAACATAAAAAACCCCCTTAGGTTAATAATTTGCTATCTATAACCGCATTGTTCGTGATCACTTGTCTCTGTGGGTTCGACCCTTGCTTCCGAGTCTATTCTATAATAGTCTTGTACACTTGCAAGGAAATAGATAAAATAAAACATCGATCAGTAGGGTTTCAACCCAAGGCTCTTTATCATTTTATTGGCCTTATTACGACTCCGTTGAGTCTTACTAACACATTTCATTCTTTATGTGTTTTATAAATTCACACCGTAATAATTTCTTAAGGTTTACAACCAAATCTCACTTGATCATTCGGGCTTAATTCCCAAGACTAAAAACCCACAAAACACATTACAATCACCATCCATTTAAAGTTTGGAAGTTATGTTCTTCACTCCATTAACTAGGCGAAATCAATCATCGTAGGATTTCAACCCAAGTTCAATTAGCACATAATCAAACTTATAATGACTCAGTTGAGTCTAATCTACCCTTTCTAAAATTTTAGGGCATAGAGGCCATGGGTCTCAATAATCTCTATGTTCATAACCATCAACAATAGTCATCATCCCGGGTTCGTTTAACTCACATAAACCCGACAAAACCTTCACCAATATAACATAGAACAAATTCATCATTTTGAGCACAATTTCATTTAGCTCACCTTACCAATCATAATTTCCCAATTCATGATTAAATCATACAACCCGGTTTAATATACTCTATTAAGTATATAAAACATAGTAATCAAGCTCACATTAATAATTTTGCAAGCTAAACCAAATTTGGGCAAAACACCCTCCAAGTATCTCAACCAAACCAACATCAAAACTCATGGATAATCGACATAATCAAGCTCAATAGACTAGTTAGAACATGAATTTCACATATATCATGGTCTCACATAGGTCAATCAAGTTCTATCATCAATTTTGTAAACCTAGGGTTCATGCTTCTTCTATAAACCTAACAATGGCTTCCATTGACCTCAAATACCACAAATGATTGTTTCCTAGGGTCAATGGAGCCCAAAAGCAAGATAAATAGGGTAGAAACTTACCTTAGTTCAGCCCTAATAAGTGAAAATTCGGAATTCAAGAGGGAGGTTGTTCTTCTCAACCTTCACTTCAATCTCATGGTGTAGCTTGGGGAAGGAAGAACCCTAGCCATGGCCTCCCAAGATAGAACCCTTCAAGCCCTAGAAATCACCCTCTCCCTTCCTCACGTTTTTGTGGTGCTTGCGAGAAGATGAGAGGAGAAGTCAGTCTGTTGGCTGAATAAATGAGAGAGAGTGTGTGAGTTTTGATTTTATATGGGGGATTAATTCTCTTAATCAACTCACTAATCCACCTCTAAATCCTCTAATAATGTTTAGGACAAGTCTTAGGTTAAGTAGGAGGGTTAAGGTTAGGTTTAGAATGGGTTTAAGGGGGTAAAAATTAGACAATTCGAGAAGCAGTTGAAAAATCCCGTGGCGGGTACAGGGACCCTTGCGGTCACTTCATGCAAGTGTGATGCGGCGCATCACACTATTCCTCACAAAAATCCCTTTGTTGACTCCTTGCTTGGTTTCGGTCGTTCCCGCATGCATCCTCGAGCCTTAAAGCTTCGAAATGGCTCACAATTCAACCCTTAAAGTCCTCAAACATTAAACTAAACCATCCAAGTCTCAAACCCATTTTAAATTAGGTCTAGACTCCCATAAAAGCACCGAAACAACTGGGGCAAAGCCGGCGCAAGGCGTAACAACTTACTATCGAAGCGTCGAATGAAACCCAAACCGACGGATAACAACCCATGATTATAAGCACCTATAAGGGCTACAAAATAGGCCTGAATGCCTCTCAAATGATAAACAACGAGATAGGAGAAATAAGCTCGAAAGGCGAGGCGTTCGCGCTCAATCTCAAACTTCTGCGATAAGGAGAATTACTATTCTCGGCGTCAAAACTTCACGAGACTTATGGAATACATCCAATTAGAAGTTTAACACATCTAAACATGTTATTTAATCATCATGTAAAGATCTGGGACCAAATCGAGGTCAAGAACACAAAACCCGAATAAACTCTCAATCGCGTCGCATTTTGACTATCGTCAGGTTACGACTTTTGACTTTAGCAAGTCAACCACCATATGACATTTCTTAGAAGTGTTTTAGTCTTAATGTGATCTCTCATACACATTTAGACTCTCTCACAACCAAACGAGCAATCAACCAAAGAAGAAATGCGAGCATTGCACGCAATTCAAGCTAACCGGGAATCGGGATCTTACACATGCACCTCTGACTTTCCTACATGTCAGTTGCTGCAACAACTCTGCACCACTCCCTGCTCTGAATTAGTGAAAGACGAAATCTACAAGACAGCTCCATGCATTTAATGCATTCAACCTAATAGAGCTGTTACACTTCATCTTCTCCAATGGATCTCAAGAATGCTCCAGCTATAAATACTGCCATTGAAGACTGAAGAAAAAATGCTCTGAAATTCCCAACAACTTAAAGTCTTTATACTCAGTGCATTCAAGAGATCATAAATTGATCAAGAAGTCCTCGACAACAATCTAGAAGATCTGCATCAACATTTATCTTAAGCTTGTTATTGTTGTCCCCTTAAACTATTCGTCTGCACAAATGAATATCTTGTTTTTCCAGATATTCAATTCCCAAACCCCCAAACACAAGTCAAATATTTTATACATGATCCATTGGATATATTCCTTGTAATAGAACTAGTGGAAAATATAGTGCACATTTTAAATCCAAGGTTGACTATCTTGGTGGTGGACGTAACACTCTTTATTGTGTGAACCATCTCAAATACTTGTGTTCTTCCTTTACTGTTGATTACTGCTTTGAATAGGTTCTTATTTCCTTTACTTATATCTTCAACAGCAGACTTGAGTATTCAGTCAAGTCTACCGATAGTCCTTAATCGACAGACTTGAATTGTCTTCCTTACAAGACTTCCGCTACTTGAATCTCCTTAATAGATTGCAAGTGCTTGTTTTAGGAACTAACATGAAAAGTTTTTAAGTGTATAATGAGCTATTCAACCCCCCCCCCCTTCTAGCTTATTATTGTGCCCTTTGGGACTAACAATGCCACCACTTATGATCATCTAAGAGTTATAGGTTGTCTTTGCTATGCTAGTGTTCACCCTACTGATAAATTCAGTCCTAGAGCTATTAGATGCATTCACCTTGGGTATCCCACAGACTAAAAAGGCTATGTCCTGTATGATCTTAAAACTAATAAAGTTTTCACCAGCAGACATGTAGTCTTCCATGAGACTATATTTCCTTTTGGTAAGACTGAGAAAGACACTGATAATACACCTGTCATTGACATTAATCTCTCCCATGACACTGATCCCTCACATGACATCAATGATCACAAAAGTAATCAACATGAGCATACTGTTGATACACAGATTAATAATGATAATGAGAATGGCGATGTTCCTATTCCCAGAACCTCCACTAGGAATTGGGTCCCATCTGTTATATTAAAGGATTATGTCCTGTCATCCATATTTGACAAAGCCAGTAACATGTTTCACACACATCATTCACATCAGCTTAATGTTAATTTCATATCTCTTGTGCAAGGGCCACAATCATACAATCAGGCTATACAGAATTCAGACTGGATAGATGCCATGGATAAGGAAACTGAAGCTCTTGAGGCCAACAACACTTGGGAAATTGTCACATTACCTCAAGGGAAGAGACCTATTGGATGTAAATGGGTCTACAAGGTTAAATACAATTCAGATGGCACTGTGGAAAGATTCAAAGCAAGGTTGGTTGCTAAGGGTTTCAATCAGAAAGAAGGAATTGACTATTCTGAGACCTTTACTCCTGTGGCCAAAATGGTTATAATTAGAACTATTCTGGCCATTGCTTCTGCACAAAATTGGGAGGTGCATCAGCTGGATGTCAATAATGCATTTTTGCATGGAGATCTACAGGAGGAGGTTTACATGAATTTGCCACCAGGTTACAAGGCTCAAGAGCATACCAACAAGGTCTGCAAATTAAAGAAGTCCTTGTATGGACTCAAACAAGCATGTAGACAATGGTTTTCCAAGTTAACTGAAGTATTGGTTCATCTAGGGTATATACAATCTATGGCAGATTATTCTCTTTTTACCCTTAAAGATGGCTTGAGCTTCACCAGTGTTCTTGTTTATGTAGATGATATCATTGTCTCTAGAAATAGCTCATCATCTATTAATTTTCTTAAACAAATTCTTCATGACAGATTTAGCATCAAGAATCTGGGTCCTATCAAGTATTATCTTGGTATTGAGGTGATGAGGTCAACATATGGATTTCATTTGAGTTAGAGAAAATATGCCATGGAATTAGTTGAAGATGCACAACTCCTTAACTCAAAGCCTCTTACCATACCATTTGACCCTAATGGTAAACTCCTAGCTAATGAAGGTAACTTACTAGATAACCCTAGTGTCTACAGATAGTTTGTAGGAAAGCTTATATATCTGACAGTAACTAGGCCTGATTTGGCTTTTGCTGCTCAATGTTTGAGCCAGTTTGTTCAAAGTACTAGGGATACTCATCTTAAGGCTCTCCATAGAGTTATAAGGTATATCAAAGCTTCTCCAGAACAAGGCATCTATTTCCCATCATCCAATTAGCTTCAATCAAGCGGAAGCCTCTTGTGATGGTGACTGGTGGGAATCCCAATGACAGAAAGTCAATTACAGGTTATTACATGATGTTGGACAGGTCTTTGATTTCTTGGCATTCCATGAAACAGTCTGTTGTGTCAAGATCTTCAACTGAGTTTGAGTACAGAGCTTTAGCTACAGCCAGTTGTGAGGTTGTTTGGCTGAGTAATCTCTTGAAAGATCTTCAAGTTCATCTGCCTATGCCAATTCCCATGAATTGTGACAACTCTTCAGCCATTGCAGTGGCCAACAATCCAGTGTATCATGCTAGAACCAAATATATAGAACTGGATTGTCACTTCATAAGGGAGAAGATAAAGAAAGGTCTTGTGGTTTTGCAGCACATATCCACCAAAGATCAATTAGCAGACATCTTCACCAAATTTCTTGGAAAGAGTTTGCATTGAAAGTTTATGTCAAGATTACAAGTTGTCAATATATGTATACCCACAACTTGTTGGGGGGGGGGTATTAACTATGGAAAATACAAGTTGAATAGCCTACAGTTCAGGGATGAAACAGAAGTGCAGAAGTGTGCAAAGTTTGGAGAGACAAATACTAAATGGAGAAAGTTCATCAATAATATATATATGGAGAGTTACAACCCTTGGTTGTGATATTAGTTTGTTTAGGGTGCTTTATGTAAATTTTAGGAGTTGTTAGTTTTCTGTTAGTTAGTTTATTCCCGTTTTGCTTTACATAAATACCTTTCCCTTGTAATCAAACTGGTGAGTGAAGATTATTCCAGTCCTTGATCAATTCAGAAAGGCTTTTCATAGTTTTCAAGTTTACTATCTGGCCGAAGATGAAGAGGAAAGAGATCGGAGATCAGAGATTTTGACGATGGCGAGATTGTAGGTGATATGTCGTCTATGGTGGAATCTAAATCAAACCTGGAGTGAGCCAGAGACGAGAGCTGTTGGGTCGGTAACTTTTGGAGATGGCCGGGTTCGAGACGGAGACAAATCTCCCAAGATTTGTTTGGGAGATGGTAGTTTCTGAGCCGAAATTGTTACTGGATTTGAGGAAGATGAATGGAGACTAGGGCAACGGAGTGGACATGAGAGAGATCGCAGAGAGACCAGTATGGCTAGCTCCCCCATCTCTCCTTTCTCCGTCTTCAACCAAGCGATTCCACGCCATCTCTTCTCTGATTGACATCTTCATCTTCAGTCATTACCTCCATCTTCATTCTTTCTTTTAGATCTAGCGAAGACAATTCCCAAGCTTCTTCGTCTCTGCCAATCGTCGGCCTTCATTCTCTGTTGCCGGCCCAGCAACCCCAGTCACGAGTCTTCTCTCTTCGTTCCGGTAGCGAAGACAATTCCCAAGCTTCTTCGTTTCTGCCAATCGTCGACCTTCATTCTCCGTTGCCAGCCCAGCAACCCTAGTCACGAGTCTTCTCTCTTCGTTCCAGCCGTAACCCAATGGTGATTTGTTTCTTGTGTACGCCGTGGGTATTTTAGAAACAAATTTATGAAAGTGGAGAGAGATTAGACTCAAGAAAGAGACGAAGATAGATTCAAACCAACGGTGCTTTAGCTTTTTTTTTCCTTGATCATCAAGTCTTGATCGAATTACAGGGTTTTAATGAAACAAATGATTTGATTTGAGTTTAGATTTGGATTATGTTGGGTTTTTTTAATGGTAAAAATTGAAAATTAGGTATTAGATTGTAGGTTTTTGGTCTTTTTACATCTTTCAAGTAAATTAAATAAATTTTGACATTTTAAACTTTGTTTTTCCTATTTTTCCTCTTAATTTAATAACATGATCTAACATAAGTTAGAAATTAGACTCGCTTGCAACAGAACTAAAGTTGGATGACCTAAATAATATTTTTAAACTTTTGGTAGTTGAATTGCAAAAAATGAGAAAGTTTGGTCGCCTATTTATGTGTTTTGCCTATAAGTCACTGTTGCCATGTGACGACTTTCTGTAAAATGCTAAAAAAATTAATGAAATTTTGTGCTTTCACGTGTTACATTGTTGTAAAATAGTAAAAAAAATTACTTCGATTAAATGCTAAGTTTTACATATAAAAGCTTTACATATAATAGCTTTACATGCAAAAAGGTTTGTTTGTTTGTTTTTTTTTTTTTTTTGCGCCAAAATCGATTAGCTTAAGATAGATTTTATCATAATATTATTTTTTCCATAACTGGTTAGTTTAGGACACATATTTTTTTTTAATATTTTTTAATTTAAAACTATATTTCATTTTATTTAACTTGACTGAAACTCTTCAATTTTCATTTCCCTATAATTTGATTTATACAAGTTATTCATGAAACAATTTTATGTTAATTTTTTTTCCTATTAATATTTTAATCTATATCTATTAATCATTAATTATAAATTACTACTTCATCCGTCCCAAAATAAAGATGTTTTAAAAATTTACACACAAATTAAGAAAACTTATAAAAAGTGTAATCTGCCCTTATTTTAGTGCATTTATTATTGACAAGTTGTATGATTAATTTTTTCTATCCTCTCAATACAACATTCAATTAGATAGTACTCCCTCTGTTTTCAATTTATCGTCCCCTTTGATCTGATACATCATTTAAGAAAAAATAATTGAATGTATTATAAATATAGGGTGAGGGTGTGGAGAGTGGTGGTTTTCCCAAAACATTTTGGGAAGAAGGCCTTAGGGTCATTTTTTAAACTCTGGGGAATTAATTGTAAATTTTGATATGTTATGTTTGAAAAAAAATCATTTAAGCCATTCTTAAATGCATATGGGCAATTTAACGGTATTACTTTAACGACATCCATCAAAAGGACTGCCATTGTAAATATTTAATACTCGTAGGACCCAAAGTTGACAAAAAAATTCTTAACGGACCATTACTGAGAACGACCTATAGTCGAGAGACCAATAGTGTCATTAACCCATAAATATTTGTGAAATATATGGTTTCCATTAATGCCCTTGAGTATTAGTCATAATTAAAGTAGGTAGAAACGTAAGGGCAAAGTGGTAAAATATTTTCTTAAAAGGGGAATTTTTGAAAGAAGACAATTATTTTAGAATAACGGACGGAAAAAGAAATGCGGACGATAATTTGATAATGGAGAGAGTAATTAATATGAGCAATTTTGGCAAAATATGGATATTTTTTCTTGAAATCCTAGAACGTCATTTATTTTGTAACAATTTTTTTCTTTAAAATGACATTTATTTTGGCACGGATGGAGTACTAAAGAAGCCATTGTTGTCATGTGGCGTCTTTCCTTAAAACGTCATTTTTATTTGTTTGTATGCTTTTTTGTTTTAATTGTATTGTTTATGTACATGTGACTAATGGTAATATAACACTTTCATAACCAAAAGTGTTGTATTAAATATTTCATATGTGTTGTATTAAGTGTGCCCCTTAATTTATATCTATTAACTATTAATTACTTCATTAAAAAAAAATTTCTACGAAAAATTCATACACAAATCTTTCAATTATTCATTCATATGATCAATTTCAATATTTACCTTATTATACTTTTGTTCAAAGTATTCTAATAAGTTTTTTAATTACTTATAACAAGTTTAGAAAATCATCTTATTATAAATAATTTTTACAAAATAATATTTAAATCGTGGATAGCACGGGTACTAACTATCTATTAATCTATTAATAAATACTAAAATAGAAACCACTACAACCACATGACAAATTTATGTAAAAAAACGTATGCAACGTGTCAACTTTGTGTAAAATGATTTTTTTGTTTTCTCAAATATAGTTTAATTTAAAATAAGATTTTAACTTGATTGAAACTCTTCAATTTTTATCCCTTTTCATTTCCCTACTATTTGATTTATACAAGTTATTCTTATGACAATTTTATGTTATTTTTTTTCTTCTATTAATTATTACTTACAGAAGCCGCGTGAAAACTTTCTGTTAAAATGATCATTTCAACAAAAATTACTAATTAATTGATATCTATTAATTATTAATTACTTTATTTTTTAATTCTTTTTTTCAGAACATTTGTACGCAATTCTTTCAATTATACACTCATATGATCAATTTTGAATATTTACATTTCTTTCATTTTTTAAAAGTATTCTAATTAAAATTTTTAATTATTTATTACAATTTTAGAATATCATCTTATTATAAATAGTTTTTGCAAAAAAAAAAAAACTATTGAAACTGTGCATTGCACGGATACTAACTAGAATGAGTAATATAGTGAAGTTAGTAGAACTAACGGGAGAGAAATTAAAAACTAAACATCAAATTCCTTAAATCTTATATGAAGAATAGACCATTGTATTTGGGAAGATGGTGTTAGATGTCTTAGAATTTCTTCAAATTTAAGAAGGTGACGATATGATTTTTAGTGGTAGATGAATGGTATCGATTTCAATGATAATAGGTGGTCACTTATAAAATTCTTGATGTCCAATGTCACGACCTACTTCGATCTATACATGATGCATTCAATAGGTATATGTTCAAGATGGCTACAACTTGTGTCATACGATGTAAGATTCACGAGATTACTCGCATAGGCCCAAGTGTTATATGGAATAAAATGCTACGCCAATAAAAAGTAGTAGGAGCCACCTCTTTAACTTGGATGATCCACCTTTTAAATCTTACATATGTTGATTCTAATACGCACGCTTTATAAGTACCACCTAGGAGAAATTACGAACTGGTCATTTTTCCAAAGTTTTTAATCACTTAAGAACGTCGATTTTTTTGCAACCGCTAAAGTCCATTTTCGTGAAATCATTCCTAAAATGCCCTAAGAGAAATAACAGGAAAAGAAATAAGCGAATTCGCAGGAATGAAGAGGAAGATAGTGAGGAGATCGGGTGGTGAACACTTGTATGTATCACCTTGGATTCGTTTAAGCCACCACCCTGACTTCCTACACTTTTTTCCTCTTTATCTATCTCCATCTTCAGTTTCACCAGTGTCTTCTTTTTCTTTTTCCTTTTCTTCTTTTTCTTCTTCATTGTGTTTATGTATTTGATTCAAAATAGATTCAATTTGTGTATTGTGTTGCTATGCATGTAAACTGTTCAATGAAAGGCTTGAATAGAATTTTGTTCATTGTTGGGCATCCTTTTAAAATCTGGATGCATCAATTTTGAATCACAATGCATTGTTTATGAATCGTGATGCACCAATTTGGATTTTGGAATGCATAAAAGATGCATCAATTTGAAATAATTTGTTGATTGTGTACTGAAAAGAATGTACATGAAGGTCTAGTTCTGTGGTTAATAATGATTTTGCAGCGCGATGCAAAACTGGATTAGGTAATTAAATTGATGCATCGTGGTGCAAAATTTGATGCAGAACGATGGAGAATTGGATTTTGTAATTAAAATCGGTGCATCACAGTGCAAAAATTGATGCAGTGCGCCATAAAATTGGATTAGGTTATTAAATTAATGCATCGATGCAAAAATTGATGCATTACAATGCAAAAGTTGATGCAACGCGATGCACTAAGTGAGTATTTCTTAGCACGCCTTTGGTTCATTAAAGGTATCGTAGTCTTTTTGTCACAAAAATCTATTTTCCAATTAAAAATAATAATAATGTAGCAATTAAAAACTTTACAAAATGGACCAGCCAGAATTTCACGCTACCATCAAACACCAATTTCATTGGCTTTCGAGTGGGCCATTGACGTATGTGTATATCATGGTTAACTATGAATCTTCCATAAATCAAACATGAATCATACCATACAACAACCGATAATAAAAAAATCAAACTCAAATCTAATTTGGTTTGGTTTGATTTGTATCGATTTAAGATACAAATTAAAACCAAATCATACAACCACTTTTTGATTTTTATTTCCTTTTTGACATTTTAACAATTCAAAAAATGTTTTAATTTTTTTAAATAAAAAGTACACATTTTTATCTATAATTAGAGACTTGGTTTGCTTCATTTGGATACAAAACCGATTTTGAAGATAAAAAGAGTGGGTATTTAAAAAATGTTGGAGTTTGTGTCACTGTTGGAAGTGTTTTTGGTTTTGAATCAAATGAGTATCAAATGAATTAATTTATGGGTGATAACTGGCCCGGTCTCATGACATTAAATTATAATCTCTCCAGTCTACTTTCTTTTTATTCAACCGCAAAAGTACATTTTGGTTAATTTTTTCCTCAAATGTCCTTCTCCCTCCCATCGTCCTTTTGGGATTGCTGCTCGATCTCTTTTCTGTAATTCAATCTCTTCGGTTTTTGTCCTATTTTCCTCTCGTTTGATTTCAATCATTCTTATACAAAAGGAAATAAAGTATGTTAAAAAAAGAGTAAATTTGATAAAATTTTCCACGGTTGAATGTGGCAGGAGAATTAGCCATATAAAACTTATCACCAGAACCATGGACACTCGAAAACGATGAATCATGGCACCCAGTAAGTCGATTTGACCAAGAATTGAATCATGTGAAAGTTTGTTGGGAGTGGGCCAAATTTATGCTTTGCTTCAGGAAAGTGTAAAAACTATTCGAGCAAATGGGAAAAAGATAACTACTTGGATTGAAGATACGATGGGTTTGAACCTCAAACTACAAAGCGTCTCATCTTGTCGGAGTGAAAGTCAATGTGAAAGGGAACTTGAAAAAGAAAATTTTATAGAGTCGGCATAGCGAGTGGGGCGATGGTTGCATCAGAGTTTTGCGATGCCCGTATTTTCTGCATCATACCTCATGTGATGCCCAATGCTTACGTCGTAGTCTCCGATGCCAATCTTTGTCTACTTTTTTCTATGTGAAACAAAAGGAGTTCTTTGGAATTTTCATCCTTTGTGACTGAAGATCCAAAGGGTGGTGAGAGCAGTGTTGCACGGTTGTCATCTTCATAGTTTTAGTTTTCAAGAATTGATAATGGGTCACTGACAACAACGTATTGGAAAGAAAGAAAGAGAGTACCATCAAGATTTAAAGCAGAAGAAGGAATGAACTGAACACGAAACAGAGATAATATGAACCCAAATTGCAGGTTAGTACTAATGATGTAGCTTATTGTCATTCTTTGGAATTTTCATCCTCCCATTAAGTGAAATTGAAGAAAATTGGGGGGAGAAAGAGAAATGTACAGAAGACAAAGAAAGGGAAGGAAGATGAAGTGAGTGGAATTGAGGACACGGAGAGAAAATGTTAGCCCCAAAGGGCACAATAATAAGCTAGAAGGGGGGGGGGGTTGAATAGCTTATTAACACTAAAAACTTTTCAAATAAATCCTAGAACAAACACTTGCAATCTATTAAGAAGATTGAAGTAGCGGAAGTCTTGTTAAGGAAGACAGTTCAAGTCTGCTGGTGAAGCACTACCGGTAGACTTAACAGAATACTTAAGTCTGCTGCCGAAGAAATAAGTTAAAGGAAAGAATGACAGTTTAAGGCAGTAATCAACAGGGAGAGAATAACACAAGTATTTTGAGATAGTTCGCACTATAATGAGTGCTATGTCCACCACCAAGACAATCAACCTTGGATTTAAATGTGCACTATTTATTCCACTAGTTGTATTACAGAAATGTCCAATGGATCGTGTACAAAATATTTGACTTCTGTTTGGGTTTGGGGAATTTGAATATCTGGGAAATAGAGTATTTAAATGTGTAGAAGAATAGTAAAGGGTTACAACAATAAGAAGCAAATGATTAACAGTTGATGCAGATCTTCTTATTGTTGTTGAGGACTTCTTTGATCAGTTAATGATCTCTTTGAATGCACTGAATGTATAAGGCTTGATGTTGTTGGAGAGATTCAGAGCATTGTTTTTCTTCAAGCTTTAACGGCAGTATTTATAGCTGGGCATTCTTGAGATCGTTTTGAGAAGACGAAGTGAGTAACATCTTTATTAGGTTGAATGCATTAAATGCTTGGAGCTGCTTTGTTGATTTCGTCTTCAACTGGGACTGAGCAGGTAAAGGTGCAGAGTTGATGTAGAAACTAGCAAGTGAGCAATCAGAGTTGCAGATCTGCAATAGTTGGTACAGTCTGTATGTGTCAGTCTGTTCACATGCTCTGTCACTTTTCAGGAAACGAAAGTCTTCATGCTTTTTCGAAAAAGCTGGAGGGACGCGTCTGAGAAGTCAAGCGTTGATCTGGAGATGATTTAATTCAAATTCAAACTGATTTGGGCTGAATTAAATAATCCACTAAAGC
Organism: Codonopsis lanceolata; assembly: GCA_013146195.2. Lineage (NCBI taxonomy): Eukaryota > Viridiplantae > Streptophyta > Magnoliopsida > Asterales > Campanulaceae > Codonopsis > Codonopsis lanceolata. The sequence continues at coordinate 97,611,973 of CM028380.1, read as the reverse complement.
TTGATCAAATGAGGGGCTGGACACGTCATGCTTTCCTGATGCAGACAAGGTCTGCCGCTGGAGGCTATTTGAAGTCTTCAGCTGAACCTGTGAAGTCTAAAAATTATTCTAAGGCAAAGTTCTATACACAGTTGCCACGCTAACTGGTACGTAGCCCAATTAGCCACTAAGCATAGAACATAATGTAATGTATGAACAAATGCAAATCAAGATACAATGAGAAACAACAATCTCCTCCTATTTGCATCTGGTCATCATTACTTACAAGTGAGGGCTATGAGAACTTAAAGGTAGATAATAGCATGTCAGTAAATGTTTTAGTTTTATAACTGTAGGCATGCCTCTATCAAAAAGAAAACACATCAAGTGTAACAACTAATCTAAGTGCTTACAAACAGAAGAGATGTAAATAATAGGCACAAAGTTTAGTAATAAACAGTTCAAAAATAGATTTAAACTGAATGTTTAAATTCTAAGCAGATGAATGAATTAAAGTAGCAGGAATTAAACAATAGACAATTTTTGAAAAGTATAAGCTTCTATATTTCAAACGAGAAGTTGAATTGTACAGAGTTTTCAAAAACTAGATAGGTACAAAGGATTAGGGATAGAAAGATATATGAGCTCCCACGGCCTTTTCCCTTTTCCTTTGTCTGTTCTGTCAGTTGCTTTTCTTTCTCTACGTTGGCGTTCGAGTTCTTAAACTCTTCTGGTGTATTCATCATCGGCAGAGGTAGGTTGTCTGGTGGAGCGAGAACGGTAGTCGAGTTCTTCACGAAGTCTGTTGTTCTCCTCCATCAGAGTTCGGTTCATAGACCGAAGTTGTCTCTCCTCCGTAATGGCCAGATCACGTTCACACTCGACGTTGATACGATCATGGGATGCGTTGAGAGCGAGATCGTTGGGCTCGAGAACAGGAGGGCGTCCGTGACCAAGATGAAGAGTTATGCTGTGGAAGAGCTGCCAAAAGAGAGTTGAGCAGATCTTGACCCACTCGTTGCGTTGAGCTTCCATATTGATTTTGAGGTCGGTGGACTCGTGCCGCATTTCTCCAAACTTTGTCCACACATCCTCTTTGGCGGAGGATGGCGGCATTCCTATCGGCAGCCTTAGATGTTGCAGTTGCAAGTTCAAGAAAGCGGTTGTGGAGATCTTGGTAAGTTATCGATGCATCTGGTGTAAATAACGTCTAGGCGGCGGTCAGGATTTTGAGTTCTTTGTTTGGGATGGAGAAGCATCGAGACCTATGTAAATTGGCTCAATGCCTTAGGCAGGCAATTGGCGTCGGCAGAGGTGTGAGAGCGGAATGGTTGATGGAGAGGTGGAGTGGGCGAGTTGGAGGAAAAGAGTCGGGTGTAGGAAAGCGTATGGGTAGAGGAGGAAGAGTGAGGAGGTGATGAAGGAGGGGTTGGGGGATTTCAATATCTATGTACGAATGATCACAGAATATCGATGGGGTTGGTAGGGGTTAGGTTGAGGACCCAGAAGAAGGAGGGGGGATAGGAAATGTCTTCTCCTTGAGGTAGTTTTGGTTGGGGGCTTGAGGGTTGGTAAAGAGTGCGACGGCGGCAGATTTGAAGATGAACCTCGTAGAAGCGAGAAGGAAAGGGTAAGTGGATACGGTGTGTTAGGATTGGGGATAGGTTGGCTTGGATCGATTGTGAAGAATGGTTAGTTTGGGAGGGGTGGTGCGGTTTTGTTCGGATGGTGTAGTTGGGTTGGTTGGATTTCGAGGGGGTGATGATGGGGTTGAAAGGGTTTGGAGAGTAGTTGAAGGGTGAAGGAGGGGGGGGATT
>CM028380.1:97583348-97610077 GCA_013146195.2 Codonopsis lanceolata | reverse complement strand
TTTCACGAGCCTCGGGAGGCATGTCGCTTCCGATTTTGATCTTCTGCTCGGGGTAGGAGGATTGATGATGATTTCCTCCGGCTCGCCCTCGGGTTGGATATCGGGTTCATCCGCACTTGGGGTATCCATCTCAATATCTTGTGTCTTGGGGCGCTGCGTGCGGAATGAAATTTGGGGATAGGGCTGCGAGGCTCGTGCGTGTTCGTAGGGTCATCTGCTTCCGATTTCTACTTGACCTCTATGCAGCGATGGAGGTGGTAGCGTCGTAGTGTCGGGTACCTCTTTCTCACGGGGTTGTCGATCGGGAATGTCCACAATCGAGTTTACGCCTTTTCTTTTGGGAGTCTCACGACATACCCCACATTGCCGAAGGTTGCTATTGGTATGCCCACTCCATCCCTCTGTAAAATTTTGCTTTTGGTGAGGTATCGAAGTGACCATTTGAAATTTGGCCATAGGCGGCGCGCCGAGTTCAATTGTCTGCGATTAAGGTCGATCACCGGGAGAAAGTGATCATCTCAGTCCGGGTTTGTGCCCCGTCTCCCATGAACACTTCAAGCTCGATTGTCCCTTTTACGCCCACTTGGTGGTTAGTGAACCCTTCCAGCTTTCCAAGGTAGGGCTGTAGCCGGGCATCTGCTAACTCTAACTCTTTAAAGCAGGAATAGTACATGATATCTGCACGCCGTATCGAAGCGAGAACCACGTGGACTTGCCATGCGTTTACGAGACGGGGAGATGACCGGTGGTTGTTCGAGAAGCAAGAGGGGTGCTTTCTAGCTCACGCTGCGAGTAAAAAGATGTTGGGCTCCCACGCTCTATGCAGTGGAGAGTTTCTTGCTACGGATAAGCAGTATATGTGCTTTCAGTTGTGTATTGGATGGAAGCTCCTCTTGGATCATGTTGACCACTCCTCGAATCTGAGGGCACGGCCACCTCTTCCTCGTGGAGGTCTGTCTTGTCTGTCATTGTCCGCATTGTTCCGTCGCCTGGTTTTTCTTAAAGCGGTTTAGTTTGCCCAGCGTTTATGAGTTTTTTGTATCTCGCGTTTGATTACTACGCATTCCTACGTAGTGTGCCGGTGCCATGGTGGTAGTCGCGGTACTTGTTGGGATCCCTGTATGGGGCGAGCTCGGGATCAAGTGGATATGGGACGGGCAGAGCGTCTCCGACTTGGAGCATGATGTTCTCCCGCGTTGTGTTTAGCGGGGTAAATTGAGCTTCTCTGAATAGCCTTTGCCCGGGAGTAGATGATCTTCGCCTATCTCTGCGTGAACGGTTCTTTGCCCTCACAGTCTGGTCAAGTGGCCTGTCTGGGCCTTGTCTTTGTTCTTATTTTTGTCCTTTCGAGCAGGTCTCGGTCGAACAAAACAAATGGGAACTTGCTAGCAGCTCAGCCTTGGAGGCTCCTGGGTTCATAGCCAACATTGTCTTCAGAGGCCCTGCTCTCATGTTGTTTAGATAGCAGAAAGTGATCTCGGGATCACTGGTTGCAGTCACTTGGTCAAGCGTCTCCTCAAACCTTTTCAAGTAGCTTCCATAAGATTCATGCTCGCCTTGCTTGACTTTAGCGAGATCGAATCGGTTTTTAGGTGTTGGTCGAGCAGTGCCAAATTCTTCAAGGAATTTCTCCCTCAACACTTCCCAACTGCCTATAGATCCACGGGGAACCCTTCCAAGCCATGCCTGTGCTTTCCCTTGTAGAGCTCCCTCGAATGCTCGTATTTTCAGAGCTTCGATATTTGTCACCATTCGAAATTGTGCCTCGAATGATCTGAGCCAGTCACTTGCCCGCGTCTTCCCGAAATATTTCTCGAATTGTGGGAATATGATGCCTTTAGCGGGTGGTGCATTCTCGATTTCAGGAGTGAAAGGGCTTCCTTCCAGCGGCTTGATCACACCATAGCCGGGCTTGGCCACAGCCAGGTTAGCCATCTGTTTTGCCATGTCACGCTTCATGGCTTCCATGCGCTCAGACAAGCGTTTTTCGGCATCTAGGTTGATACCCGATGAGCGGGCATGATCTGACCTATGTCCATTTGAGGCCGGCGGGCAGAAAGTTGGCGCGTAGGAAGCTTCCATCTCTCTGTCCATTCGCTGTCTACGCTTAGCCTGATATGCCTCTTTCTCAGCGTGTTCACGAGCTCTGCGGTGACTATTATTTTCACTGCGGGCATATGGTTTTACCCGCGGCTGCGTTTGTATGAGAAATTTGGGCGGCTATATACGCTTCCGCTTTGGTCATCCGCTCGCTTTACCTCTTGACCTTTTCGGCGGTATACGGATAGCAGTTGTAGGCGCTTGCTTGGTGCGGGCAGGCGTTGTGAGGCATGGCCATCATCAATGGTTGCGGGGACACTTAAGGTTGGCAATTCCAAATCAGCCACTGGAACCGGGGCATGGCCCAAAGCCAACAGTTGTTGGTTGAGCTTGTACATTCTGCTATAGTAGTCTGCTTGGACTTGGAGAGCAGCAGCTTGTTGTGCAGGGGCTTGGCCGGGTAGATTCACATGGCTGCCATGGCCATTCTCCCTTTGGCGATTCAACTGTGTCCTGAGATCCTGCTCCCGGGCACTAAGCTGCTCATTGATGATCTCCCTTGCATCACGTTGGCTGGCCCGGTTCTGGCTAGCATGCTGGGACGGCTGTTCTTCCACGTAGGGTACGTCCTTCCCATGTGCTGCTTGCCATGCAACAATCTTCTTGCTTCTGGTTTGAACCCCTTGGGGTGCTTTCGGCGGCAGATCACTGGCCAACTGGCTTCCATCTCGGTTGCTTTCTGCATCGCGGTGTTTGCTATTCTTACCAGCCATTGCAATCGGTGGTTATTGAGAAATTTGCACCGTAAAACTTGAAAAAGGTGGGATGTTGAGAAGGTTCCCGGCAACGGAACCAAACTGATGTGGCAAAATCCTCAGCTTGGGCCGTCTGTTCTGTGGGTAGGATATCTGGGCTTGTAGCTGCTTCCTTGAACCTGGCTGAGAACACAGAAAACCTGAGTGGAAGTGCAAGGCAGGGCCTCGCGAAACCCCTCCGGCGTGAGAGTAAGTATCGTGTATGAGAACAGAATACCAGAACTCAAGGAAGAGGCAGAGTGTATGAGAGTATGTACCTTTGTGGTGTCTGACGGAGGAGTATTTATTGGCTCTTGTGTGGTTGAATCCGGGTAGGATTTGGTTTTCTTAGTCATCTTGTTTCACAAGGAATGAAACTCTATATATCCTGGTGATACATGGCTGGCCGCGTGATATCAGGAATGGATAAGGCAAGTGTCCTTCCTACATATGATAACTTGTGGCCGTGTCTTGGCGGGCAAGCCACTTGGTGTCGTTTGCTCGATAAGGACTGAGCGGGCAAGGCCCTGCTCGTCTGCATGATAGATGATGTATCTGAGTTGATCATAGTTCCCGGGCAAGGCCCCTGATCGGACAGGCCGGGCCTGTGTCCGACCAGGCTGGGTCAGGAACGTCATGCTCGCTGTATGGGGTTGCTCTTCTTATGCTCGCTGGGCCTGTGGGCCCTTCAAGGCCCATGCTCGTGATCGGCGCGTGATGGTAACTCGTGCTCTGCTTGTGACCGGATTTGGGCTGGGTATATCAGCAGCAATCACAGATTGCAAAGATCTTATGGAGGAGGGAAATCTAGGATTAGGGTTTCACTTGTATCTATTCTATAGCTTATTTAAATAAAGTATCATTCAATGAATTGGGTTCGTTCACGAAAGATAGATATAGTCTGTCGAATTACCGTTCAGTCTCCATCTCCAAATAATTCATCCATTCTATATCCTAGGCAGAAGAACATATGGATCCTAACTGTCACTTAGGTCATATATGGAACATGACCCAAACTTACCACTCTCGTGCATCGATTGGTTCAATTTATCATGATGGTGAGCCAGTGTACGACATATGCATATTGGTCATGCAATTATTCGCACCTCTAGGTCTTTATCACTTGCGATTACATTCATTTGTTCAAAGCTAGAAAATAAAGGGGTTGATACACACCATGATAAACAAGAATTGAATGAATAAAAATATATTAAGCCATAGATTCGATACAAGTTACCTCCCAACTCCTAGATTAATGGATATTTAGTTCATCCTTGAAGATGAACTGCACAATGAGATGAAGGAATACATGAATCGATCTTCAAAACTATAATTACAACAACTAAACTACGTAATACATTCTAAATCCTGTGCTAAAACTGATTAAAACTACTTCCTGGACGTCCTTTGGCTTTGGCTACCGTCCTTTATTTATACCAAGGAGTTGTAGGGGAATAGGAGGTTCAATCCAGCTTAAAAACCTCGTGAAGTCGGTTCTAGGTACCTTGCGGTTGCAAGGGGTATTGACCTTGCGTCCGCAAGGGTTTGATTTTGAGAGGTCGTCTTTCTGCCTACCTTGCGAAGGCAAGGTGTTTTCACCTTGCGGCCGCAAAGTGGCCAGATTCTCTCTTCTGTCTTTTCTTCAATGTTACACATTGGCCCCTTCCTCGAAATCTTCACTAAAGGCTTCATAATTCATATAAATTCACCTAAAACCCTGAAACTCATAAAACAACTCAAAAACATATATCAGTAGTCAAAAGCCTCGTGGAATTGCTCAATTTAAGTCATAAAAGTACCCGATAATGACGTATAAAATACGTCTATCAAAAACCCCCAAACTTAAACTTTGCTTGTCCATGAGTAAACAATACTTATAAATACAAAAATTAAGAAAATCTTTTTGGAGGGTGACACTATTTACACTCCTCTAGAAACCCACAAACTCAAGGAGACTCTTACGAGTGACTGACGTATGCGGATAAATACAAAGACTAATAAATACAAAAGCAGGTAAAAATTATTCTAAAAACAATAAAAATCTTTTTGGTTTCAACCTCAAGTCATAAGAGCATGACATATCAGAGTAGTCTCAGTCAGATGCTCACCACATATGTGCAGACTAATCACATAAAAAAATTTAATTACTTATACTCAAACTGCTACCAGTCTTAATTTCTCCGTGTGTGTGTGATCACCAGTCATAGAGAATATCTTAACTAAAACAGTTTTATTAAGCTAAGCACCACATTCATTTAAAAATCAGAGTTTAAATAAAACCAATGCAACACAGAGTATTAGATCTAGCATCCAAACCCGGTCTATTATAGAAAGAGAGATCACCAAGGATTTTAAAAACTTATACATCCATCCCATGCATTTCTATGTATGGCATACAATGTTCTCCTACCCCAATTACTTGCAATAGCTAAGATTATGCTAACACAATGAGCTTGCGAATAATATGAATATGAAGTGGAGATCAATTTACATGCATTACAATCAAATCAACAAACACAAGCATTGGCAAGAAAATCAATAGGTCTTTAATAGCTTGTAATGTAAGGCCATGGTGTTGGGGGATATGATGGAAAGGGAATATAATACAAAGTGAGAGAGCAATACTACCCTTTACCCCTAATACTTCCCACCAAAAGGAAGTTTTTCCTAATTAGGTTAGGACCTGCAAAGACCACAAGTGGGGGGTTTTTCTTTTGTTTTTCCTCTTTTTTTTTCTTTTTCTTTTCCCCCCAAACTTGTTTTGTACAATATATCAAGCTAAAAATATCTAGTATTCTTTTTCAGCAGAATTTTTCTAACATATTTTTCTCTTGAAAGCTATGCTTCCATTTGAATATTCTTGCACTCTTCTTCTTCCGTTTCATTTTTCGTCGATCTATATATTTTCCAATTTTTTTTATCGAATGGAAGAAGAAGTCTTCGGAAACTTTCTGGACGGAAAATTTGGCCCCATAAAATTAATTCCCACCCACATCCTACTCTCACAAATGGTAGGCTAAAAGTGTTTAGTCTTTTAGGGTTAAGTTAATGTGAGTAATAGAAACGAAGTCGAATGGGGGTTTAATGTGTGCTTAGCACACTCCATTCTTTTTAATTAAGCTCAAAGGGGACAGTAGGGATATTTTTAGTAAAGGTCGATAAATATTTAGGCTCAAACGATCGAAAGATGGCCTATATCATATCTTAATGCCAAAATACTCATGCAGTTTTTAAGAAGGTAAAACACATAAAATATCATATCAATGGGTTAATATCATTTTTCATACCCTAACTTTACCCATTTTTCACTTTTGGTACCCACTGTTTCTAGGCAATCAAAGTTAAGCCGAACCTTTCCAAAATTCATCACTTTTAATCCAAAACGTTAACTGGCCGTCAATTAGTAACGACTGACCTGGTATCCTAGGTTGGAAACCGTCAAGAGAATTGGCAACAGGTATACCTTACATCCCTTCTTCATTTCCCGTAATTTCTCCCAATTTCCCCCAAATTTCTTCTGTGCCCTAATTTCCTTCGTCCCCAATTTCCTTCCCCAATTACAGCCCTAATTTATCTTTCCCCAATTCGTACATTCCCAATTTGGAGACAAAAAATCAAGATTCGGCTTGGCAACAGGTATACTCTTACATCCTTTGTTTATTTTCTGTAATTTCTCCCTTCTTCCATTTCCCCCAATTTGCTTATGTGCCCTAATTTATTTCGTCCCCAATTTCCTTCCCCAATTATAACCCTAATTTCTCTTTCCCCAATTTGTGCATTCCCAGACAGAAAATCAAGATTCGATGGTGAGAAGGAAGAAGGATGAGTTGCAACCACAGTACGGTAAGTTTTAATTAGAATGTTTGTGCAAATGTTTTTCATGAATATTTTTTCTTAGCTTACAATGTCTCTTGCATCAATATGATATCAGTTTGTGATTTGTAAATTATAAGTTTTAATAAGAACTAATTTAGTGTCATGTTATAAGCTTACAATGTCTTACTGTTTTAACTCATAATGATATCATTAATTGGGTAGCTGAGTGTGCAATGTTCTTCATGAATATTAGTTATTAGCTTAGAATGTTTTACCTTATTGTTTAAACTCATAATAAGTTCATGAATTGTTTGCTTATGAGTATAATTTGTTTCCTGAAGGTCATGTTGATGTATAATTGTTACCCTAATTGTTGTTGTATAATTCTAGGGCAAATTGTGATTTGATTTCTTTTATTTGTTGTAGACCCTGAAGGTGATATTCTTTCTTTTTCATTGAAAGTATTTCATGGTGGTATGATTAAGCATGACTGTATAGAGTATATTGGAGGGAAAATAGGGAAAATAGATTTTTGATTGGGTGGATGCAATTTGGGTTGTTGCCGACTTAAAGGATTTTGTGGAAGAATTAGGTTACAATTTTGAAAGTTAAGATATGGCATCAATGCACACTATATGGGTTATACACTCATTGCTAGTGAACAGCATGCTTCAGCTTTACTGAGGTCTATACCTACTAAGAAAGAGCAAAACCTTTACTTAGAGCATCTTGTCAATCTTCAAAATCCCACCATTGATAACCCTGAAAATCCTACTTATTCAAACCTCCAAACAGATAATGACACATTTGACTTCTCTTTTCTTGATCATGAACAAAACCCAAATCCACGAAAATCCCAACTCATCTTCGACTCCTCGATTCGATGAATTTAATGACTCTGAGTATGATATGGAAGAGGATGATATTGATTTTGATAAGCATGTTGATGCCAATGTTGAGTTTGATGGTATTTTGGGGAAGGGTAAGTCAGTTAAAAATAAATATGTTAGTGAGAAAATGTTTGCTAGGATGGAAGAGGATGGTGAGAAAGTTTCTAATAGTGATGATTTTCAGAGTGTGTTGGGCAGTGATGAAGAACCAGATGAAAATTACTCCAAACATGACCCTAAGACCTCTAGAAATCCTGAATTGAAACTGGGAACAATTTATAGTACAAAGAAAGAAGTGAAATATGTGATTGAAACATTTTGCTTGAGAAGGGAATGGTGATAAAGTTTGATAGGAATGATACTAGAAGGTTGAGGGCAATTTGTAGAAAAGAGGATGTGAGTGGTGCATGCATTTTCTTTGCTCCTATGCAAAATGACAAAGCTTGGCAATTGAAAGGGTATAATCCAAAGCATACACAATGTGGATGGAACTACAACAACCCAAGTATCAAGTCTACTTGGATTGGGAAGACATTTGTGAACAAATTTAAAGATAATCCCAATTTAGGAACCAAAGAATTCAGAATGAGATGCGTACCAAACTTAAGGCCAATGTTTCAAAACAACAAGCATATAGGGCAAAAGGAAAGCCAAACAACTTATGGATGGGACATTGCGAGAGCAATTTCACCAAATAAGAGATTATTGTCTAGAATTGCTAAGATCCAATCCAGGTTCCACAGTGGTTTTGAAGTTGTGTGATGTTGAAACTGGTAAGCCTACTTTCCAAAGGCTTTACATTTGTTTTGATGCTTGCAAGAAGGGTTTTAGGCTTTGCAAAAAGATAATTGGGGTGGATTGATGTTTTCTAAAAGGCCCTCAAGGTGGTCAGTTGTTGACAGCAGTTGGAATTGATCCAAACAACCAGATGTTTCCCATAGCTTATGCAGTGGTAGAAAATGAAACCAAGGATTCTTGGACTTGGTTCTTGTCTTTGCTAGAGAATGATGTAGGTATTGAAGATAAATTTGAATGGACATTTATGAGTGACAAACGAAGGGGCTCATACCGCCTTTGATGATTTATTTCTGATCCCGATTCTCAAAATAGATTTTGTGTTAGACATTTGCACACCAACATGAAAAGGGATGGTTTTATGGGGCGTCGTCGGTAAAATTGCATTATGGGCGTAGCTAGGCAACCAGGGTTGAGGTGTTTAAGGCAAGAATGGAACAGATGAAAGAATTACGCACTGAAGGTGCGACTCTTGTCTTTACCTATTGGCCGCCGACATGATGGAGCCGCCTCCTGCTCCGCCGAATCCAACCCCTCCCAAGTCCTTTGCTGCCGTCCTTACATCCCCCTCTCCATCCCACAACAATACCTCCTTCCATATTCCCCCCTCAACCTACAAAGGACAACCATCTATCAAGCTCTCCACAGAAATTATCGAAGCTCTAGCCAAACCCTTCCAACACACTCTTATAGGTAAGTTTTCACACAGACGACCTTCTATGGATTCCATTAGAAAACAGTTTCACACTTTTGGTCTTAAGGCAGCCTTCAATATCGGGCATCTCGATGCCAAACACATCCTCATTCAAGTGTATCATGAAGAGGATTACCAACGGCTTTGGATCAAAGATCAGTGGTACCTTGGACGTCACCCTATGCGGGTTTTTAAATGGTCTCCTGATTTTAGACCGGAGGTAGAAAGCCCCATAGCTCCTGTTTGGTTTTCGCTGCATGGTCTACCAATCTATTTGTTTAATAAATCCACCCTTTTTTCTATTGCATCCTTGTTTGGTCGACCATTGATGTTAGACCAGCCAACTCTTAATCTCACCCGCCCTAGTGTGGCACGAGTTTGTGTTGAACATGATATATCAAAGCCGCTCCCTAACCGCGTCTGGATTGATTGTGGATCTTTATATCCAAGTTTCTGGCAAACTATAGAAGTGGAAAATGCCCCTCTGTATTGCTCCCATTTTCGGAGACAAGGCCATTCTGAATTACAATGCAAAGCTAAAACCCGTCCAGCTTCTTCGCACGTTCCAGCCCCTCCTCCTCCCCCTCCTCCACCAGCTACCTGATGGACTCCAAAAAAACTAAATCCTCAAGCTGCCAAGCCTCCTGCCACAGATCGCCCCGGCACAAGTACTACTCCTCCCTCAACAAACAACCCTTCTTTGATTACGGGAAAAGCTGCTACCATACCTTTAAATAATAAGAGTGCCCAGCAAGTCAATCCTCCAGACCTCGCAAAAGAAGCTTTCAATCCTGTTCTTCATGAAACCAGCAAAAACAAATCTGTTCAGCCTAATGATGAAGCCAATGCTGAAGTCAATGCCGAAACAAATGATTGTCCTGGATCGAATTCTCACGTTCAGTGTGACAAAGCTGATGTGCATGAAAATTTTCCTCTCAATGACCAGGAAAACAGCCCTGAACAAAATTTGCCAGTAAATTCGAACGAGAATGGAGTGCAAGAGGCTTCCACTTCATCAGTTTCCTTGGATGACACGACTGCAAATAATGAGAACTCCGAGCCAATCTTAATCTCCCCCAATAAATATGCAGTCCTCGATATTCTAGAAGATGAGGAGGTCACTGATCAGACTACTTTGCATGCTCTTAATTTGGAAATCCCCAAGAAGGCAAAATCATTAATTCCTCCTACTGATCGTAAAACAAGATCGCAGGCTTCCAAGCCCTCCCATGTTTCCTCTACTACTATTTCTCATGGAGATTAAAGCCCTTTTTTGGAATGTTCGAGGCATTGGAAACGATCCCACTGTTAGTCGTATCAAAAGTTTGATCAAGCTGCATAATATTTCTATCCTTGCAATTTTCGAGCCCAAAATCTCCAGTGACAGACTATCTCTCATCTCTCGAAGGCTGAAGTTCAGGTTCTATTTTTCCAATCCTAATGGTTATATTTGGGTCTTCATAAAATCCTGCTTTACATGTAATATTTTATGTTCTTCATCTCAGCATGTTACACTTAAACTTCAGCACTATTCTTGGTCCTCTCATGCTTTTCTCTCATGTATTTATGCAAGATGTGATCTCCGTGAGCGTCAAGATCTTTGGGAGGATTTAATTCAAATCAGTTCTCAAACCGCAAATACTCCGTGGCTCGCTGGCGGTGACTTTAATATTATTCTCAACCCTTCCGAAAAATCTGGGGGTAATGGTTGGGATCGTATTGGCGGACTTGAATTTCAAGCTTGTATTTCAGCTTCCGGCCTCACAGATTTGGGGTACTCAGGCTCAGACTTTACTTGGTGGAATAAACAAGATGGTCAGGCTACTATAATGTAACGCATTGATAGAGTTCTCGGCAATGCTAGCTGGTTGGATAATTTTCAATCAACTCTAATTCAGCATCTTAACCGAACGTGCTCCGACCATTCTCCTATTTTGGCCACTTTCTCGAAAGCTGTTTCTGCGAGGTCTTCCATTTTCCGATTCATCAATGTTTGGACGTCTCACCCAACCTTCAGTGAGTTAGTCCGAAAATCTTGGAGTCTGCCAGTGACCGGTTCTCCTATGATCAAATTTGCTAAAAAACTTCGGACGCTTAAAACATCGCTCAAATTATGGAACAAGGACCAATTTGGAAACATTTTTACAAATCTTCGTCAAGCTGAGGAAGAAGCCCTCGAAATGGAGTTACTTTATGATCTTAATAATTCTGAGGTAAACCGCTCAAATCTCATGGAGGCACAGGCCCGTCTTCGTCTGCATCTATCTCGTGAGGAGGGGTATTGGCGGCAAAAATCCCGGCTGAAATGGCTTAAAGAGGGTCAAGGCAACTCAAAACTGTTTCATGCTTCTGTTTCCCAATCTCATCGGCGCCTTCATATTCACTCAATCCAGAATGTTGATGGTTCTTGGCTGACTAATGCTCAAGATATTAAGACTGCTACTATTCGTTACTTCAGTGGGCAACTTTCCTCAGATGCTTATATTCCTAATTTCAACCTAGATGTTATCCCCAGTCTCATTACTAAAGATTGGAATGCTTCTCTTATTGCTCCTCCAGACATTGAGGAAATTAAACGGGCTGCTCTTTCTCTTGACGGAAATAAGCTGACTTTGGACCGAGCAGTTCTTGGTCATTTATATTCCTTTTGTTGGGAAATTATTAAAGAGGATTTCAGCGAGGCTATTACAGAATTTTTTTCGGGGTTCAATTTTCCTAAAGCTTGGACTAGCACATTGATTGTTACTATTCCGAAGATTCACTCTCCCTCCCAGTTTAAAGATTTACGACCTATTAGTTTATGCAACTTTTGCTCCAAGGTCGTTTCTAAAATCCTCTCTACGAGGCTCTCCACCATTTTGCCGCATATTATCTCAGATAATCAAAGCGCTTTTACAAAAGGCCGGATTATTCATGACAACATTCTTCTTGCCCAGGAAATGGCATGCCACCTTGGTAAACGGGTCACTGGATCTAATGTAATTCTTAAACTTGACATGGCAAAGGTTTTTGATCGGGTCTCCTGGCTCTTCTTGATTAAGGTGATGCACAAATTTGGTTTCCATGAAGTATTTATTGATCTCATTTGGCGAATTTTGTCGGATAATTGGTTCTCAGTCCTCTAAATGGCGAGTCTGTTGGTTTCTTTCCTTCAACTCAAGGGCTTCGTCAGGGTGACCCCATCTCTCCCAGTCTTTTTATTATCATGGCGGAGGTTTTAAGCAGAAGCATTGATCTCCTCCATCGCATCGATCCCGAGTTGTTTACTCCACTATCAGTGGCTGCCCCATAATCTCCCATTTAGCTTTTGCTGATGATATTGTCATATTTTGTAATGGCAGCAAGAATTCTCTTCTTCTTCACAAAGAAATTATCGCTGCTTATGAAGCAATGTCCGGACGAGTATTAACAAATCGAAGAGCTCGTTTTATGTTGCTCCAATGAATTCGATCGATCCCCCTCGTGATTTCTAATACTCTCGGCTTCCAAGAAGGATCCCTTCCTTTTATCTACCTTGGTTGCCCCATCTATTTTGGTAGAAAGAAGAAGCAATTTTTTGATCCTCCGATCCTTAAGTTGCAAAACAAAATCGATTCTTGGATGGGCCACTTTCTTAACCCGGCTGGCCGTATTACGCTTATTAATCATGTGCTCCATTCTATAGCTATGTACCAACTAGCTGCCATGGATCCTCCTGTATCGGTTATTTCTCTGCTGAACCGAATGTTATCCAATTTCTTTTGGGGGAAAATCGATGGTCACAAGAAGAATCATTGGGTTGCTTGGCAGAACTGTTGTCACCCAACTCATGAGGGGGGTCTCGGCATTATTTCTATTTCCGATTCTATTAAAGCTTTTGGCCTCAAGCTTTGGTGGCGATTCCGCACCTCTAATAATATCTGGTCTCGATTTCTTGGTGTTAAGTATTGCTCCCGAGCTCATCCATCAGTCTCCAATCTGAAAGGATCTCATATATGGAATCACATGCTGCACGCTAGAGCCCTGGCAGAATCTCATATTAAATGGATAGTGGGTCATGGAAAATGTTCTATATGGAATGATCTCTGGCTCAGTGACTCTCGCATAGCTAAACCTCCTTCAAGCTCTTTGGTCTTGGTTCTAGATTTATTTCTAGACAATGAGACTCTCAATGAAGCCGCTGTTTCTGATCTGCCGATGCCAACTCAAACCGCCATAATATCTCAAATAAGATCTCAATCGGTGCCGATTTAAGAAGATCGACCTTGCGGGATCTTAATTGAAAGGAGAATTTTCTATCTCTTCGGCCATTTCCATTATCTCTCCCCTCGCAAATCTTCTCTCGCCTAAATATATTTGGCACAAGAACGCCTAAACACATTAGTGTTTTCCTTTGGCGACTCTTTCAAAACTACGCCTATTGATGAAGGATTATGGTCTAAAGGCTTCCTCGCTTGCTTCAAAATGCTCTTGCCGCTTCGGTGCTTTGGAAACATTTGATCATGTATTCCTTCACGCCCCAACAAATGGGGGCGCTTTGGCTCCATTATCACAATCGCTTGGCATCTCTATGCGAAATCTCTCCATCCAAAGAACAATGCTTGACTTGGTGGTCGTTCTAAGAATTCTATTTTGTTTGCCATTATTCCATCTATTATCCTTTGGCATTTATGGAAGTTCCGCAATAAATCTCTATGATTCTTCCGCACTTCCTATTACTTCTATCATCAACTTTATTTCCCAAGATCTGAAGGATGTGTTGGTTTCAGCAAATTACAAAATCTCTGATCACCTAAGCTCTTCTCATTTCATTTACAAACGGCCTAAACATATCAAAATCCAATCTGTGATCTGGAAGCTCCCTCCTCTTGGTTATCTGAAGATGAATGTAGACGGGGCTAGTAGAGGCAACCCGGGCAATGGTGGTGGTGGAGGTATTCTCCGAGACTCTTTAGGTTCTTTTCTATTTGCCTTTCATCGCTACTATGGTCAATGTTCTAATATGGCTGCCGAAGCCAACTCTTTATCATGGGATCTGCTGGCTTAAATCCCATGATTATTTTGATGTCATTATTGAGACAGACTCCAAGGTCCTTTATGATTGCCTCTGCAACGGTTTCTCTTATCCTTGGGAACATACCTACATGTTCAGACATATATCCCGGATCCAAATGGAAAGACGGTTCTCTTTTAGTCACTGCTATCGGGAGGCTAACAAAGTTGCAGACAACTTGGCTAACTTAGCTTGTGACTCCGGGTCTAATTGCGAATTTCCCTCCACTGATGTTTTTCCATCTTTTATGCGGGGTCTTCTCTCTTTAGATGCTAGTCAAACTCCTTATATCCGTTTTTCTTAATTGTTATTTCCTTTTCGAGGTCAGGCTCCTCCGTCCTCCCATTTATAAGGGCAAGGCTGGTTGTCCCCCTCAAGTTTGCATGCTTCTTTTTTTCTAATAAATTCCCGCAGGGTGCCGCCCCTGCTTCCTTTAAAAAAAAAAAAAGAATTGGATAAGGGTGCTTATGTGTGGTTGATGGATAAGCCTCCAAGCCAATGGTCTAGGTCACATTTTGGTACTCAACCTAAATGTGACATCTTGCTGAATAATATGTGTGAGTGCTTTAATGCATTTATTCTTGATGCAAGAGACAAGCCCATCATTACCATGCTTGAGACAATAAGACATTTGTTGATGACAAGATTTCAAGTTAATAGGGATAAAGGTAAGAAGTGGACTGGTAGACTATTCCCAAGAATAAAAGACCTACTAGAGAAGAATGCCAAAGAAGGTGGTGAGGCCATACCTATCAAAGTTGATGAATGGCATTTTCAAATTACTGGGCCCTTTGACCAACATAATGTAGCTGTTTTTGACCAGGTATGTAGTTGCAGAAGATGGGAATTGACAGGCATTCCTTGTAAGCATGCTTGTTTAGCCATATGGTGTAGAGAAGAGGATCCAGAGTCTTATATCAATGAAGCCTACACAGTTAGCAAATATATTTAGGTGTATGAGCATGTCATAATGGGAATAAATGGATCTGAGTTATGGCCTAAGTGTAACTTACCAGCCCCTTTGCCCCCAAAGTATGAAAATAGGCCTGGAAGACCAAAGAAACTGAGAAGAAGACAGCGTGATGAGCCACCTGTATCTTCCAACAATCAGACCAAATTGAAGAGATCTCAAAAATCATTAAAATGTGGACAATGTGGTAAACTTGGACATAATGCTAGAACTTGTGGCAATAAAAATTCCAATGCAGATTCTACTTCACAGGTCACAGCTTCAGCTTCACAACCCACTGCTTCTGATATTAATGAGATCCCTTTAACTGGACCTGAGCCAGAACCTATTTATGTCACAGAAGAAAATAGCCAACCTCAGTCCTCAACTCCTTCAGAGATATCTAAATTACTAGTAAGTTATCTAATATATATTGAGTTTGTCAAATTACATTTTTGCAGTTTGATTTATATATTGACCTTTTCTCTCATTTGAAATTACAGGTTAAAAGAAAGAGGGTTTCAAGTACTGTGGGGGTGAATGTAGGTGGAAGCACAAACATGATATCTTCTTTAAATGTAAAAATTTACATTACAGTTATTAATTGTAGTTTGTGAACAAATTGCATTACAAATTCTTAGTAAAATTGTTTGTTTTAATGTAGGTGAATCAATCATCAACAGTCAATGCTCCATTTATTGTTAGGGGAGGAGTGAACTACATCACAATGGCAAATTTGAGACATGCAATTGGAACTACCTCAAGTACACCAAAAGGGGGATCACGTGGCAAAGAACCATTTAACAAAGAATTAAGTGGCAAGGGAAATGAAGACAAAATGTAATGGCTGCAATTGTTGTTGTTAAATCAAAACAGAGTCTTATTGTTGTTTTAATTTTGGTTTACTTGTTTGAGACATGATGTGAGTGTTATTTACTTGGACAAGATTTAAAATGTAGTAGGCAGTTGTTGTTGAAACATGGCAGTACTAGTTGTTGGTTCTAGTGTAGTTGTTCTCAAAACATGGCAGTTGTAAACTTAGACAAGTTCCAAACTATGTAGTATGAAGTTTTTTTTAAATGCAGTAATGGTACTTGGATTTTGTTTGCATGCAGGTGTTGTAAATTTGAATGCAGTAATGATAAACTTGCACAAGTTGTAAACTTGCAGTACCAGTTGTTTGTATGCAGGTGTTGGATTTTGTTTGTATGCAGGTGTTGGATTTTGTTTGTATGCAGGTGTTGTAATGCAGTAATGCAATAATGATAAACTTGTGCAAGTGTTATAATGCAGTATGCAGGTGTTGTAATGCAGTAATGAAGTAATGATAAACTTGTGCAGGTGTTGTAATGCAGTAATGCAGTAATGATAAACTTGTGCAGGTGTTGTGATGCAGTATGCAGGTGTTGTAATGCAGTATGCAGGTGTTGTAATGTAGTAATGTAGTAATAATAAACTTGTGCAGGTGTTGTAATGCAGCATGCATGTGTTGTAATGCAGTAATGTAGTATGCAGGTGTTGTAATGCAGCAATGCAGTAATGATAAACTTGCACAAGTTGTAAACTTGCAGTACCAGTTGTTTGTATGCAGGTGTTGGATTTTGTTTGTATGCAGGTGTTGTAATGCAGTAATGCAGTACTGATAAACTTGCACAAGTTGTAAACTTGCAGTTGGCAATTGTACAAAACTGTGTATGAAACAAAACTGTAATTGAAAATGGGATGACTTAAATACTGAACAAAATGTAAACTTGCAGTAATGCAGTACTGTGTATGAAACAAAACTTGCAGTATAGCAAGTTGTAAACTGTGTATGAAACAAAACTTGCACAAGTTGTAAACTTGCAGTAATGCAGTACTGATAAACTGATTTTGTTTGGTTTTGATAAGCATGTTCAGTGATGAATGCTAAATAATAGGCCTGGAAATGGTACTGTGATCACCAAGCTGAACAAAACTGTGTATGAAACAAAACTGTAGAACCAAAACAATAGAATTGGGATGACTTAAATACTGAACAAAATGTTACCTAAAGTGAAAATGGGAATACAAATTGAGAGGTTATAGACTGAACATGCAGATACATTACAACAACCATTGTCAAGTTGTCAAGTGCATTACAAAAGTAAGAGTGCAAGACATTACAATCAACTTATGAAGACATTAGAATTGTCATTGCAATCATTGTCAAATACATAACTACAACCATTGTCAAGTTGTCAAATACATTACAAAAGAAAGAAAACTAACATAACAACCATTGAGTTTCTAAAATTACATACCAAATAACATTACCAAACAAAACAAAAATAAAATTGTCATTCCAATCAATGCCCTTCTAATTTTTTTTTCAACTTGTTCACTTCAGTCTTCATGCTCTCAACCATGCTATTTGCCATCATCAACTGAGTTTCCCTTTCATTCTCTTTGATCTTGAGTTTCTTTATTTCACCTTCGTAATTGTTTATCTTCACCAACAATCCCGGAATGATTTGTTTGGACCTTGGGCATAATTCATCATCCAACCATCTAAAAAATCCACAAAATCCTTCATTATGTAATCCATAGACATGCACAGTATATTATTTTGAAAAAAAATAGTTATTATGTAATCCCTATAAGACAATTGTAATAGAAATAAAAAAATATGTAATCCCTAAAAGACAAGTGTAATAGAAATAAAAAAAAACTTACCCCATATTTTGGACATGCCCAATATCTTCTTCCAGGGTTGTTTTTAGTCCAAGATGTCTTCAATGGAACTTTTATTCCACAACCACAATATATGTCTTCCAATGCCACACCATTATTCCTTGAGCTCCAACTACCATTGGAAGTGGTTGGAGATGACCTACTCATTCTAAAAAATGACTGATTCAAAAAATTGCAGCCATGTTTTGAGAACAAATTTGGGAGAAACGAGAAGAAATTTGGGAGAAATTGAGGCAGAAATTGGAGAGAAATGACGTGTGTGCCAAATTTGGGGAAGAAATATTGGGGAAAGAGATTAAAGGTTGGGTTGGGGAGGAAAATTAGGGCAAGAATCGATGAATGAAGTTGGGGAAGGAATACAATGTAATTGGGGAAGAAAGCAACCTGGAGAAACATGTCAGTCGTTAATAATTCACGGCCAGTTAACGTTTTGGATTAAAAGTGATGAATTTTGGAAAGGTTCGGCTTAACTTTGATTGCCTAGAAACAGTGGGTACCAAAAGTGAAAAATGGGTAAAGTTAGGGTATGAAAATGAAATTAACCCTCATATCAATTATGGAAGTTGTGGAATCGAAGATTTAGCATCACTGGATTTCACATAAGCATTCGCTAAAACAGATGGTAGGGACAATCGAGACTAACATGCAGACGCGGTTCGAAAGTGTGCTTGAGATATATTAGTTAGAAAAATCCAAGGGATCTAACTTATCATGCAATTGACCCTAAGTTACAATTCAATGCAACAATCATATTAGGACGACTATTCTTCATATTCTTGTGCATATCTTGTTGTTAAAATGAACAGTGTGCTATAAACTTTATAAAACTGTTCTAATCAATCCATAATTATGACTAGTATAGGTGCACAAAGATTTGGAGAAAATCAAGAATTTTGCAGAATCAAGTAAATTCGAGAATGATTTATGGAAAAGTTATATGTTTCATTGCATTAACTCCTCATCGACTAGAACGACCACACAAAAACTTGAGGATGAAAATTTTGAATTAATATCTTTTTTTTTATAGAGAAATT
Organism: Codonopsis lanceolata; assembly: GCA_013146195.2. Lineage (NCBI taxonomy): Eukaryota > Viridiplantae > Streptophyta > Magnoliopsida > Asterales > Campanulaceae > Codonopsis > Codonopsis lanceolata. The sequence continues at coordinate 97,591,321 of CM028380.1, read as the reverse complement.
GGAGTTGATGATGACACAATTGATGATGGGTCTCCATAATGGGTACCCACAAGAACCAAATATTAGCGTATTTTGGTCAAGGCAACAACTCCGAAAATAAGAAAAATTAGAAAGCAAGAAAATAGAGTGAGGAGAAGACATGATAGAGGGAAAAGAAATTTTTCCTCACCCTAAAAACGTAGCCCAACTCCACTTTTCCTTAGGCTGGGACCTGCAAGGACCCTGGGCTTAGAATCCCCCACCCCCTTAAATTTTATTTTGTCCCAAAATTGAGGAATATCCTATGAGAGGGTTGATGGAGGAGAAATATCAAAAACTTAAATTTTATTTTCATGGTGAGTTGAGGAATATCCTACGTGCGGAGCATAACACCACTGATCGAAATATCCACCCTCCCTTGTTTAGGGGAAGACGAAATCAAAAGTGCGAGAGGAGTGCTGTCTATGTTAGCACATTTGAATGTGCCTCCGTTGCCTTGAGTGGATTTTATATCCAATATGGGAACTTATGGTTTCCCGCATCAAGTTCTCCCTTGTTTAGGGGATACCAAAATATGGGAATGCATTATCCTTTGATTCCCATTTTCCCTTTTTTAGGGGAAAACGGAAAAGTGCAAAAAAGGATATTGCGACGCCCCCACTATGGATTTTATTAAAAACAGCCTTATGGCCCATTCAGATCACTATGGGAGCTATGGGTTTCCCGCATCAAGTTATCCCTTGTTTAGGGGATACCAGGATATGGTAATACATCACCCTTCCATTCCCATTTCTCCCGTTTTTAGGGGAGAACGGGAAAGTGCAAAGAAGGAGTGTTGCGAGGCCCCACTGGATCTGAAAGTTTTAGAGTCGCCATCTTTATTTTAAGGCAAATAAAGCAAAACCAAAGAAAAGAAAAATAAACCAGAGAAAAAGAAAACGGGTTCAGAGGCTAAGTTACGAGTTGGGAAGGTGCTAGGCACCCAACTCGCCCTTTCGGTCTCAAAAATGGTTTTTGGCTGAAGTATGCTTATTGTCATATTTATCTCGCAAATAAATAAGGTATTAAAAAGACAAGGAATTTAAACAAATACATTCGTGGCTACATTATTTATGGACTTGCAGCCATTTCCTTACAATAATTACAGACATATCTAAGAATATTTGGCCATTATAACGGCTCTTTTACAAAATATTTCCTATTCTAATCCGGGCAACACAACGGCTTATATTGGCTACATTGTGCCGGATTTAAATAACAACTTTAAAAAATAATAAAAAGACAAAAAGTAAATAAATACAATAAATAGCGCCTTTAAAGGTTTTACCTTTTAGAGCGGCGGTGTGCTCGCTCTGCCCTTGAGGGAGAGGGAGTCTTTTGTTGTTTGTTGTGTGTTTGTTGTTTTGATTTGGGCAGAGTGATGGCTTATATGTGGTAGTTTTGGTTTGTTTGGTTGGGCAGAATGACGGCTTAGTTTTGGTGGTTTTGGCCTTTTTGGTTGGGCGGAATAACGACTTATTTAGGGTGTTTTTCAGCTCGTTACTCGGGCAGAGTAACGACTTACTTTGGGATTTTTGGGTCGGGGAAATGAGGTGGATACCTAACAACTAGGCTAGGGATCACTTATAACCTATGGGTTTTTATTTTGGCAGAGTTTGGACGGGGTTTGGAGATTCTAGGGGCTTCCACTCACCTATCTCGCACCTCTCATACTAATTTTATCGGCAGAACAACAGAGCTTCGCTGCGATTTAAAATCGCGGAGGAAAGTGAGCAACTGAAAATGGGAGCCGGGGGTCTCTATTTATACTGAAGGATGAGGACACGGTAGGAATTCTTGAGTTTCTTCCTCCTGCATCAGCCACTTGTACCTTGAGCTTTGGGAGTTGTACATTTCCTATCTGAGAGAGTGCTACAGTGAATGTTCTGGTGCCAACATTGCAATGCTTGGCGCGGCACCAATCAGCCTTTCATCTTCTGATTTTTTGCACTTTTACCCCCTACAGTTCACTGTTTCGCACATCCTGCTTTTCCTTTCGCATTTTTGACTCATGTAACTTGACATTTGTTATGTTTTAACAGTTCTTGATATTTTATGTCAGTCACATACCAGGGGTACGAAATTGGGGTGTCTACAGAGCCCCTCAACGATGGAGTCTACGGGTAACCCAAGGCTTACTAAGTAGACGAACATCGTTGATAAACAATAGACTCTCCAATTTCGTTCAATTAAGAATGGGAGAATGCAATTGGTAGCAGTTATAATGCACATTTAACATGCTATCCAAACTTCATAACCTAGACATTTTTAGTCGGTTGTAAAAAAGTTATCGCTGTTTTAATGTGCTCTGATGGTCGGACCTACTAATGTAGGCTGCCTACGTATTCCCTATTAAAGGAAATCAGACCAAACGTAGTTCAGTCCAAAACCTAAACTATCACTCGTACAACGGTCGTGCCTACCGTGATAGGCTGCCTACGTATCCTTAAACAAGGAATCAGACCGAAACGTAGTTCACTCAGCTGGGGACTTAATGTGGCGGTGTAAGTGTTGTGGTGCAAGTGCGGCAATACTAAATGAGAAAGTGTGGCAAAGCTTTATCAAATGAGTACGACAAGGGTAAATATGTGCTGTGATGGTCACGTCTATCGTGATAGACTGCCTACGTATCCTTAGTCAAGGAATCTGACCAAACGTAGTTCGTCTGACGGCTATGCGGAGTGAATTGTTTCCTAGGAACTCAGCCTCTACTGGAGAACAAGACCTTTCCCTATAAATCCGGGGCTGTGTACCCCTTAAAGGAAAGTTTCCCACATAGCCAAAATGTATGGAATGCATTGCCTCCTCAGGAACTCAGCCTTCAACAGAGAACAAAACCTTTCCCTATCAATCCGGGGCTGTGTACCCCTTAAAGGAGAGTTTCCAAACATCAAACAAATGCACTGTTAAAAAGGAAAATACCTTCCTTTCCTTTACCTTTGTCGTGTCCATGCAACAAATTGCTACTGATGTTGCTTTGCTGTTGCTTGCTGCTTTACGCTGTTCGTTGTTGCACGTTGCTAGGGATTTTTTTTTTAATCACTGTTCCAGTCTTTGCTGGAAAATATTTTTCCCCGTTCCGCTTTGTTTTCGGCTTTAGATGGAAAATTTTTCTCGATGCTGCTGCCTTTTTCTTTACTGCTCCTTCTAACCTTGGTCAAAAGCTTCTTTTCTTGCTGCAGCATCTCTTGGTATCAGCTGAAATTATCTTTTCTTTGCTATTGTTTTTCTTTTTGCTCCATTTTCTAGCTTCAGTCGAAAATTTCTTCTTTTGCCGTCGCATTTGTTCTTGTTGCATGTACCTATAAATTTTTCCTTTCTTGTACATGCATTTCCCCCTCTCCCGATTTTTTTTGTTTTTTGTTCCGCATGCCTGCCACTTTTCTTCATTTACATGCTTATTACCTCTTTTTTTTTCTCTCTTTTTTTTGTTTTCTGCATGCTCACCGTTTTTATTTATTTGTATGCTTATTACCTCTTTTTGTTTTTTTGTTTTTTTTTGTCCGCCATGATATACTTCTGATCTGCTAGATTTTGGCACTGTTTGGCACTTTTGAAGCATTCCTGACTTTATTAATGATGCATGTGCATGTCCTATTTATGTCTAAATGATGCAATTAAGTAATAATGCATGAAATTTATGCAATTTATTTTTATGATGCATGATTAAACTAGTGGTCACTATTTGACCCTACCATGCATGATTTATGCTATAAATGTAAATGGGGCTATATGATGCATGCTTATGCTGCAGGGACATAGTGAATGCCTTAAAAATATTTATTTTCATGGTTGGTGGCATTTTATCTCTTTTTAGCGCACCCCTAATGTAACTTATTGGGTAATAAATGCACATGATGAATGTATGTACTACTTTATTTAATGCAAATGTGATGCATAAAAATTATAGGATACCTATTAACATGATGCATGTATATTTTATCATGCATGCAGTAATGCAAAATGTAGTATATGTATCTTTAAGATGCAGAATGCATTTATAATGCTTAAAACGCAAAAACATTTATTTATATGCAATACATAAAAAAAAATTGTTTTTGTTTTTGTTTTTGTTTTTTTGTTTTTTTTGTGAAAACATGTACAAATATTTACAATGCAGTATGATTTTATATGATGCAAAATAAAAAAACACATGCAGACTCAAAACACACGCACAAAGCAAAGCTATGCCGATGTCTAATGGGTAATGGCACGCTGTATTTCCAAAAGGGATTTTAAAGGAATATACCTTCGGGCTCGAACATGCTTCCCTTTTTCTTTTTTTATGAGTATATGCGGGGAAAGGAAAAGGCAGTCACTTCCTCCTGTTCTTGGCCATACCATTGTTGCAGCACTATACTTGGCATAAGACTATTTTCGTAGCTCCTGCATTTTTCTTCGCAATCAGACAGGGCAGCGGTGAATGATCGGGATCCAAGTCGTCTGACTGTTTCAGGATAATGGAAACGCAGATGATGAATAGGGCGAGGATACTTCTGATGCTTCTCATTTTGAGACTGAGCCTTTTCTGTGCCTTAGAGAAATATATATGCCTGCCGGCGGACACCGCAGTAATCGATGGGCTGCTCGGCTTAAGCTGCAAATGAAGGATAGTTTTGGGGGAAACAAGGGGGGTACAGACAATAATAGATATGTACATGCAATTAATGCATAATCTAAATTTCTTTAGCAATTATTCCTAAGTTGCACCTTAGGACCCGTAATATTATATTTTAGTGTTTTTATTGCGAGCTTCCTGTCGTGGTTTTTCTTCTTCTCTTCTGTCAGTCGAGCCTCTTGCATTCTGAAGACTGGAGGTAAGATGTCGAGGTTTCAAAGAGTGTTTTCCCTCTCCTTATTCTCCTGATATATATTTTTTATTCTTTTTTTTTTTGTATTTTTCATCATTTTTTTTATTTGCTCTAATTTTTGCCTAGGTCGCCCTTTCGGGTTTTCAGCCTAGCGAGCCCTTATTTCTCTTTTTTTTTGTTTTTTTTTGTATGCCCTAACTTTTGCCTAGGTCGCCCTTTCGGGTTTTCAAATTTAAAGCATTGGCCGAGAGGGAAGTACTTGCCAAATAGGGTGTCTCAAGCATAATACCTTTTAAGCTCATTGAGATTGGAGGGCTGAACAAGGTCTTCTTTCCTGGCTTGTGGGGAGTACGGCATCTCCTGACCAGATCCTTTTGACAATATACGGCACATCGTGGAAGAGAGGGGTAGCAGCCTTTGATAAGTAGCCCCCAACATTTTTTTTAGCCCAGACGACATGATATGAAAGCAGTAGGTCCCCCAAGGGGTGGTGAATGGGGTCTTTTCTTGGTCTCCTGCTGCCTTTGATTTGACTATATACCAAAGATGTCGTTGTGATAAGAAAAGCATTGGATTGGGGAATGTTCACTATATTGGACAGCCAGGTCGGGTATTTTTTCTTTCTTCTTTTTTTTGTTACTCTTTTTTTTTGTTTTTTTTTTTACCCGAATGAAGTTGACGTGCGGCTGTTTCATGCTTTTTTTTTTCAACTTGTAGTGACCATTCTGGCTTGATGCGGTGAGGCTTTTGTCTGATTGGCTGAGCATCCGGACATATGAGGGTCCGGTGTTTGGCTATGGCTGGGTCTACCCCCGACACATCTTCATAGGACCAGGTAAACATGTCCACGAACTCTTTTGAGGAGATCCATGAGTGTTATCCTTTTCAGAACCTTGTAGGGAGTTGCCGATTTTGACTTCTTTTGATTTCATTGTCCAGCCCCGGATTGATGGTGGATCAGTCTTCAGTTGCTGTTGATGGATGATGTTGTTTCTGGTGCTGTACTGACTTTTCAAGCTCAAGCAAATTTTTTTTTTTTAATCTTTTGGGTCCTATTAAATGACTCATTATTATAATTATTTGATGCGTCTTTTAATGCGAGTGCAACTAAGAAATAAGCAAAGAGGCGTTTAGATTATTATTAAAAAGTACCGTCTGAGGACATGGTTTATTACATGATTGAGGACCTTGGGTCCGAGATCCTCAATTTTATGGAGGCGGATCGGTAGATGACCAATCCGTAAGGCTAGGGAAAGGAATAGAGGTAATATATCCGAAGTAGTCCACCAGGTCTGTGGGTGTCAAAAGTGGGCCAGTCTTTGTATACTAGTTCTGAAGTGGCTTATTAGAAATAGGCTCAAACTCAGCAGGGAGCTTCTCGTGATCAGTACCTCTTCCTATCATGCCCAGGAAGCTGTCATCAACCTCAATCATGTTGATTTGAGGTAGAGGGTTATTGATTATATTTGCGGGAGTGGGCTTTCAATAACCTTATCATTTATAAGATCTGAATAGCATTTTTGAAGCGAGATAACATTTATCGGTGAGGTGACCAGAAATTAAATATGATATTCAAGACGTCTTAGGCATGATTCGTGTCAGGCGGGGGAGTGCAGTGGCTTATAATTTTCCATAGGCTTTAACACTCCTTGTGCCATTAGCTCCTGCAGGATTACAGACTGGGAGGCTTGCAGCTCATCATAATGGCGGTTCTGATTTCTGAAATTTCTGCTCGGGCCATTATTTCCTCCGACCGTGTTGATAGACCTATCCGCCTCCATAAGACCATGGAGCAGTGCCATAATTTTGGGTAGAAAAAGGGGCGATGCGTGCATTTCCTACGCATTGGCCGATTAGTTGGTGCGGGTGTGGGCTGCGGTTGTCTTCCCTTTAGAATAATGGAAAGAGCTAGGAGGCGTATTGACTTGCAATTGGCGGTCCGTATATCATCATCAATCTGAGCACCAATCTCTACTATTTCTTTAAAAGTGGTGTAGGGAAGGTACCGCATGTGTTCAGGAGTAAATGGGGTTTGGAGGTTTTTGATAAACATTCGGCATGACTTCATTTGGATCGGTGTCCAGTCAAAGTGGGCCAACTTTCTTTTCCACATTGTGAACTTAGACATGTTTCTTTTTTCTTCTTTGGGTGCACGACTCAAGGTCCCTTCTATTTTACGGGCTGGTGTTGTCTTTGTACCTTTCGAGGAGCGCTTCAATTATCGGTCCCACGTATTCATGGTCTTTGCTATCGGACAACATTAGCCATTGTTTGGCGGCCAATAGGGTGAGGTGAAAATTGGAAGCCATAGCCTCAAAGCTAGCTCCCTCGATCGCATGCCGGTGGAATAAGATTTTAAGTGGGATATAGGGCATCGTTCCATCAAATTTTTCTATGTCGGGCATTTGAATTTGAAAGGCAATCACGCCGCGGGTTGTATGTCGGTGCCATGTCTGCGTGAAAATTCCTTTGTTGAGAAGCTTGAGTACCATGGCTTTATATTTTCCACGTCGGCCGCTATTTTTGGTGGTGGGGAGTTGGTTTTGGTATATCTGGTGGAGCTAGGTTAATTTCTGGTTGTGGTGCCTGGTAAGGGTTTTGGGCTGGATATGGATATTGGGCTGGTTGATTTTGGGTAAGATACGGATTTTGGGCTGGACAAGGATTCTGGGCTGGTGGAGCGTGGGTAGGATAAGGGTTTTGGGTTGGTGGATTTTGGATGGTTTCGGTTGAGCGGCCAGGATCATTATAAGGTAAATAAGTGGTAACTTGGCTCTGGCGGGTTATAATTTTGGGGTCCATATTTGGGTGTTTGGGAGTGGGTTAGTTATGGAACAGGGGAGGTCATTTGGGCTTTGGGGAATTTTGGTGTTTGGAGCGAGGATAGGAAGGATATGACTTGGTAGGGGGCGATGTTTGGGTAGTAGGGACTTGGTGGAGGATTGGGATTTAGGGTAATGGCAGTATTTGGTGGGTTGGTGTTTGGCTGAGGAGTTGGGTTTGGAGGCACGTGGGATGTTGGTGTTTCTTGGGGGATTATAGGGGAAGAATTCACCTCACCACTGGGCTTTGGACCTTGTATAAGACTTGCTATTTAGCTTAGCAAGCGTTTATTTCGTCATCCATATTCGGTCTAGCCATTGT
>CM028380.1:97554141-97583248 GCA_013146195.2 Codonopsis lanceolata | reverse complement strand
ATCCTTGGAACTATTCGAGTCAATTGTCTTTCGCGAGCAATTTTCTCTAGGTCAGTCCTTTGATGTGCTCAGTCAGATAATCAATTTTGTCATGAAGAAATTTGTTTTCTCCCTTCAGCTTTGATACTCTCTTGTTGACAGCTATTGAGAGTTTGAATCTCACCGCCATCAAAGATTTTCAACTGTGAGTTTCACGCTTGGCCGTTTAACATAGGCTACTCTAAAGGAATTAAATTCTTCAAGCATATCCCGATTATCCTTGAGAAGTTCTTCCTTACGAAGCTATCATTGCTGGTTTCATTTTTGTCCAAAGGACTTGGTGAAACTACAACTTCATTTTCGAGTCATAGGTAGGACATGAATCATGAGCTATTACATATGTTAGCTTGCTCACAATCCTCTTCCTCCTCTTCTAATCGGTCTTAAACCATGTAGCAACAGCTGTTTATCTTCTATGTCTTCGACCAACATACCTTTTTGTTTTGAAATTTTCTAAACGAGGGTTTTCGGTATGCTTCAAATTTTGGCTTAGGACATTTTGAGGCAAAATGACCGAGGTTTTCTCTACGCTTATAACACACAAGCTCTTCCTTAGATGAGCTTTCACCAATCTTCCTAAAAGGTTGTTGGTGAGTGTTCTTCCTTCCATATTTTGCAATTTTTGAAAACTTTAACAAACATAGCAAATTGTTCATCGAGATAAAAAATCATTTTCACGGGGAAGAAGTAGAGGGTTTGTTTTCAACAATGATTTCTTCTTGGACCATGGTCGCAAAGACACGCTTACGAGCCTGTTTGTCTTGCTCTAGAGCTTGATTAACTTCAAGTTCATAAACCTTTAAACTTATGTAGAGACTACGAAGAGTCATCTCGTTTAAGTTCTTAGATTCTTTCATAGCTAGTGGTCTTCACATGCCATAAGCTACCTAGAGAGCCTAGAAACCTCATGTTCATTTCTTTTTTGTCATAATGCGTTTTACCAAGAGAAAAGCAACTATTTATTACCTCACCGAATCGATCGTATGCTTGTCTCAAGGTTTCCTTAGGATCCTTTTGAAAGAATCAAAGCTGGATGTATGTATATTTTCTGTTGTCTCTTGTGTCTTGGTCTCCTTCCAAGTATTCTACAAGAGCTTCCCACATCTCTTTAGCAGGTTGTACATCGAATCACTTCGGCATATGAGCATGCTTGTGTCTAGAGAGTGGTGATTATGTTGATTGCTTTCTTTGTCAAGTTCTACCAGACTTTCTATCGCCCTCCTATGTCCATTCCGATTCTTCTTTTGGAACTTCTGCGGGGTTCCCTGCGATGGAGGCTAGAAGATTTGCCTTCATTGGTACATGTTGACTGCGATGACACATTTCCATAACTGTTGTCAATAGAGTTCATGAATCTCATTACTTTATCCTTCCATACATCAAAATGACCTTCGTCCAATATTGGGACGTTAGTTAGCATTAGATGTAGGCATCATATAGTGTGTTTGTGCCATTATGTCGTATCTCTCGAAGAGTTTAATCTTGGAAAAACTTGTTTTCGAAGAGTTCGCTCGATACCAATTGTGGGTCCCAATGAGCACAATAATAAGCTAGAAGGGGGGTTGAATAGCTTATTAACACTTTAAAACTTTTAAAGTAAGTTCCTTGAAAGTTACTTGCAATCTATGAAAAGAATCAAGTAGCGGAAGACCTTCAAGAGAAATTGTTCAGTGCCGCCGATAAGGACTACCGGTAGACCTTTTCACATTACTTAAGTTCTCTTTGAAAAGGGATAATATAAACAATGAAGCTAGGCAATTCAAGAATAGACAAACAGAAGGAAATAACACAAGTATTTTGGGATGGTTCACAACGTAATGAGTGCTACGTCCCACCACCAAGGCGATCAACCTTGGATTTAAATTGTGCACTATGTTTTCCTTAGATCAATTACAAAGAATATCCCTAATGGATCGTGTACAAAATATTGACTTGTGTTTGGGTCTAGGGAATTAAATATCGTAAATACAAGATATTTAATTAGATGCTTATATAGTTAATGGAAGTTAACAACAAGAAGAATAAAACAATAAATGTTGAAGAGCGACTTCTTGTTGTTGACGAGGACTTCTAGATCCGCCGAGGATCTATTGAATGCACCGAACCGAAGACTTGGAGTTGTATAGATTCGAGCAATTCTTTAAGTGTTCGATTGATTACATGCAGTTGTTGTTGTTCCAGTCTTCAATGGCAGTATTTAAAGCATGTGCATTTCATAAAGATCCGTTGGAGAAGACGAAGACTTCAACAGCTCTATTCATAAATGCATTAAATGCATGAGGTCATCGAAGGAATTTCGTCTTCCACAGATATCTAGAGCAAGTAATCATTTCGAGATCTTCGAAAAGGTGGGCGAATTGATGTCAGATCTGAGAGATGAAGCGAAAGTAGGGGCGATGCCTGCTTTCTTTATTCGAGGCGAAAATGTCTTCCTGCTTTTCGGAAAGTTGCTTTCGGCGGTTTGACATGTCTGGAAAAGACTTGGATTAAATCAAATAAGATATGGAAATAAGTTTGAATTAATCTAGCTAGCTTTCTGCTGGAGCGGACACGTAGAAGCAGATCAGCTGGACACGAGGTCTACCGATCTTAAGCTTTGAGCAGGTCTTCCGGTGAAGCGAGAAGGGGTCTTCCGCCGAACACGAAAAGTCCTACAAAAACTATACAAGGCAAAGTTCTATACACGGTTGCCACGCTAATCGATCTGGCGAAGATCAGCCAGAAGTATAAAAAGTAATGTAATGTACTGGTCAGATATAAATTTATCATAAGAATCAACACTCTCGATCGCTCACATCGTAATAACAACGCAGAGAGTTTGGGCGTATTTTCAATGCGTTTTCTCTGTGTCTGAGAGTGAACCCCGAAGCCTTATTTATAGGCTGAGCAAGGGATACGGAAGGAATTTATTTTTCCTTCTTCATGCTTCAATTGCTTGTACAGAACACCGGACGATTTGCACATTACGCGAACTGTAGCTGTCCTGTAGCAAGTCTGGGATCCCTATAGCACAAAGCTGGCGCCACCCTAAGGTAAATTGGGCGCCGAGCCCACTTTGAGTGTGGGGGGCGCCTGGTTTGATTCTTTGGTTTTCTTTTGGCGCTTTGGCCCCCCTACATTTCACTGTTTTACGCATCCTACTTTGTCTTTTGCATCTTTGAACCCTGTAACTTGACATTGGTTAAGTTTTAACAGGTCTTGATATTTCATGTCATGTTACATACCAGGGGTACGAATTTGGGATGTCTACAGAGCCCCTCAACAATGGAGTCTACGGATAACCCGCAGCTTATTGAGTAGACGGACATCGTTGATAAGAAATAGACTCTCCAATCTCGCACAATTATAACGGGGGAGAGATGCAATAGGTAGCAGTTATAATGCAACAGTTTATAATGCATACCAAACCTCCATATCCTAGACATATTTAGTCGGTTATAGCATGTTATCGTAGTTTTTAAGCAGATATGCAATAAAATGCTCTGATGGTCGGACCTACTAAAGTAGGGTGCCTACGTATCCCTTAATAAAATGAATTAGACCAAACGTAGTTCGACCTCAAGCAATCAAACAACAACCAGGTGGGATGGATGGTTCGTTTCGCCCAGCATAGGCAAAACTGGTGGGACCTCGGATGCGTTTTCCCCAGCATAGGGAAAACGATGCCACTTTTTTTAAAACGGGCTTTCCCCAGCATAGGGAATTAAAAAAAAAAACAGGCTTTCCCCAGCATAGGGAAAATGATGCAAAAATTTTTTTTTTTTCAAAATGAGCTTTCCCCAGCATAGAGAAATTTATTTTTTAAAAAAAACAGGCTTTCCCCAGCATAGGGAAAATGATGCAAAAAATTTTTCTTTATTTTTTTAATGAATTTCTCCCAGAATAGGGAAAACAGTGGAGCCTTTAAAAACAAGCTCTCCCCAGCATAGGGAAAGCGACAGAGCTTTTGAAAATGGGCTTTCCCCAGCATAGGGAAAGCGATGGAACTTTTGAAAATGGGTTTCCCCAGCATGGGGAAAGCGATGGAGTTTTTGAAAATGAGCTTTCCCCAGCATAGGGAAAGCGATGGAGCTTTTGAAAATAGGTTTTCCCCAGCATAGGGAAAGCGATGGAGCTTTTGAAAATGTGATTTCCCCAGCATAGGGAAAGCGATGGAGATTTGGAAAATGGGCTTTCCCCAGCATAGGGAAAGCGATGGAGATTTTAAAAATGGGCTTTCCCCAGTATAGGGAAAGCGATGGAGCTTTTGAAAATGGGCTTTCCCCAGCATAGGGAAAGCGATGGAGCTTTTAAAAATGGGCTTTCCCCAGCATAGGGAAAGCGATGGAGCTTTTAAAAATGGGTTTTCCCCAGCATAGGGAAAGCAACAGAGCTTTTGAAAATGGGCTTTCCCGGCGTAGGAAGCGGCAGTTTTGAAAATGGGTTTTCCCCAGCATAGGGAAAGCGATGGAGCTTTTGAAAATGGGCTTTCCCCAGCATAGGGAAAGCGATGGAGCTTTTGAAAGCTCAGTTGTTGGGTCATTTGGAAAGCTCAGTGCCTAGCTTTTTTTGAAAATGTTCTGATCAATGGTGATCTGCTTTACAAACAGGTTTTATCCGGTTTGAAGGATGTCATGCAAGTTTACACTTCGAAGTCCGCTTGTACGGCTTTGGGTATGCTTTGTTAAAATTCGTTAGATGTTCCAATCATGAAATTTAACATGCTCAAAGGTGTTTGGGTTCGTTGGCAACCCCCTGCTCCGCATTATGTTAAGCTTAACACTGACGGGTCCGCTATCGTGGGCATTGCTACTGGTGGGGGTGTAATTCGAGATTCTAATGGTTTCTTCATTATTGGTTTCGCGGTTTTATGGCCCTGGGACTAATACTAGTGCTGAATTTCAAGCTCTCCGCGATGGTTTATTGTTGTGTCGAGCTTTGAATTTCGAGAAGGTTCGGGTGGAAGTTGATTCCATGGTGGTAGTTTCGGCAATGAAGGGTATTCAGGGCTGTCCTTGACAATGTTTGTCTCTTTTGGATTACTACGAGATTCATCATATCTATCGTGAAGGGAATTCAGTTCTTGTCGTTTCTTTGCTTTTGCTCATGAGATGCAGCGTCTTGATAAAAAATTTAACACGGTTTCTCGACTTAGGGAGGTCCGTGGCGCTTGACAAAGATGCCTTAGGTCTTTCTTCTTTTCGGAAGCATTAATTTTGTTTGTTAGTTTTTGTTGGTTGTATCACTCCTTTTCGAGGTTAGGCTCCTTTGTCCCATCTTGTTTTGGGTAAGGCTGGTTGTCCCCCTCAAGTTTGTTTCATTTCTTTTTTCTCAATAAATTTGTGCAGGGTGCCGCCCCTGTTTCCCAAAAAATAAAAATTGATCCTTCTATGTGTTTTTATAATACGACTTATGAGCATATTAAATATTCCTACCTTCATGTGTGATCTATTCTACAGTTATATGCTGAACTTGGATTCTTCAATTAAGTGGAATTATGAATTGAAATTTAACTAAGCTTGATTTGACATTAATCAACTTAGGCTTCCCTTTTGTACTTGACTTAGTAATTTTGAACTAAGGTTCCTAAAATGGAACAAGAACCTAGGTATGCCTCAAATGAGAACATAGAAAAGAGTCTTGGAACACATATAGTGTTCAAACTCTATTTCGTTGGAATTATAGAATTGACTCGACGGAGTCGATACTAGGGAGCCATTTAATAATACCAGCTCAACGATCAATCCCTACAACGCTTGACATCCGTTTAACTAGAATACTAGTTTCAAGATTCTTGATTTGATTCCTATTCATGCTTGATTGTTAGTCGTAGAGTATAACATGCGTACTTCACTTGGATGAGATCGCTCTTATCGAGCTCGTCCTTACTTGATTTCTTAAGTGAGCAAACATTTACTTGACTTGGATTTGTTAGATCTTGACGAACTTGACCCCCTACTTGTTCATGCTTGATAAGTAAATAATTACTTGTTCCCCCATAAGTCCAGCTGGAGTACTTGTCTTATCTTGTCTTGTCTTCCTTGGTTGACGATACATCACTGATACGAATTATGAGATTCGTGATAGTGATGGATTGCCGAACCAGATATGTGCAAACACCATTCGTTCTTGATCACTTTCGATAAGAGTACCGTGTGTAACCATTAGGGCGCTTGGAATAATACTATCCCTTGTCGATGTATCAATCACGTACATCCGACAGCACGTTCCTGTTAACGATTTATATTGCAAGAGCTACGTTGCGGTACCGGTTCTAAATCATATCCTCTTATATGTGTTTTACTTCCTAGTACTTATGTGAAATCAAAGTGCTATCATGAATATGTGAGCTAAATGCTTATATGTATTTGTTCTTGATTGCTTAGCATTACTGATAATTCTACAAACTGCTTGATATGTATATATGTAAATATACATACTTTTATTGATTAATTCCATGAGTGAATTATTAGGTATATAAAAGAGTTTATACACTTACACCTGATGATCCTATAAGAGACCTGATATATGTATATATATATAAATATGCATACTTCTACTTAACTATTCTTTGTGAGACTTGGGATGTTCTATATTAAGACATACGTCTTTAATTATGATGATTCTTGTGCCTTGCCTCCTGACTTGCTTAATTGCTTGTGAACAGGGAAATCACCATGGTTCATTTTGGTAGTCTGCTAAAGAACGGTTTCTGTATAGTATACAACTCGACTTACGGGGCCTTGCCGTAGTAACATGATATTATTTCCACTTATGACAATATTTCATTTATGTTATATTGTTTAGTAGTAGCGTACTAGGTCATTATGACTCATCCTGTACTTTGTTTTCTAGTTGCAGTAACCTGATCGCCACGATGAGGCCGAATGGATCGTGATTGTAGCGGAGCACAACTGATCGATAGATCGAGTCTATATTGTGTGTTCGTGATTGTAGCAGCCTACATCCCCGAGTAGTAACTTATGGAGTCTGTGACGACCCGACCCGGATCTCAATACGGAACCCAAAGGTCGTGCCGCCAAAACACATAAAACAACAAGCAAATAACAAATAATGGGTAAGGCCATAACGGCGATATGCCAACAACTTAAAACACATGCGGAAGCGAAATGTAATAACACAGTGGCGCCCGAGCTAACAAGCTCAAACTAAATACAACCAAAGAGATAATTAATCTCTCGGTCCAAAAATTCGACGCACGTGCCGCAACATTGGGCACGTAGAACAAAACTCCCTGTCATACAATACAAATATATAACACAAATAAACCAAGTCATCGGCGTTACGAGGAACCCAACATTACACTAAGTCTAAGACTCTAGTCTACACACTCAACGGCTAAACATGCCGGAGAACAAACATGATATTTTAATCATCAACGTACATAACTTAAAACAAAATCACCAACATTCACCAAGCGCGACTAACACAAGTCGGCTACCAAAAGAATAATCATTAACCAACATAATTGAAAATATTACATTCACAAATAAGTTTACTACCCATCATGAAGTTTACATAACTTCACTTTTCCCAACGTCCTTACCAAAAACTAAGGCTACAAAAATAATTTAAAGTAGCATCCTTCAC
This sequence comes from Codonopsis lanceolata, assembly GCA_013146195.2. NCBI lineage: Eukaryota > Viridiplantae > Streptophyta > Magnoliopsida > Asterales > Campanulaceae > Codonopsis > Codonopsis lanceolata. Next base: position 97,575,619 of record CM028380.1, on the reverse strand, counting down.
AAAATCTCACTTCTACAGTAGACTCGTGGATGCCTTCGAATACTAGCTCGGCTCGAATCTAAGGAAAACAAAGCAAACGAGTAAGTCATAATGACTTAGTAAGCTACTAAAGATGCAATGTCATGGCATGGTATTATGCGCAAAATAAAACATATACATCTCATGTCATGCTTATGATATAACATTTCATGACATAATCCACATCATAAACCCAATCTTATTCATAAACACATAGAACATAGTTCTACTTAATTTATCATAAAGTCATCCATATCATATAGAATATGCATCTAAACTCCAATAACATGTAGCATGTTATTTCCACATTTCAACTTATCACCAACCCACATAAACCAATTACACCATGAGTTTCATAATTCTTTATTTATCATCACTCATATAAAAATTCATGAATGGGAGACTATTGTTTCCATTCTAATCATAAATAGCATGTTATAATTTTAGTATAACATAAATCATAAAAATCATCATCTCATAAAAGTCATCACATTAACCATGTAGCACAACAATTCATACGTGCTCATAAAATAAACCACATCAATGAGAGAATATGATTTTCTTTTCCTGTTTCCAGCGTGTAACTCCTGCGGAAACAAACGTGTCCTCGATAACCCTTTCGTGGCATCGACGTCCCAAGCTTGATCTCCGTTCGGGTTCCATAGCTATTAAAGTCATGTGTATTACTCTAACTAAGATGAGCTACTTCCCCACCGTGGCCATCGGTGGAGGGGTGTGTGCAAACTCGACGCGGTGATTCATTGCGATCACGAATCCCACAATTCGTTTAGACAATGCATCGTCCCGCCAAAAACTCAAACCAAAACCGCCAGCTGGACTCAAACTCAAGCACAGGTAATATATACTCACATGCTCAAATAAAGGGAAAAGTACAACACACCGTACTAATCCATTCTAGTAGATATTTACTTATAAATCACATAGTTATGCATTTCTATGCTAACTAACACATAATCATCTTAGAGCGATATTATCAAGTCTCTAATACCCAAGTGTTCTTTATACACTTGAAAACGCTCTGAGGCTTGACCTCCATCAAAACTACCCCAAATTCCGTAGGATTTCAATATGTAGTTCTCTATGTTCATATAAATCCATAATCGACTCCGTTGAATCATTTCTACTCTTTTCAAATTTGAAGGCATAGACGCTATTTGCATCATAGCCCTCTTATTATTCATTAACTAATATTCATGGCTATGTTCTCAAGGTTAGCAACATTGTGCAACCCAACAATCCATTCTTTCCCAACAAAACCCCAAAACATAGTTCATAGGTCAACACTTAACATTTAAAGTCAACCATTACATTTCTAGCATGCATCACAATATAGCATTTATTCAAGCATGCTTTCATCCAAAATAACCAATAATCTAAACAAGATGCAATTTCATCTAGTATGTTCATAACCAACATGTAAATTTATCTAACATGTTCATAACCTTCAATTCATGAATTGTAGTTGACCAACGTACTCTTATTGCATAAAAGTCAACTCAACCCAATGAAGTCAAACCTTACATTTTATTCATGTGAACCATAATTATAATTCATTCTACATGCTCACAACCAAAAATTCATGAATTAGATATTAACATACTCTTATTTTCATGAAAGTCAACTCTTATTCTCAAGGTCAAACGAAACATTCACATGTAATCCATTGTGAAAAATTCTTCCTTCATGCTTACAATTAACAATAGAGATTCATCAAGTATTCCAACATGTAACCCATTATAAAAATTCATCATTCATACTCTTATATACATGAAGGTCAACTTTATTTTCAAAAAGTCAAACGAAGCATTATAACATGTAACCCATTGTCAAGATTCACCTTTCATACTTACAATCAAATTCAAGATTCATCAAGTTTAAATTCCAAACTCCCAAACATATATTTATGTATGATTCTAATAATTCATAATATCCAAATAAACTCCAAAAATCATACATATCACCATTAACCCATTTACTTCATCAACATATAATCAAACCCTAGATTTTTAGGGAATCAAATACTCATCATACCTAAGTCCAAATTATCAATTGAACTTAACAACATACTCCATTGAACATAGAAATCAACCTAATCATGCTTCTAGCAAGTTCACCCATCAAAAATCCGAAAAATCAAAATAAAATCACACCCATCATGCTTGTGTACTCATTGACCTCAAATAGCAATCATCTTTGTTTTCCTTAGGGTCAATGAGCACAAAATCAAGAGAATAAAGAATCTAGTAGCTTACTTGACTCGAATAAAAACACGAAGAAATGGAAATCCGATCGGTGAAGTTGTTCCTCTCGTCGAATACGTCAAGAATCCGAAGTTTGGCGGCAATCGGACGGTTGGATCGTCGTAGATCAGAGGAAGAAGATGGTTAGGGCTCTAAGCTTCCATGGAGACTCTCTCCCTCTCTATACGTATTGTGAAGAATGAAAGAAATGAGGGATTTCTGAATTTTTACAAAGGGATTAGTGTATATATACTTCCCAAACAAGTGAGGGCACAAAGGGGATTTCATGGGTACAATTAGTGATTGTTAGTTGTAATCCATTGTTAATCAAACCTTAATCAACTCCCAAAATGTGTTGGGACATCATTAGGACTTAGTATGGGTGTTAGGGGGGGTTTAGAGGAGGTTTAATGAGGGTAGGATAGGAATTACACATCAAAAACCCAAAACAGGGACCTTGAACACCGTTCGACGAAACGACGCGATTTCTTCTCCTGCCACTCTGTAAATGTCCTAAGTAGAAGCCTCAAAAACCCCAAACCAAACAAAAATTTTCTCGAAGGGTTCTCGATCAAACAAATCAGCCGCGTACCAAAAATAAGTCCGTAACTGTTGTATAACGGATGAAATTACACAGAACAAACTAACGATCGAAACAACGAATGAACAAGCATAATTACTTGTTTTAAAGCATGTTAAAAGACTAATGAAAGGTCCCAGACACATACCCAATGTTACACCAAAACTAAGTGTAAGGAAAATACGAAAAGCGATACGTTAACAAAACGCGAATCGCGAAATCAAACATATGACGACGACTATACTTTGAACGTCGTGACCACATGTAAACTTTATAAAAATGATTATAAACACTTCAAAGGGCTATAGAATAGGAATGAATGTCACTCAGATGATGAACAACAGATAGGAGAAAAGAATTCCCGAAAGACGAGACGCTCACACGGCTCAATCCCAAACTACGCGATAAGGAGGATTGCTATCCTCGGAGCGTCAAAACTTCACGAGACTTAAGGAATACATCCAAATAGAATTCTAACACATCTAAACATGTTATTTAATCATCATGTAAAGATATAGGACCTAATCGAGGTCAGGAACACGAAACCCGAGTAAACTCTCAATCGCGTCGCATTTCGACTATCGTCGAGTTACAACTTGTGACTTTAGCAAGTCAACAACTAAATGGCATCTCTTAAAAGTGTTTTGGTCTTAATGTGATCTCTCATACACATCTAGACTCTCTCAGAAATCAAATAAGCCATAAACCAAGGAAGGAATGTGAGCATTGCACGCAATTCAAGCTAATCGGGAATCGGGGTCTTACAGAGTCATATCCCTTTTAGCACCATTTATTTGTATTTGTACTTTACTATTCTTATGAAATCGATGTATTGTAAAGTTCTTTAGACTTTATAGTCGGGTAGAACACTTGGGTTTTGTATTATTTCTTCTTTGGGGCGATGTGTTGTGTCGTGCCGTTGTTCGTAGTCTTAGTATATATATTCAGTTATCTTCCGGGCACGCAATAGCTTTGAGGCTTTTCTTCATTCTAGTTATTATTATTGTTGGTTCACCCCAATATGCTTTAGACGTGAGTAATTGTTATATCAAGTTGGTTATTTGTTGAAACACCGGCCTCACGTGCCGAGGTTTTGTTCAGTGTCTGCAATGTTGCGGCACACGAGTTTTGTTTTCCCTTTGTGAGATTTATGTCTCACGTGGTCTCTTTGGCTTTGGTTTCGATCTTCACAGCTCGGGACTTCTTTTCATTATCGCTTCCACAGATTCGATTTTGTAAACTTGTATTTTAGTACGACTTTATGTTTGTGTTTATAAGCTTTTGTTAGCTCCACTGTTCAACTTGCACTAATATGTTTAAGTGCTTGTTCCCTTCTTGCCTTGTCCTAGCCGCGTGACCTTGGGATTCCGTTCCGGTATCCGGGTCAGGTCATCACACATATCAACATAAGCCCAGTAGGGCCATGCCCGTCTGGGAAAACATCGATCAGCGGCCAACAGAGATTTGTTCTCTATGACAGGTCAAATGTTTCTTTCTATGAGATGAGTACTTGTCATACTTGCTCCGATAAACACACAGCCAGTCGCATATCATGCCTACAAGTTAGGAGTTTCCTCCTAAGCCTAATTGGCAACTATGGATCCTTTTCCTATACGGATTCTATGACAATGTGAGCCTATATATATATCCCTCCATAACCCCTAAACAAGGTACACACTTTCTATAGCCTCAAACCTCTGTCAAATTACTTTTGTCTTTCTCAAACGATTATTACTCTCACGCCAGAGTGGATTCGCGAGGCCAAGTTTTACACTTCTAGTAAGGTGTTTTCGAGTTTTTAACAGGTTATAGAAAGATTCAATCCAATATAATCAAGAACATATGTCTTTACAACCAAATCGAACAGCCCAACACAATTTTGTATTCATGTGGCCCATATGGATATGCAGTAATTCAGAAAAAAGGATATCAAGGACATAGGGGCGATCTAGAGTTTTGGTACCATGTGAATTAAATATTTAAAAAATATTATAAACAGTAAGAATGGTAGAAAATATTTCATTAATCAATAAAGAAGTTACAAATAGTCAACGGCTTAGTGAGTTTTACCCATACATAATTATAAAAAAAGTAAGATTAATAATGATGTTTAACGTATAATTTATTATTTTTATTTTATCTTTTCAAAATTAAGACGTATGCTAGAGCCCCCCTCCATTTGGTTTAGATATTCCCATGTATTAATACACACACGCGCATATATATATATATTGGAGATTATTTTCATTATAATTTTTATTTTTCCACTACATACTTATTTATTGCATTAAATAAATATATGTTTGGACAAAATTACTCCTTAAATACTTGCCAATTTTATGTTAACTAAGCAAGTTACTTTCCTAATTATCTTTTAGTTCGAACATCAATTAACAACATAGTTATTATATTATTATTTTTACCTTTTGTAATAGCTTTATTAATTAATCTTGAAACTAAAGTTATATTATGTAATAAAAATATATAATAAAGACATTTTTTGTCCGCCAAACATTGAGTAAACATGTGTTCCTTGGTTATGGAATTAACATGAAATGGAATAGTAAAACTATCGTATGACATAGTATCATAAAATTTTAATTTATGTGTTGATTGAAACAAATATTCAGTTTAATACATACCATAATAATATTATTGAATTGATATTTTAAAATAATATTTTTAAAACTAAATTGGAATATTTAATTTTTAATTAATGATAAAAATTCAATTTATTCTAAATTTTTGGTAGAAAACATATTAACCTTATTTTTACGATAATAGAATATCAGACGTGAGTGATCAAAAAAAATTGAAAAACATATTTATTACGAAAAAAGAGAATAAGTACGTTTTTTTTTAAAATTAAAATGTTAAAAATATACATAGAATAACTATCTTGTTCATTGATGTTTGAACTGAAAATAATCTTAAAATGTAAATAGGAAATTAATTTGATTAATCAATTTAAAATTGATAAATAATTAAGGGTTATCTTTGTTTAAACATATATTTATTCAATGTAATAATTAAAGATGTATTAGATAAGCAAAATGGTAGTAGAAATATATATATATATATATATATATATATATATATATATATAGAGAGAGAGAGAGAGAGAGAGAGAGATCCATGAATTCAACACCAGAGCGTGCAGCCTTTCTTATTCAAATTGGTCAGTGCCGTGAAGGGAAATAGTTGTAGTCATGAATTAGGACAACAAATCGTACAATGCTTCAGGTAATAAAGACAAACGCATTTGGTTTTCTAGTTTTTTTCTATCAAGTTTATCACAGTTGAATATCTTCAGAGGTAAAGCAATCAAAATGGTATTAAAATATTTTAGATAAAACCAATTTTTCTGACCTGATCTGACCCGTTATGTATTTGTATGATTTAGTTGTGAAAAAGTGTTTTTCGGTAAAACAGTCTGACAAGAGTCACAAGAAATCTGTTCAAATTAGGCATGGTAATTAGGTGGGTTGGGTTAGAGCATGGATAACAATGGATCTAATTAGATCCTCATATACTACATAATTCATCAAAAATAAATATAAAAATCAATTTGATACTCATAAGCTACCTAAACAAAAAAACTCATACAACAGCTTGACACAAACCCCAGTAATCTATCATACTCACTATCTTTATTTCTAATAACTTTAAAATTTGAAAAAAATCATTTGGTGTCCAAATGAATTAAACAAAGTCTCTATTTATAGATAAAAATATATATACTTCTTAAAAATATTTTTTTTATTTTTTTTAACTTGTAAAAAAGCTAAAAATCAAAGAAAAAATAAATAAATAAAGTGTCCACACATTTGGAGAGGGAGAGAAGAGCGGCTGGAAGGGAAAAGGTGCTTTTGCCTGTTGTTTTTCCGAAAAAATTGGGGTCTCATGCCCCGATACCAAAGATGATCAAATCATATATGATTCACCCATAATACTCCGTTGTATAGCTAAATACTCGTATAATACCTAATAAATTCACCGTTAAACCCCCTCTTATAATGGGTAATAAGTTAAAACATGTTGAAACACATTAGAACCTTAATGTTAAGCATGTTGAAATGAGTTGGATCGGAATGAGTCGGGTTGAAACGGTAACGGGTTAAAGCGGGTCGACCTATCTCAGCCAAAAAAAATTCCCCAAAAAACATCAATTTATAACATAAAATGTCACGGTGCGAAATGGATAACGGGTCTGATCCGCCTTAATCCGATCCAACCCATTAATAGTATTGGGTCGAAACGGATATGGTAGATTTCTTCTCCAAAATCTCACTTTTGAATTATTAACTTTTGAGTTACTATTTCATTCTTTCTCTCTCTTATGTTTTTTGATTGTATTTCTCTTTCTCTGTCCCGTTTCCTCCCTATTTTCTCTCTCATCAACACCATCTCCTCTTTTTTAATTATGTTTAAACAATTTTTCTCTCTTTAAATACAAAAAAATAGTAACTAAAACGAAAATAATAGTTCCGGAATCAAGAAAATAAAAATATAAGAGGTTAGTAAAAATAAAAATAACTTATTGAACAAGTCACAATAAAAATAAAAGTTACAAAATCAACAAAACAAAAAATAATTTAATGCAGAGATTAGTAAATAAACTAATTTATGGAACAAAAGTTGAAATCGAATTCTTGAAAATATATATGTAAAACAAAAATACGTTTGTAAAATAAAAATATTTGATGAAACAAAAATAATAGTTAAAAATTCAATAATAACAAAAACAATTTAAACTGAGGTTACTAATATAATAAAAATAATTTACAGAACAAAATTTTAAAACAAAATTTTAAATTTTTTTATGTAAAACAAAAATATATTAGTTAAATAAAAATATTTAATGGAACAAAAATAATAGTTACGGAGTCAATAAAACAAAAATAATTTAAACTGATGTTAGTAAAATTATAAAAATAATTTACTGAACAAAATTTTAAAACGAATTCTTAAAAATAGTTATGTAAAACAAAAATACATTAGTTAAATAAAAATATTTGATGGAACAAAAATAATAGTTATAGAGTCAATAAAACAAAAATAATTTAAACTGAGGTTAGTAAAATTATAAAAATAATTTACTGAACAAAATTTTAAAACAAATTCTTAAAAATAGTTATGTAAAACAAAAATACGTTAGTAAAATAAAAATATTTGATGGAACAAAAATAATAGTTAAAGAGTCAATAAAACAAAACAATTGAAACTGATGTTAGCAAAATAATAATAATAAATTTCGGAACAAATTTTTTTTCAATAAGACAAATGCTTAAAAATAAAACAAAAATAATAGTTACGAAGTCAATAAAACCAAAAAATATATAATGGAAGTTATTAAAATTAAAATAATTTACAAAACAAAAATAATAGTTAATGGTAAAAATAATTTAGTTATTTTGATTTTAGCTTATTTTCTTCTTATAAATTTTTTATTCATAAATTACAAATATAATTTAATAAAAGTAATCATTCAAAAGGAAAAAACTTATTTGTGTTCAGATTCTATTTGCACGGTGGAAAAAATTCAAGTTTATTCGAAGACATTCATTATACAAAGGTTTTGAATAGTATAAAGTGTTCAGGGTTGTCAGGCTATTAATTGACACTTAAAATTAGTGTTCCAGTAATGCTATTGAAAAACATTAATAATGCTACATGATTGTGCAATGGAACAAGACTAATCATCATAAATATTGGGGATCACATTGTTGAAACAAAATTTTTGAAAGGAAGCAACGTTGGAGAAAATGTTTTTATCCCAAGATTGTTATTAACTCTATCCAATGTAAGACTGTGTTTCAAGTTCCAGATGAGTGAATTTACATTGGTGTTATGATATGCAATGAGAATTAACTAGCGTTAAAGTCAATAATTGCACGTAAATCTCTTTTTGAAAAAACTAGTATTTAGCCATGAACAATTATATGTCGTAGTTTTTAAAGTAATAAATTATTTTGGTTTGAAGATATTGATTTGCAGTGAAGATGAAAAACCAACTAATAAGACAACAAATGTTGTATATAAGGAATTTTTTTTAAATCTATAATGATTAGTGATAAACTTATGTATAATTATTAATAAATCGATATTCTTTATTTTATTTATGTACGATTTAATTAACATGCGTTTAACGCACGGATTAAAAAAACTAGTCCGATATAATTATCGGGTCTAACTCAAACCATTGGTATCCACGTAAACCTCTATATTCATTTTCTCTGCATTTAAAAGAAACACCATTCATTTTAATTTTACAACTAATTTGTACACTTACCAGCATTCATTTTGACCTTTCGCTCACTCCACCAACAATTTCTTTGTTGACCATTTGTTCAGGATATGGACAGCATTCACTTAAAATAACTATTTATTGCATTTATAAACTAAAAGATTTCTCCCACTGTTTTTAAATTATTATTATTTTTGATTGAATACATTGTTTAAAAATAATAATTAATTATATTATAAATATTGATGTAATATATGATTTTTTTTGATATATTTGAGTATGCGGCTATAATTAATTAAATATGTAGAAAAAGTAAGTATAAAGTGATAAAAATGTTTTTTAAAAAATAATAAAAATAAACATAAAAGATAATAAACACAACATTTCATTCTGCAATCAACGGCATAACACATTTAACAACTTCAAACAATAATAATTTAGAAGAAATTGAAAATATTTGGAATATAAAAAGAAAAAGAAAAAAGCTATCGACAACCACAATTGTAATGGCATGGCAAAGAATTATCGACTCGACTAATGCTGCGTTGCAGTAGAATTACCGGTCCATGTAGGAAAATAGTGAATATCAATAATGGAAGGGATAATGGAGAAGGTAAGTGAACCGGTTTATATATAACCATAAATGTTTTATAGTGTAAACTAAAAATGACTTATTTTGAAAGAAAAATAAAATAAAAAATACCGAGAAAGACTAAAGAGATGGGGTCATTGGGCCATTTGGGATTTTTGAAAAAGAATAGTGTATTTTTTGGAATATTTGTATATACTTTTTCATCCTAAAATTATTGTTTTTTTTTACCTGACACATAAATTAAAGAAAAATAAGACTTAAATTTTAATAATGATATGTGTTAAGTTTACTTTAAAATTCATGAACTTGTGACCCATATTTTAAAAATAGGAAAAGAAATAAGGTAAAAATTGTAAAAGTGTTGTTTTAAAAATGAAAGTTTCAAACAAAAAAATTATTTTAAGACGAACGAAAAAAAAATAGGATAATAATTTGGGACGAAATAAAATTTGGGGGCCCTGAAAATTACACAATTTCTCAGGGCCCAAGGCCTAAACCATACTGGCTTCAAAGGAAGGCTAGCCTTGGAGACATGGTGCAACGTGAGGTCGCCACCACATTAATGAAAGGCTTGAGAAATTGCAGTGGTATCCCGGCAGTTCAAGAAATATCTCGAGTGCTATCTATCTTTGCAGATTGGCTGCCAAAATCCCTAAGTACCAAAACTTCTCATTTTGGTTCTATATTAGGGTTAAAAGTGATACTTTTATTTCTAAAAGTTACACTTTTAATGCTAAAAAATGACATTTTAAGGGAAAACAAAAGATATATTCACTAAAGATGCAAATTGACACTCATAGAGAAAAAAGTTGACAATTTCAATGCTAAAAGTAGAGCTGTCAAAATGGGTTGGCGGGGCGAACCAGCCCACAACCCACTTCAACCCACCATTTTGCAGGGTGGGGCGGGTCAACCCAAAAACATGGCGGGCCTAAGAAATACCAACTCAACCCGTCTCTTTTAGGTGGCGGGACGGGCAAGCCCAACGTGCCTAAGCCTTTTTTAACAACTCTAGGCGGGCAAACCCACAACCCGCCATTTGGCGGGACGGAGCGAGCCAACCCAAAAAAGTGGCGGGCCTAAGAAATACCAACCCAACCCATATCTTTTAGGTGGCGGGATGGGCTAGCCCAACGGGCCCAACCCATTTTGACAGCTCTAGCTAAAAGTGACACTTTTAATTATAACGTGACACTTCAAATGTCGAAAGTAACACTTTTAATGTCAAAATTGACACTTTTTAAGGTTAAAAGGGATATTTTTAAGAAAGAAGCGATAATATTCATTAAAAGTACAAATAGACACTTTTAGCGCATAAAAGTAACAATTTTAATACAAAAAATGACACTTTTAAAGCTAAAAGCGACTTTTTTTAAGGAAACAATGATAATAGATCATATTTATTAATTATGCAAACTGATATTTTTAGAGGAAAAAATTATATTTTAATGCTAGAACTGACACCTTTAACGTCAAATGTAACAGTATTCATTTATAATCAAAAGTGATATTTTGTGGGTCAGAAGTGACACTTTTAATGCCAAAAATGACTTTTTAAAGTCAAAAGTGATGGTTTTGTGGAAAAATGGTAATTTTCATTAAAAATGTAAAGTGACACTTTTAATGTCAAAAGTGACATTGTTAATTAAAAAATGACATTTTTAATTTAAAGACAAAAGTGGCGATTTTTATTTATAATAATATTTCATATTGTCACTTAGGCCTCGTTTCGTGCAGCGTTTTGAAAACACATGTTTTTTTTTTCAAAACGCAGCATTTTTAAAATGCAGTTTTATTTTTGTAAACACATTTAGAAAACTATATCAAAACGCTATTTTTTATAAATAGAGTAGTCACAAACGTAGCATATTTTTAAAACGCTACAAATTGAAGCGTTTTAAAACGCTTCATATTTTTAAAACACTGAATTGTAACACTTTTAAAGAGAAAGTATAGCATTTTGACCAAAACGCTCCACCAAATAAGCACTTATTCATCACAAAATAACTATGGGTTAGTGATAAAATGAAAGCATAATTTAACACCCATACTTTTATGTGTGTATTTAAAAAATATTATCAATAACATATAATTTTTCTTATACCTAATAATTAATATTTTCTCATTAAATTCGTTATTTGATCAATTTGCAAAAGATTTAATGAAATTACATTAAAAAATTATATCTTAGAATTTTATACTATGCGGTTCAACCTGAAAATACAAGTATTACATACTCTATTCGTTTTTAAAAAATCGTCATCTTTGACCGTATACATTGTTTTAAAAAAATTATTTAACTGTATTATAAATATTGATATAATGTGTGATTTACTATAATACCCTTGTTGCATGCGATCATAATTAAAGTAAATTGAAAAATAATGATAAATTAATTTTTTTGATGCCCTATAAAAGTACAAAAACACCCTTGGTACGTTGTATTGAGCCCAAAATTAAGGTTATGGTGATGTATCCTACTTTTGACAAAGATCTGTTACCAATCCAACCTTGTCTTAACCCCAAAGTCAAGCCTTCGACTCCACAAACTCCATAAGCTACCTCCCACAAACCTCCCCCCTCCTCTCCTCCACTCAGTTTCAAAACTCAATCTAATAAGTCAAAGCATGCTCCTCTAATTTCTACCTCTTACTTGACACTAAGGCACATTAAAAGCAAAAGGAAAAACAATGATGGAATATAGTCGAGGGATGTCAATCGACGTGATCAAGAGTGATCAATGGCAGTTGATGGGTGGAGGATCGCCGGACGGATCATGTTTTAGTTTCAAAGCTTTAACGATAATGTTAATCTTCACTGCATCGGTTCTGGTGTTGCCGTTGGTGCTGCCGCCATTGCCGCCACCGCCACTCATGTTTCTGTTGGTTCCAGTCTTCATTATGGTACAACTCTTGCTTTTAGCCTTCTCTCCGGCGAAACATCCGACCGCCGCCGTTGCTTGGCTTGCATGTGAGGAGAATCTATGAATCAATGGGTCAAGAAGTCGTTACATGCAATGAACCTGACTAGTCATGAGTGACCCATAGCAGATGAAAAGGTAACGATGCATGAATGTATATATGATAACTTTTTCTTTGTATCTCTCTCTCTTTGTCTTTGAGATGTAATGTTCAAAGTCGCTTTTCTCATTCTTAATGCATGTATATGGATGGGTTTTTGATTTGTGAAATTAATCAGAGGTGATGATTACTGTTCATACCGATTTATTTTTGCTGACCGCTTACACATAAGCGGATATGAGCATATATATATATTTGAATATCTCATGTAAGACCGTCTTCCTTTTAATCCATAAGATGGCCCCCCAATGGGTTGAGCTGTGAGAATAAAAGGGCAAGAAGGCGGCATGAGCAGACGAGGTATGGGGCTCCGGGTGGCTATTGTGGTACGTGCTAGGCCAGCCCATTGAAATTCAGGACCCTAGACCGGTTATGTCGAACCCCTTCTCGTTTGTAGGATAATTTTTTTTTTTTTTTTGAAAAATAATAAAAATAATCATAAAAGATAATAAAAACAACATTTCATGCTGCAATCAATGGCATAACACACTTAACAACTTAAAACAATAAGAATTTAGAAGAAATTGAAAATATTTGGAATATGAAAAGAAAAAGAAAAAAACTTATCGCCAACCACAATTGAAATGGTGTGGCAAAGAATTATCGACCCGACTGATGCTGCGGTGCAATAAAATTACCAGTCCATGTAGGAAAATAGCAGAGGTAGAACGGAATAAAATATCAATAATGGAAGGGATAATGGAGAAGATAAGTGAACCAGTTTATATATAACCATAAATGTTTTATATTGTAAACTTAAAATAACTTATTTTGAAAGAAAAATAAAATAAAAAATAGCTAAAAAGATGGGGTCATTGGGCCATTCGGGATTTTTGAAAAAAATAGTGCATTTTTTTGGAATATTTGTATATACTTCTTTCATCCTAAAATTATTTTTTTTTATCCGACACACAAATTAAAGAAAAACAATAGACGTAATTTTTAATAATGATATGATGTTAAGTTTACTTTAAAACTCATGAACATGTGACTTATAATTTAAAAAATAGGAAAAAGAAATAAGGTAAAAATTGTAAAAGTGTTGTTTTAAAAATGAAAATTTCAAACAAAAAAAATATTTTGGGATGAATGAAAAGAAAAGTAGAGCAATAATTTGGGACGAAATAAAATTTGGGGGCCCTAAAAATCATACAATTTCACGGATCCCAAGGCCTAAACCATACTTGCCTCGAAGGAAGGCTGGCCTTGGAGACGTGGTGCAACGTGATGCCGCCACCACATTAATGAAAGGTTTGAGAAATTGCAGTAGTGTCCACGCAATTCAAGAAATATCTCAACTGCTATCTATCTTTGCAGATTGGCTGCTAAAATCCCTAAGTACCAAAACTTCTCATTTTGGTTCTATAAAACGCAAAGTGACACTATTAGGGTTAAAAGTGATACTTTTAATTTTAAAAGTGATACTTTTATTTCTAAAAGTTACACTTTTAATACTAGAAAGTGACATTTTAAGGGAAAACAAAAGATATTTTCACTAAAGATGCAAATTGACACTCATAGAGAAAAAAGTTGACAATTTCAATGCTAAAAGTGACACTTTAAATTATAATGTGACACTTCTAATGTCTAAAGTAACACTTTTAATATCAAAATTGACATTTTTTAATGTTAAAAGGGATGTTTTTAAGGAAGAAATGATAATATTCATTTTTTTTTAGGAAACAGGGGCGGCACCCTACAGAATTCATTAAAAATACACTTTTAGCGCATAAAGTAACGATTTTAATACAAAAAATGACACTTTTAAAGCTAAAAGTGACTTTTTTTAAGGAAACAATGATAATAGATCATATTTATTAATTATGCAAACTTATATTTTTAGAGCAAAAAATTATATTTTAATGCTAGAAGTGACACCTTTAACGTCAAATGTAACAGTATTCATTTATAATCAAAAGTGATATTTTGTGGGTTAGAAGTGACACTTTTAATGGCAAAAATGACTTTTTGAAGTCAAAAGGGATGGTTTTGTGGAAAAATTGTAATTTTCATTAAAAGTGTAAATTACCCGTCAGTATCTCATCTTATGTCTCTACCTCATAATAAACTATCAAGCTGCTCAGTTTGTCCCAGTACATCTCTTTCTGGGTTTGGGCAATTTCAATCCACTCTTCAAACCCTTGGACTTCAACTTTACAATCGTAAGATCCTGTACAGTCTTCTCTGACCAAACAAACGTTGATTTTCTGTTGACCAATGATACCTTGGTCGCACGGTAAAGTTTACCTAGCTCCCCTTGTGAGATGTACGTACATGGGCTTCTCCCACCTCTCTATGAAATCAGGAAACTCCCTTGGCCTCAAAGCCCAGGGCATCTCAGCTGGTGCTCCTGTTTTCGTAAAGTCAACAGCCATTGAGTTAAGGTTTGCCAAATGAAGGCATTTTCAACTCATGGCTTTATCTGGCTCAAGACGCTCCGCAAATGGTTATTGTCATATAAGGTTAACTGCAGAAACTGTCTATCTCTGACAGAGTAAGAAAATATACACAAGACTCTGTGCTACTTCAGGACCCTTGTGTACTAGACTATTCATTAGTTTAGACTTTTTAGTAGACTAAACTTGAGATGCCTTTGAGATTCTTTTGTTTTACTGAATGTTATCTTACAGATCTCTCGAGGTGGAGATGAAAGAAAAAGTAGGGTGAAGAATTACGAATATGGACCTTATCCTATTTCCTTTTTGTTTTTTGGAGAAGTGAACACCATAATATCCTATGTTCTAGGGATTTGAAGCTTCTCTAGCCTGAGTTCGGTGAACTAAGCTCAACTCTTTTTCTCTCGACCAAACAAGGTATTCTTCTCTCTCGATTTACAGCTTTGTAAAGGGAAGAGTAAGCTCTTTTTTGGTGATTTATGTGTGCAATTATGAAATGTAATCCAAGAGTGTGTTTGTAATTTAAATTTAAATGTTAGTTGCTCTGTCTGATAGTTCCATAAGGAAAGTGAGAGAGATAGAGAGAGAGAGAGAGAGAGAGAGAGAGCCATGGCAGCTCGAAAGAGAGCTTCATCAGAGACTACACGCAGACCTCTATCAACAACGGCAACAACGGAACTTCCACCCAAACCTCAAACAACCACCACCACTACCACCGAGCCTCAGATCGCGCCTTCCAAATCAGGCCCAATTCTGAAATTCTCCCTCCTCTTTATAATTCCCTACTCTTACCTAATATTTTACCACAACAGAATCGAATCCGAGCTCAATAGATCAATCCTCATCAATGTCGCCGTCAGCTTAGCCGGCTTCTTTGTTACCCTAAAGATGATCCCGGTGGCTTCTAGATACGTCCTCAGGCGTAATATGTTTGGTTACGATATCAATAAGAAGGGTACCCCTCAAGGCTCAATCAAAGTACCTGAATCCCTTGGTATTGTTGTTGGGACTGTTTTCTTTGTTGTGGCCATCCTATTTCAATATTTTAATTTTACAGCAGATTCAATGTGGCTTATTGAGTATAACGCAGCTTTAGCATCCATCTGCTTCATGATCTTACTTGGTTTTGTCGATGATGTCCTTGATATTCCTTGGAGAGTGTAGGAAGTTGGTATTGCCGTCGGTTGCCGCACTTCCCTTGTTGATGGCGTATGCTGGGCATACAACTATTATCATACCAAAGCCCCTTGTTTCCTATGTTGGTCTAGAGATCTTGGATTTAGGATGGATTTATAAATTATACATGGGACTCTTGGCTGTATTTTGCACAAACTCCATCAATATTCATGCTGGTTTAAATGGCCTTGAAGTTGGTCAAACAGTTGTTATAGCATCTGCTGTAAGCTTCGATCCTAAATTCTGGTGCATAACATTATGCAAATTGGAGCCTCTAGTGATCCTGACTATAAGCAGGCCCATGCATTCTCCATTTACCTTGCTCAACCATTGCTTGCCACATCATTGGATTTACTTTCTTACAATTGGTATCCATCTTCAGTTTTTGTTGGTGACACATACACATACTTTGCTGGAATGGCAATGGCCGTTGCTGGTATTTTAGGCCATTTCAGTGAAACACTCCTAATATTCTTTCTACCTCAAGTTTTGAACTTGATATACCCAGCCCAAATCCGGTCACGAGCAGAGCACGAGCCACCAACACGTGCCGGTCACGAGCATGGGCCTTGAAGGATCCACAGGCCCAGCGAGCACAAGAAGATCAACACCTAACGGTGAGCATGACGTTCCTGACGCAACCTGGTCGGACACAGGCCCGGCCTGTCCGACCAGGGGCCTTGCACGAGAATTATATTCGGTCCAATACATCATCTATAACACAGGCGGGCAGGGCCATGCCCGCTCAGTCCAAATCGAGCAGAATACATCAGTGACTTGCCCGCCAAGACACGACTGAAAGTTACCATATGTAGGCAAGACACTTGCCTCATCCATTCCTGATATAACGCGGCCAGCCGTATACCACCAGGAAATCTAGAGTTTCACTCCTTGTGGAACAAGATGACTAAAGAAACCAAATCCTACCCGGATTCAACCACACAAGGGCAAATAATTACTCCTCCGCCATACACCACAAAGGTACATGCTCTCATACACTTTGCCTCTTCCTTGAGTTCTGGTATTCTGTTCTCATACACAATACTTACTCTCACGCCGGAGGGGTTTCGCGAGGCCCTGCCTTGCATTTCCACTCGTGTTTCTCGTGTTCTCACCAGTTCAAGGAAGCGGCCTACAAGCCCGTATATCCTACCCACGAGGATTTGCCACATCGCTTTTCCGCCGAAACGATCAACATCTCACTTTTTTTTCAAGTCCTACGGTGCAATTTTCTGAACAACCATCAATTGCAATGGCTGGTAAGAACAGCAAGCACCGCGCTGCAGAAAGCAACAACCGTGCTGGAAGCCACTTGGCCGGCGACCTTCCACCAAAAGCACCCCAAGGGGTTCAAACCAGAAGCAAGAAGATTGCTGCATGGCAAGCAAAGACATGGGAAGAACGCATCATTCTTACGTGGAAGAGCAAATGCCCCAAAGATGCTAGCCATAACCGTGTCAGCCAACGTGATGCAAGGGAGATCATCAATGAGCAGCTTAGTGCCCGGGAGCAGGATCTCAGGACACAGTTGAATCGCCAAAGGGAGAATGGCCATGGCAGCCATGTGAATCCACCCGGCCAAGCCCCTGCGCAACAAGCTGCTGCTCTCCAAGTCCAAGCGGATTACTATAGCAGAATGTACAAGCTCAATCAACAACTATTGGCTTTGGGCCATGCCCCGGTTCCGGTGGCTGATTTAGAATTGCCAACTTTGAGTGTCCCCGCAGCCGTTGATGATGGCCATGCCTCACAACGCTTGCCCGCACCAAGCAAGCGCCTTCAATCGGTTATCCGTATACCGTCAGAAAAGGTTGAAGAGGTAAAACGAAAGGATGACCAGCGGAAAGCGATATAGCCGCCCAAATTTCATACAAACGCAGCCAGCACAAAATTACTATGCCCGCAGTGAAAATAATAGTCACCGCAGAGCTCGCGAACACGCCGAGAAAGAAGCATATCAGGCTAAGCGTAGACAGCGAGTAGACAAGGAGATGGAAGCTTCTTACGTGCCAACCTTCTGCCCGCCGGCCTCACGCGAGCATAGATCAGATCATGCCCGCTCATCAGGTATCAACCTAGATGCCGAGAAGCGCCTGTCTGAGCGCATGGAAGCTATGAAGCGTGACATGGCAAAGCAGATGGCTAACCTGGCTGTGGCCAAGCCCGGCTATGGTGTAATCAAGCCGCTGGAGGGAAGCCCTTTCACTGCTGAAATCGAGAACACGCCACCTGCGCAAGGCATCACATTCCCACAATTTGAGAAATATTTCGGGAAGACGCGGGCAAGTGACTGGCTCAGATCATTCGAGGCACAAATTCGAATGGTGACGATATCAAGCTCTAAAAATGCGAGCATTCGAGGGAGCTCTACAAGGGAAGGCACAAGCATGGCTTGGAAGGGTTCCCCGTGGATCTATAGGCAGTTGGGAAGTGTTGAGGGAAAAATTCCTTGAAGAATTTGGCACTGCCGGACCAACACCTAAAAACCGATTCGATCTCGCTAAAGTCAAGCAAGGCGAGCATGAGTCTTATGGAAGTTACTTGAAAAGGTTTGAGGAAACGCTCGACCAAGTGACCGCAACCAGTGATCCCGAGATTACTTTCTGCTATCTAAACAACATGAGAGCAGGGCCTCTGAAGACAATGTTGGCCATGAACCCGGGAGCCTCCAAGGCTGAGCTGCTAGCAAGTTCCCATCTGTTTTGCTCAACCGAGACTGTTCGAGCGGACAAGAATAAGAACAAGGACAAGGCCTCAGACGGCCACGCCACGCCACCGACCAGACCAGAGGCGCAGAGAGAGGAGGTCGCCTACTCCCCGCCAAAAGTTATTCAGGCTCGCTTACCCCGCTAAACACAACGCGGGAGGACATCATGCTCCGTTGGAGACGCCTCGCCGTCCCATATCCACTTGATCCTGAGCTCGCCCATACCAGGGATCCCAATAAGTACTGCGATTATCATCATGGCACCGGGCATACTATAGAGGAATGCGTAGTACTGAAACGCGAGATACAAAAGCTCATAAACGCGGGCAAACTAAACCGCTTCAAGAAAAACCAGGGCGACGGGAACAATGCGGACAATGAAAGGCAAGACAGACCTCCACGAGGAAGAGGTGGCCAGGCCCCTCAAATTCGAGGAGTGGTCAACATGATTCAGGAAGAGCTTCCATCCAACACACAACTTGGGAAGCACATATATTCACTCTCCAGAGCGGTAAACTCTCCAAATTGCAAATGGGGAACCGAACATCTTTTTTACTCGCAGCGATCTAGCGAGTACCCCTCTAGCTTCCGAGCAACCGCTAGTCATCTCCTGTCTGGTAAATGCATGGCAAGTCCACAGGGTTCTACTCGACACAGGTGCGGGCAGAGATATCATGTACTATTCCTGTTTCAAAGAGTTAGAGTTAGCAGATGCCCGGCTGCAGCCCTACCTTGGAAAACAGGAAGGGTTCACTAATCACCAAGTGGGCGTAAAAGGGACCAAGAGTGTGGTCGGAATGTGGGGTCAACATTCAAGTCATGGCGCGCAACGTCCTCGCTGACCCCTTGCATGTCTTCGACGTCCCAGCAAATACATCCGCATCGTTTTTCAACAGTCAATCGGCCTTTCCCCGAGCCTCGAGGCATGGCCTTCCCGATTTTGATTTTCTCTGCTCTGGGGTAGGAGGGATTGATGATAATTTCTTCCACGCCTTGGATATCGAGGTTCATCCCGCACTTGCGAGTGGTATCCATCTCAATATCTTGTGTCCTTTGGGCGCTTTGCCTTACGCCTAGAATGAGCTGGGATAGGCTTGTCCAGGGCTCTGCTCAGTGTCCGAGGGGTCTCGCTCCTCGCTTGCTCGATCTCTATGCGCAGCTTTATGGAGGTGGTAGCGCCGTAGTGTCCGGTACTTCTTTCTCCGCCGGTATGCCTCGATCGGGAATGTCTCGGTTACAATCGCTTCGCTTTTGGGATGGTCCCACTTTTACGCCCACTTGGTGATTAGTGAACCCTTCCGCTTTTCCAAGGTAGGGCCGCACGGCATCTGCTAACTCTAACTCTTTGAAACAGAATAGTACATGATATCTCGCCTCGCACCAAGCTGTCGAGTAGAACCCCGTGGACTTGCCATGCATTTACAGAGAGATGACTAGCGGTTGCTCGGAAGCTAGAGGGGTACTCGCTAGCTCGGCTCATGCAGTAAAAAGATGTTGGGTTCCCCCTTTCGGCATGCCGCATTTGGAGAGTTTACCGCTACGGAGAGTGAATATATGTGCTTCCCAAGTTGTGTGTTGGATGGAAGCTCTTCTGAATCATGTTGACCACTCACGAATTTGAGGGGCCGGCCACCTCTTCCTCGTGGAGGTCTGTCTTGCCTTTCATTGTCGCGTTGTTCCTTGCCGCCCGGTTTTTCTTGAAGTGGTTTAGTTTTCAAGCCGCGTTTATGAGCTTTTTGTATCTCGCTTCAGCATTACGCATTCCTCTATAGTATGCCCTGCCATGATGCGATAATCGCATTATTGGGATCCTCGGTGGCGGGGCCAGCCCCGATCGTGGATATGGAGACGCGTAGCGCCTCCCGATTCGGAGCATGATGTCCTCCCCGCTGTTTATTTTCCTGGTAAACCGAGCTTCTCAATAATCTTTGCCGAGTAGGGCCTCCCTCCTCCTCTCAAGCGCGAGCGACATTCTCGGTCCCGGTCACGGGCGTGGCCGAGCCGCTCCCTGGCCTTGTCCTTGTTCTTATTTTTGTCCGCCGAATGCCTTGTGAGCAAAAACAGATGGGAACTTGCTAGCGCCTTCACCTTGAGGCTCGGGGTTCGTGGCCACATTGTCTTGAGCTGCTCGTGTTGTTTAGATAGCGGTAATCTCGGGGATCAGCAGTTTGCGGTCACTTGGTCGGCGTCTCCTCGAGCCTTTTCAAGTAACTTCCATAAGACTCATGCTGCCTTGCTTGACTTTAAGCGGATCGAATCGGTTTTTAGGTGTTGGTCAGCGGTGCCAAATTTTTGAGGAATTTTCCTGACACTTCCCAGCTATAGATCCACAGGGAACCCTTCGAGCCATGCTTGTGCCTTCCACTTGTAGAAGCTTCCCTCGAATGCTCGCATTTAGAGCTTGTATGTCACCATTAATTT
>CM028380.1:97484147-97554041 GCA_013146195.2 Codonopsis lanceolata | reverse complement strand
CCCTAATTGTTTATAGACCGAAAAAGGCATCAAGTTAATACTTGCTCCTAAATCTAGCATTGCTTTCATCTTTTTAGAGTCTCCCAAGGAAACTTGGATATTAAAGCTGCCTGGGTCTTTCAACTTAGGTGGTAATTCGGGTTGTAAAACAGAACTGACGTTTTCAGAAACAACAATCTTTTCGTTGTTTTCAAACTTGTGTTTCTTAGAGTGAAGATCTTTGAAAAACTTTGCGTATGCTGGAATATTTTTAATAACATTAAGCAAAGGTAAATTAACATTTACTTTGGATAACATATTATAAATTTCCGTGAATTGTTTGTCCATTCGGTTTTTCATAAGTCTTCTTTGAACGGAATTGGAGGAACATAGGTGGTGGAGCCACATAGGTTCCTCTTCTTCTTGATCTAACTCTTTTTCTACTTCAATTGTATTATCTTTATTTTGAATTTCTTTCTTCTTTTCTTGTTCCTTATTTGGAACTCTAACTCTACTTCTACTTTTTCTTTTTCTACCTCTTGATTACTTAAATCATCAATCACTTTATCACTATCACTATCTTTTTAATTTCTTTCTATTACTTTTTCGAATTTTCTACCGTAAGCATGCATATTAGAAGGAGGATCGAATCACTTACCTCTTCACCTATCACCTTACCACTTCGCAGACGGTGATTGACTTAGCTTGCTCTCGCTTGACTAGGAACTCCCTTCTTCTCTTTATTTGCTTCCGAATTTTCAATATGTTTCTTCAGATTTTCAATTTCTTCAAGCATGTACTTCATCAAAGCTGCTTGACCTTTACTAGCTACTTCTTGCTTGGGAACTTCTTCAATTCTCAACTGATTTTGATTTTGATTTTGCAACTGTGGAGGTTGTGGTGGTTGAGGTTGGAATTGTTGAGGTTGCAAAGGCTTATTTCCTCCCCAAGAAAAGTTAGGATGATTCCTCCAACCAGGATTATATGTATTGGAATATGGATCATTCCTTGGCCTGAGAGGTACATATTCATAGCATTAGCCTGCTCGTAATACATAGCACTTGACGGACAAAAATTAGTAGCATGAGAATATAATCCACATAGAGCACATGCTTCTTGAATTTGCCAATTTTCAAATTGAGCTTGTGTATTTGAATTATCTTGCAATTGATATAGGCTCCTATTTTTACCTCTAGCACTTTTCTGTTGGGAATTAATACTTAGCATCTCAAATAATTCTTCTAATGCTTCTGGTGTCATTCTATTAATAGAACCACCAGCTGCACTATCAACCATAGTTTGTAAACCTGGCGAAAGACCATGATAGAATTGAAGCACTAACACATGCTGAGCCAAATTATGATGAGGACACATAATAAGCGTATTTTTAAATCTATCCCATGACTCATGGAATGTTTCACCGGTTCATTTTGGAATGACATGATTTGTTTTCTATACTCGTAAGAGATGCATGTTTGTAAAATTTGCTCATAAACAAATCATATAATTGTGCCCAAGTAAAAACACTATTGGTGTTAGGTTCATAAACCATCTCTTTGCCAATTCTTTTAATGCACTGGAAAGTATTTCATTTTAATTTGATCTTCGCCAACCCTCCTAAAGGAAAAGTACTCATCATGTATTCATATTCTCTTAAGAAACCGACAGATCTTCATTAGGGCATCCCATGAAAAGATGGTATGGCATTAAAATAATGTCCTTTAGTTCAAAATTCCTAACAGATCCGGCAAGACTAAACATGATGTTACCACATTTAATGAAGGTCTACTAAAATCATTAATAGTTCTTTGATTTACAACTACTTCCATATTTCTTCTTGCAGTCTTCTTTCTCTTTGATTCCTATTGACCGGTCAACTAGGTTTTCGTGATTACGATTATTGTTATTATCTTCCATTGTAGGATCAACAGAGGATCCTCTCGATTTTGTCTTGATTATCGCTCGAAAGCTAGATTTTCAAAATATCTTTGGTATCTTTTAACAATATTTATCTCTTGATCTAAGTCTACCAATTCAGGATTTAAAGATCTACGACCTTGCATAAAAAAAAATTAAAAGCAATTAAAAACAACTAACTATTAAGGCAAAATAAAATAAAATCTTTTTGTATTTTTATTTTTATAAAACAGTAAAATTAAACTAAAAACTAAATTAAATTAAAAACTACGCTACCTACAAACTAACTACGTGAACTAGCTTGTCCCCGAACGCAAAAACTTGATCGATGTTTTATTTTATCTATTTCCTTGCAAGTGTACAAGACTATTATAGAATAGACTCGAAGCAAGGGTCGAACCCACGAGACAAGTGATCACGAACAAGGCGGTTATAGATAGCAAATTATTAACCTAAGGGGGGTTTTTATGTTTAATTCTACTCTAAATTACTAGTTATATATGTTAACTAATTAGACAGTAATAACAGTTTATGAAGATCTTATGGTGAGTGGAAATCTAGGATTCTGGGTTTCACTTATATCTCCTTTATGTTCAATTCATAATAATGTCATTCAATGTCTTGGGTTCGTTCACTAAAAATAGATATGGTCTGTTGAACAATTGGTTCAGTCTCCCCGCAAAATTCACCCATTCCATATCCTAAGCACAGAACTCGAATCTAGTTCACACCTAGATTTATGATCTATCTGTCACCTAGATCATGTAAGAACCCGGTCCTAACTTATCACTCTGTTTCGATAGGTCCAATTTATTGTGTTGGTGAGCCATTGTACGACATATGCACTTGGTCATGCAGTATCCGCACCTCTAAGCCTTTATTATTTGCGATTACATTCATTTGTTCAAAGCAAAATAATATAGGGATTGATAAACAACACAATCAACAAGCATTGAATAGACATATATATAATCAAAACATAAATTCGATACAAGTTACCTCCCACCTCCTAGATTATGGATGATTTAGTTCATCATAGACGATGAACAAACACATGGAGATGATGGAAGACATGATTTGATCTTCAATACTTGAAATTACAAAACCTAATTATGTTATACAATCTAAAACTACCTAAAATCTATGTAAAGAGAGCTTCCACCGCCCCTCCCTTATGCTTAGGCTCGGCATCCGACTCTATATATACTTGGGAGTTGTGATTGAATCGAATGACGGTGAAAACCCGACTCCGCATTTCGCCTACCTTGCGGTCGCAGCCGGATACCTTGCGTCCGCAAGGTCTCCAAAGCCTGTGTGTGCTTCTTGGCTCTTCGATTGCGGCCAGGGACCGAGCACGCCTACCTTGCGGTCGCAGAACGAGGCACCTTGCGTCCGCAAGGTGTCCAGATTGATGACTTTATTTTCTTCAATTTTTCTTTCTTTGTAATTTGCACTTAAAACCCTGGAGTTTCGCATATTTTCACGAACAATCCTGAAACTTACAAAACTCACCAAAAACATATATTAGTACTCAAAAGACTCATGAAATAGCCTAATTCAAGTCACAGAAGCATATAAAATCGACGTATAAAATACATCGATCATTGTGATACATGGTTAATGGGATTATTTTCATGAGATGATGGTTTCTTGTTAAGATGTTATAGTAAAAATATAACATACTAATAAAATGATGATTTTTATGATTTATGTTATACTAAAAATATAACATGCTATATATGATTAAAATGGGAACAATAGTCTCTCATTCATGAATTTTTATATGAGTTGTGATAAATGAAGAATTATGAAACTCATGGTGCAAATCGTTTATATTGTTTGATGGGAGTTTAAATGTAGAAATAAAATACTACATATTACGGAATTTAGAATCACAATCTATTGATATGATTTATTTCATGATAATTTATGAAGAATTATATTCCATGTGACTATGGTTGGATTTGGCTTGTGTGGGAAATTATACCATGAAATGTTACATCATGAGTATGACATAAGATGTACATGTTTTATTTGAGCATTATGTCATGCCATGACATTGCATCTTTAGTAGCTTACTAAGTAATTATGACTTACTCGTTTGCTTTGTTTTCCTTAGTTTTGAGCAGGGCTAGTAATTCGAAGGAGTCTGCCAACTCTACGATAGAAGCGAGATATGGTTAAGAAGGTTGCTAGTATTATTATTTTTTTGTAACCTTGATTTATTTGGAAAGGACGTTTGGGAAGTGAAGTTATATAGACTTCACTTTGGGTAGTAAGAACTGTGTTTTTTGAAGTTATATAGACGTTTGAGCTTGTTAGCTCGGGCGCCACTAGGATATTTTGTTTAGCTTCCGCATGTGTTTTAAGTTATTGGCATATCGCCGTTATGGCCTTACCCATTATTTGTTATTTGCTTGTTGTCTTGCGTGTTTTGACGACACGACCTTGGGATCTCGTGTTGGGATCCGGGTCGGGTCGTCACAAGTACCCGGCCCATAAAAGGCTGAAAAGGGCGTAACCAATAACCCTTGATTGTCTCGCAAAATACCACCTCCAACATGATTACCATGAATAGCAGATCCATCAGTTTTAAGCTTATACCAACCAACCGGTGGAGGAGACCATCGAACCCAACAACCCTTCCTTAGCACCGGATTGACAATAGGAAGACCAAGACAATCCATACCCAAACTGGCCATAGTTGAAAGGGAAGACTTGGGACGGAAAACCGAAAGCATATCATGTAAACTACTTTTAACACATCAATGATCCTACCAGAATGCATCGGTTGAGAGTCGAAAATTGCACAACACCTAGCCTTCCATATTTCCCAGCAAGAGAACAGAAATATACCAAGGCAGCAAGCACCAAGCTGATTACGGGTTGAGCTGCCTTTACACCAGGTCACAAATAAGTGCTCAAATGAAACATAACAACCATTTTTATGAAAGATACCAGCAAAAAAAACCCCAGACAGCCTTGGCGATTTCGGAAGTCAGGAACAAATGACTTAACGATTCACGGTCCGGAACTGAGCAACAATGACATATCGAAACAATGGGAATTCTTTTAAGGCATAGCTGCATGTCCACAGGTACAACTCCGTAATATAACTTCCATGCAAAGCAACTAATTTTGATGGGGATCCATGATTGCAAGATCTTAGAGGCCCACGACATAGATGGAGAACGAAGACGAATGATGTTCAAAAAATCTGATGAGAGAAACTGGCCGAAATTAGAGAGAGTAGATATGAGCTTATCCGGAACTCTTTGATCACATAATACATTGCGTGCAAACTGATGAATGTGAACTGGAAGCAGTGGGAGCAAATCACCAAGGTTCTGTAAAGCTTGGTGAACCGAAAGACGTGTGTCAACTGGCCGGGGGCCTTTCAGAACCACACCACTCCAATTAGCTAGCCAAAAAGAAATCTGGCCCTCACAAACCAACCATCTACTATGGGCAGCCACTAAAGGAAGTTGATCCATAATGGCTTTCCACTGTGGAGCAGCCGATAAGCCATTAGAGAAACCTCCATTTCCATAATATTTCATATGAACAAATCTGGCCCATAGACTTTTGCCAACCAAGTCACTCCAAGCCCTCTTCGCATGTAAGGATCGCATAACCTGTTGGAGAGAGCGAATGCCAAGGCCACCTTCATGAAAGGGGCGACAAATAGACGACCAAGAAACCCAATGAGATCGATGACTACCCGCGGAGCTCCAAAGAAATTCAGCCATTAGAGATTCAATCCTGCGAATCACAGTGATAAGGACGCGAATTACAGCCAAGGTATACGTAGCAATGCTGCTAAGAACATATTTAATTAAAGTGAGACGACCCCCCATGGATAACAGACGAGCTTTCCAGCCCGACAAACGGCGGTGAAATTTGAGCTCAATATCTTCAAAGTAGGACCGTTTAATCCGACCATAAAATATGGGAATACCCAAATAACGCATAGGAAAGGATTGACGGGTGCACCCTGACCAAGCAACAATATGCCGGGATTTGGAGACCAAACAGGAGGCATGAACATAAAAACCACTTTTGTGCAGATTAATCAATTTCCCAGAACTCTGCTCATACTTAGAAAGGACATGACGAAGAGCTAATATAGACCGCTTCGCAGCATTACAAAAAATCAGCATGTCATCGGCATATAACAAATGAGATATCGAAAGCCCACCACGACCATGAGCGAAAGAAACAATGGCCCGTTCTGAAACAACATTATTTAGAGCAGCAGATAAAACATCTTGAGCAAGAATGAAAAGTAGCGGAGAGAGCGGATCGCCTTGTCGAAGACCCCGCGTGGACGAGAAAAAACCAAATCTGTTCCTGTTAATCCTAACAGAATACCATACATTACTTATCATTCTATCAATTAAATCACAAAAGGATGGACAAAATCCAAGAGTTAAAAGAGATTCCCTGAGAAAGTCCCATTCCAATCTATCGTAGGCCTTAGACATATCTAGTTTGAAGGCCACATTTCCCCCCGACACTTATGACCAATCCTATGAATCAACTCCTGAGCAAGAGCAATATTCTCATGAATACTTCTTCCTTTGACAAAGCCCGATTGTTCCCATGAAATAATAGAGGGAAGCATAGTAGCAAGCCGGGATGCAATAATCTTGTATATAATTTTACTCGCAAAATTGCACAGACTAATGGGACGGAGATCTGACAAGCCAGACGGATTATCCACTTTAGGAATTAACACCATAGTAGTTGCCGCCAAACCCCTAAATAAAGGAGAGCGACCAAAAAATTCCTGAACCGCAGTTATAACTTCACCTTTGATGATGTCCCAACAGCACAAAAAGAAGTGCCCAGTAAAACCATCCGGACTGGGGGCACTATTAGGATTAAGGTCTTTGACAGCCTGCCATATTTCAGCCTCCACAGGCATTTGCATAAGGAGAGTATTATCCTGAGAAGTGACCTTGGTTGGGATGTTTACAAAAATCGACTCATCAATATAGTGTTGCCCAGAGGTAAAAAGATTAGTGAAATGGGGGACCGCAATCTCACCAATTTTGGTAGGGTCCGAGCTCCAACATCCATCGTCCATTTTAATTTTAACTGTGTTAATTTGAGAGCGATCCCAAAGACTGGCGTGAAAGAAGGCGGTATTACGATCGCTGTCAAGTAACCAATTATTTCTAGATTTTTGCTAGAGGAGTTCCATGTCCCAACCTAGCAATTGGGTGACTTCCTGTTTGGCTAAATCCAACCGTCTAGAAATATCCACATTCTAGCCCTGTTGTAGATCCACTTCAAACTTATTAACTTCATCCTACTTAGCTGCCAACCTCCGCTGAACATGGCCAAATACTTGCCAATTCCATACCTTTAATCCCTGCCGTAATAGAAGAAGCTTGCGGTGCAAAATAAACATAGCCGAACCAATAACATGCCTCTCCTATTGATTCCGAACAAAATCCTGAAAATTAACATGATCCATCCACATCCTTTGAAAGAGAAATAACCCCTTGGGTTTGTTAATACAAGGAAACTCAACAAGTAAAGGGGAATGATCAGAACACACTTGGCTAAGATGAGTAACTCGCAACGCAGGGAAACTTGATTGATAAATCCCATTAAACAAAATCTGATCCAATCGCTGCCAAATGCGGTGAGAACCTTCCTGATTATTGCACCATGTATATTGACTACCTTCAAAACCCGCATCACATAAACCCACCCTAGTCTGAAACACATTAAAATCAGCCATGCTAGACCAGTCATAACCAACACCGCCCAATTTTTCACTAGATTGAGCGATGATATTGAAATCACCACCAACAATCCATGGCTCAGAAAACCGATGAGAAATATCCACCAAAGAGTCCCAAAGATCCTTCCTTTCATCCCGATCACATTTCGCGTAAACACAAGAAACTAGAGCACGGAAACTATCACCAACCAAACATCGAACTGTAACCTGTTGTGAAGTAGCAGTCACCAAAGACACCTGAATACAATGATCACAAATGAGCCAAATGTGCATATTGTGCGGGTTGCAATGAAGGCTATATTGGAAACGTAATTTCTTAGCTAACTTAGCAATATGGTCTCCTCTTAATTTAGGTTCCAGAATTACATATAACATGATACCATGTTGGAACTGAAGTAATTTAAGATAGTCTCTTGTTTCTTTATTCCCTACACCCTGAGCATTCCAAAAAAGGACCGCCATACGGAAACTAATGGAGGGTGGTAACATGCGGGGCTTTAGAGGCAGCCCTAGTTTGACGACGATTGGTATCAATGAAGACTTTATCCTTAGCTTTCTGAATGATAGCCTTACACCGTTTTCGAAACTGAAGAAAAGAATGTTCCGAGGGTGGAAAATTCTTTATGTCATCCAATGAGTTTGACCTAGTTAATTTGTGCGTATAACTTGGCATGCATGCCCCATCAAAGGACAAAGAATGAGATAATGTCCTCGTACCGCCATTGATCCCATCAGATACAATCTGTTCCCGATCACCATCCTCCTCTAACCCGAACAAGAGCTCAAATTGGTTACTAGTCTGTAAGCCAACACTTGGAACCCGAGACGTAGAAGTAGGGGGAATGGGCGCCCCCGAAACCAAACCTTCCTGAACAGTAGGGCACACAACCCTAGAAACCAAGCCCTCCGTACCAGCTTCCTGCGCTAAGGGGCCCTTATCCACCACTATGGGCACTGAAGATGAAGCCAAAGCAGGACCATCAGATGGAAGGGTGCCATGCAGACCCACGGTGGGTGAAGTAGAAGACATGTGCTATTTAGCAGTAGCACCAATCGGTTTCCATTGAGTATTAGACATAGGAGGGGAAGAAAGTAACTTTCCCTTAGCAGGAGCATTATTATTAATTTCCAGAATAGGCACGTTATTAATGCAATGAGTATCTGTCACTGGATCCTTCTCATGTTGTGTAGACTGCACACCATTGGGCAGATTGTGACCTTTGAAAGTGCCCGCCCTATGTTGTCCTTTTCGGCATACTAAAACAGAATGACCAAGGAGGCCACAGCCGGAACAATACTAAATATTTCCCTTAAAATCAAGAGCTTGCCAAAATCCAACTTCCTTGGATGTCCTAATCCATATCCGCGAAGGTAGAGGCTTTGAGACATCTATCTCGATACATATCCTAGCATGCATTGGGTGGGTAAGGGGAAGGGTCTTGTCATCTGCCCGGAGAAAACGACCGAAAGTATTGCCAATACGTCTGAGATAGAAAGGGGTGAAAAATGGCAGTGGAAGGTGATGCA
This sequence comes from Codonopsis lanceolata, assembly GCA_013146195.2. NCBI lineage: Eukaryota > Viridiplantae > Streptophyta > Magnoliopsida > Asterales > Campanulaceae > Codonopsis > Codonopsis lanceolata. The sequence continues at coordinate 97,544,863 of CM028380.1, read as the reverse complement.
AACGAATCCAAACAACAACAAAGGAACTATCCTTACCAAGTGTAAACTCCGGAGACCAACAGAAAGAACGATACATATAGTTGTTAATCATATGGGACTCCTTCGATAGGGCAATCACCAGATCTTCTGCCGACGCTAGATGGACCATAACATGTCGAGGGTCAAGTAGACCCGCCATAAAAGATCCCTTAAGCTTCCAGTTGGTGGTGATATGTTCCCGAATAACATGGAGTGAGGGCCTGCCAACTGAAAACTTTAGGATTACTGTATTCTGGAATTGCTTCTCCGCCATTTCCATTTCAATAGGAGAGAATAAGCAACCCATATCATTATCCACCGTAACCGGTTGTCGAGGGGCTAAGGGAATATCGATCAGAGTAGGAGAGGCGTTAGGGTTTAGGCATTGAGTCTTGCCCGATTGATTCACAACAGACGCATATGAAGGGGAAGTATGGGGCGTCGGTGACGGCACATGGACATTAGGAGGACAGGGATCTTGAGTAGGAGGGGCGACCTCCGGCGACATAGCCGCCAAGGAATAACAACTGTTTACTACCTCACGGAATCTATCGTAGCCTTGACGCAGTGTCTCCTTTGGGTCTTTTCTGAAGGAGTCAAATTGTTGAATATAGTTGTACTTTCTGTTGTCTCTTGTGAGCAGGTCTCCTTCTAGATATTCCACAAGTGCTTCCCACATTTCTTTAGCTGTTTTACACCTGATTATTTGCTGGTATGTGCTTGTGTCTATAGAGCTTGATATTATGGGCATAGCTTTGCTGTCTAGTTCAACAAGCTTTCTTTCTTCTTAAGTCCATTCATTTATGGATTTAGGCACCTCAGGTGGTCCACCTGCTACATCGGCAAGAAGATTTGGCTTCATTGGTAGTTGAGGACCTGTTTGAACACAATGCCATAAGCGATTGTTAATAGAATTCATATATCTCATAATTTTGTCCTGACATACTTAGAAGTGGCCTTTGTCCAATATTGGGACGTGGCTTGTATTCGAGATAGGCAGCATATAATGAGCTATAGGATTTGTTCTCAAGAGGTTAGTCTTGGAAAAACAAGTTTTCAAAGAATTAAACTCTAATACCAATTGTTGGTCCCAAATAAGCTCAATTTAGGCTATAGGGGGGTGAATAGCCTAAATATGCTTCTTTTTTGATTTTCTTTCGAATATCCTTTTTGAAAATAGCTAACTTTTAGGAATAATTGAGGTAGCGGAAAATATATCCAAAGTTTTTGTTTTTGAACAAACCCAGCAACAGATTAAAACAGATATAGTGATAGTAGTTATTATGTAAGACAAATTAAGCAGCAGTTATTTTTGAGATATATTCACTTAAAATGTCAACTCTTAAAACTTATGCCTATAATTTTTATAACTTTTTCACTTTACTTTCCACAGTGATATATAAATATGATGACGATACTCAAATATATATATACAAACACACACACACACACACACAATAGTTATTAATATTTTTCAAATGTAGGTTCTTCGTGTAGAATAATAGAGGGAGTAGAACTATTGAAGTCTATTTCGATAATAAGTTCTGATGTGGCAAAAATGCAGCTTCGGCCGTCCGTGTGATGGGCAGGATATCTAGGCTTGGTTTGCTTCCTAGAATCTGATTAAGACCATGAAAACACCTTGGTGTGAATGCAAGGCTTGCCTCGCGAAACCACTTCGGCGTGACCGGCGTGATAGTAAGTATCGTGTGTGAGAGTCAAGAGAGAATTTGACATATGTTCTAGGCTCAAGAAAGTGTGCGTACCTTGTATATGGTGTATGGATGGGTATTTATAGGCCACCAATGTAATTGAATCCGTCTAGGATTCACTGCCTTAGTTATCTTGTAGGATTAGGAGAGAATCCCTAGATTTTAGGCGTGATAGGCGGCTGACTGCGTGAATATATGAGCAGATATGGTAAGTGTCCTGTTCGGATAAGGAAACCTTTAACTTGTCTTGGAGAGCACGTTTCCAAAGCTTCCTGCTCGATATGTGCCCAGGCGAGCAAGGCTCTACCCGGCCATACGACGTAAACTGGCTAGAGACAAGTGTAGATCCCAGGCGTGGCCCTTGGTCGGGTAGGCCAGACCAGTCCTCAACCAGGTTTGGACGGGATGAGCTTGATTCTTTACCCGATGTGAATGTAGTCCCTGGGCAAGGCCCCTGGTCGGATAGGCAAGGCATGTGCCCGACGAAATTTAGATGGGAGTTGTATTGTTCATAGCTCGATACCTTGTTAGCTCTACCTGCTAGGCTTGGTGGATCCCACGTGACTGACCCCGTGACTGGCACGTGATGGTCGCTCATGCTTTGCTCGTGATCGGGTTTGGGTCGGGCACATCAGTGTCCCCTATCTCTTTTTTTAAAGGGAAGCAGGGCAGCACCTGCACAAATTTTATTAAAAATAAAAGAGCAAACCTACAAGGAGGGGACAACCAGCCTTACCCAGAGCGGGGGGACAAAGGAGCCTTACCTCTAAACCAGCCAACAAGAAATAAACCAAATCATCTACGATTGTTATACAGACCCAAAACATCCTGTCTAATAACCAAACAGACCGAGCTAGAAAGATCACTATGCCGACCAAACAACCAATTATCCTTATGAACATGACCAAACGCAGCCAATCTATCCGCCACCGAATTCTTTTCCCGATAGGCGTGCATTAGAGAAAAATTCGCAATCAAATTTTGACACTCTCTCAAAACATAAAGATATCGCCAAGGAAAATTATTAATACCTTTAATGCCCAAAACTGCAACCTTAGAATCTGTTTCTACCATCACCTACGCCAAATTTAACAATCTGCATAACCTCAAACCATCTCTAAGGGCTAAAATTTCAGCCAACATGTTGGTCCCATTCCTATAGAAATTAGAAAAAGCCCGGACCATATTACCAGCACTATCACGGATCACACCTCCCCTAGAGCATCTGCCTTCAATGGCTGAACCATATGTATTTAATTTGAAAATATCCACTGTAGGACTCTCCCAAGTCCCAGCGAAGCCAAGAGCCAACACGCCTTACAATCGAAATCATAGGAACTTGAAAATGTTGAATGATCCGAGCTCCATTAGAATTTACTTCAGATTTCGGATGGAAAGCAAACATCAAATCCTGAAGCCCAATTAAAACTTTAGTGAGCACCCCACTATGAGTAACAACACTTCCTTCAAAGAATGCACCACATCTGAATTTCCAAATTTCCCAACAAACTAAACAAAAAAAATACCTAACTGCAAAGCTCCTAATTGATTACCAACAGCCGCTTCGTCCAACCAAATATCGAAGAGGCGTTGTAAGGACATGTATCATGTCACCTTATTAAAAGGGGTAGCCACTTTATTCCATAAAAAGATAGCCAATTCAGAATGAAGGAACAGATGATCGAAGCTTTCTCTATCATGCAAAGTGTTACAACAAACACACTCTGAAGCCAAACTGATATTTTTCCTATACAACAATAAGTCCACTGGCAGAGCACAATGTAAAATCTACCCACTAACCTTTTGAGGAATCCAAGGTTTCCATATCTTTTTTGCCCAGTTAAGATGAGGAAATTTAGGACGGAAAGCCTCCCAGAAAGCAGACGTGGTGAATTCCCCCGTCGCAGTAAGCGTACAACCTAAACGATCTTTCTCTGTTGGCTTAAGAATGATGTTACAGATATACTCATGCCACCTACTAGGAACCAATGGAAGAAAAATATCCAGATTTTGCATGGCATCCACAACACTCAGATTATCATCAATTGGAAGCGGGCCTTTCAAAACCTCTCCATACCAATTCTTAGTGCAGAATCTCACTTCACCAGCCCCGAGGATCCATCTCGAGCTATCATTCACTCTCGGCATTTGATCAAGAATGGCACGCCAAACATGAGAAGATGCAACCGAATGAAATCCCCCATCCTTAGTGCCATATTTCGCCGTAAAAAAAGGAGCCATGAGACTATCACCTTGACGAATAGACCAAGCCAATTTTGCATGTAACGAAGACATAACATGTAATAAAGATCGGAGACCTAAACCGCCCTCATTAACAATACGACAAGCCACCTCCCAGGAAATCCAATGAGCCTTACGTTCCCCTATCGAGTTCCTCATAAAATTACACATATCACGTACGATCTGTCTCTGAACCACTAACGGTATTTTGATCTCAACCAGATAATAGACCGGCATATTGCTGAGCACTTATTTTAATAACACCAACTTTGCCCCAAAAAATAGCAAATTAGATTTCCAACCATTAATCTTCTTCATGATTCTTCTTTTGATCTCTTCAAAATAGCTTTGTTTCATTCTTCCCTTAAACAAAGGAATCCCAAGATATTTAACTGGCAACATCTGATGATTACAACCCGACCACTGAGATATCAACTGAGCCTTACTGTGAGGACAATTATCAGACACATAAAAACCAGATTTTTGTAAGTTAATTAGCTGCCCTGAGGCCGCTTCATACCTTGAAAAAACCTTCTTTAAAGCCATGATCGATTTTTTACTCGCATTAGCAAAAATCATCATATCATCCGCATAAAGGAGATGCGTCACAGAAATACCTCCCCGACCATGATCAAAAAATTGAATACTCCCATTCCCAAAGGCTCGATTAATGTTGATAGATAAAACCTCTTGAGCTAGCACGGATCACCTTGGCGAACACCCCTAGAAGAATTAAAGTATCGTGACTTTCCCCATTAACTTTGATCAAATATCAAATATTACTAATAAGACGGTAAACCATGTCACAACTCTTCTCATCAAAACCGAAAGCTTTCAAGGCCCGGAGGAGAAAAGGCCATTCCATCCTATCACACACCTTAGACATGTCCAACTTGAAGACTACGTTGCCACCACGCACTTTCTTATTCAGTTTGTTAATCAACTCATGTGCCAACACGATGTTTTCTTGGATAGTACGCCCCTTCACAAAACCAGATTGCTCGGGAGATATGAGATTGGGGAGGAAAGTAGTAATCCTTGTAGCCAAAACTCGAGAGATGATTTTGCATGAAAAATTACACAAACTGATTGGATGGAGGTCACCTAATCCCGTAGGTTTTGCTATCTTTGGAAGAACCAACCTGTAAAGCCATCTGACCTAGGCGCACTATTAGGATTTAGAAGTTTAACTGCTCTCCATATTTCCTCCCCGTCCGGTACTCGATGGATGAAATCATTGTCACTAGTTTTTATTTGAGTAGGAAAATCATGAAAAATATCATCTGTAAATATAGGCCGACCAAAAGTGAACAAATTCTTTAAAAAATGCTTAGACAACTCACCAATCTTCTGATTATCCGTAATCCAACTTCCATCTGAGTGTTGAAGACGCACCTTATTCAAATTAGCCCGATCCTTGATGCTGGCATGAAAAAATGAGATGTTCCTATCTCCATCTCAGATCCATTGATGTATAGCCTTTTGTTGCATTAATTCAGCATCCCAAGCCATTAATTGACACAAATATTTTTTTCCGGAGAGGAAATATTTATAGGTCTCCTCAGTCCACCCCTGCTATAACTCCACTTCTAAACGAAGAACATCATCTTGTTTCTTCTCCATCTGACGCTGCACATTACCAAAAACTTCCCAATTCAATTTACGCAATTTATCTCGCAGATTATTCATTTTCATGTGTAAGATGGCCATTGTCGAATCCGTCATAGGCACCTCCTAACAATTCCTAATAAAGTCCAAGAGCGCAGGATGATCGAGTCGCATTCTTTGGAAACGAAAAGCGGCCTTAGGTTTATTATTCGACGAAATGGACATAAGCAACGGAGAATGGTCCGAGTGAACCCGACATAAATGCTTCACTTTGACATTAGGTAACATGGCTTTACAATACCTGTCCCCTAGCTCTTTGTCTGGAAAGTATTCATTCTCGGAGTGGGGAGCGCTTATGCTCGATTATATTGCTTTTGTGCTGGATTCCAGCACTTGTGAATTTTTTGAGAAAATTGCAAAAGGACTGGACAAACTCGTGTAATGTTGTTCAATCTTGGCGAGTGGATAGTTGGAGCGTATCGAGGAAGCTTACCGTTGGTGACTACCGAGGAGAGAAGGCGAAGAGCTGCGTGAGCCGTCAAGGAATGGTGTGACTTGAATGGGCACGAATCATGAAGCGACACATTAATTACGCGTGAGTCCTTTGCTGACGTCAGTGCTATTTGGATCCGCCTTTTCCTCCCAAAACCCTTCCGAATTCTGCCTATAAAAGGGCGGCCATTCATCCCTTGTCTCTTTTTATGGTATTTGAAGATTTCCAAAGAGAGAATTGTTGCTCCGATGTTTGTGTTCTTGCTGGTGTCTTTGAAGGTTCCCAGATTCTGACGTCTTGGTATCCAGATTCCGATTGATAGTTAGCTTCAAAATCTTCTGTCGGTTTAATTTCCACATCGACTGCTCATAGGAACCGCTTTAACCCTCGCTTGACACTAAGTTTCTTGCTCCTTTTTCTTGCTTTGTTTTTCACTTTCTGGGTTTGATGAAGTTTTCTGGGTTCTTCTCCCTCTTCTTAATGCATTTCTGGGTAGGATCCTTAAGATTAGAATCGACCCTTAGATAGAGATCGAGGAAAAGGCCAAGTGATCTTGCTCGCTAGGCGGGCATGGCCCCTTGGTGGACCTAGACTTAAGAATTTTCCCCTTTGCTTTATCGGTTATCCGGGCAGAATTTTGACTTTATTTCCTTGATCTCTTTTATAGATGTCTGATACTTTGTTTAATGACATGGAAGCTTTCAGCTACGGCGGGCAAAACGACTCACTTAGCAGCGAGAACACTCCCGCTATAGATTGCGTGCGAGAAGAGGAAGAGGAGTCCGTGGCCGGAGAGACCATTCCTGGGCACATGGCTACCCCTATCGTTGACCTCATCGACTCCTCCAGTGTGCACAGACCACTCTGGAGAGGAGAGTGTTGAGGGAGGAGGATATGCTGATAGGCAAAGCCCTGAAAACAACATGTGGATCTGGCCAAAGGCATGGTCGGAGAGGTGCGGCCTGAGGAGGGAGAGGCTGCTGGAAATGCCTCCGAGTCATATGAAATGGATGACATGCCCCTTGCCCACTACATGAAGAAAACTAGCCGCACTCAAGTGGAGGTCACGCTTGAGGAGGCTATGGATGAAGATGATGATGAGCCCGACTAGTATGTAAATGCCGATGAGAGTCGGAACAACGCTGCTCATCTGGGCCTCGTTGGACATGGTTGATAAGGTGATGGCCTGGCTCACGTCCCTTGATATCGATTCTGCCTACTATAGGGTGAGTAAAATAAATGTGCCCACCGGTGTGGAGTTGTCTCGCGAGCAAGGGAATGAGCTTCTGTTTTTGCCGATTTCTTCCGGGTCGACTGCGCCTTCCACTGGAGCCTTTCTTGGTGGATTTCTTGCTCAAGACCAAGGTCGTGCCTTGTGATTTGATGCTAAACACTATTCGGGCGATCACACGGCCTTCATGGTGGCTTGTCGTCTCCTGGGTTTTGAGCCGGATATGTACCTGCTCCATAAGCTCATTTATCTTCGCCTCGAGCACAGGCGGGCATATTAGAGTAAGGTCTAACTCCAATTTTCTAAGGCTTTTATCCGACGTCCCCATGAAGGTTGAGGCTTGGGACATGAGGGTCCTTTTCATCGAGTCCAGGGTTGGATGGCCATTCGTGTCCACAACGAGCACGTGAAATAAAAATCCCCAAAGTCTCCAAGAAGGACTTTAGCTCGGGCGAGATTACTCGCTTATCATCTTTGAAGGCTGCCGTTGGGGTGATTGAAGAAAATGAGAAACGGGTCAGCCAGAGATTTTTGCTCGATTGGAAAGAGCTGGTGTGCAATCCACGCAACTTGTTCCTAGTCGGCATGACCCGAGCCGGAGTGCCCGGTGTAGAACTCCTTCTAATCCACGAGCCCGAGAGACCCCATCCATACTGGGGTGATTGCCATGGGAAAATGTTCAATCGCGAATGCGTAGAATGCCAACGACTGGGCCCTGGAGTGGACTGTTGGCCAGCTTACGAGGATAACAACGGTTGCCCGTTAATTGTAAAAAAATTAATTTCTGCCTTGATCAATTTCATTTTTGAAACTGTACTTATCGTGTCTTGTTTTATTTCAGGGATGAAGAGCTTGGCCGTGCTGAAAAATAGGAAGAGGCAAGCTGACCAGCGGACTACCAACTTAAAGGCCAACGAGCCCGTGGCCTTGCCCAAAGTCCCTTTCTATCCACCGGCTAAGAAGGCCCCGGCTTTTGGCAAAGCCACAAGCTCGGCCAAAAAGGCAGCGACTCCCAAAGCCGTTGTCCACGTGCAGAAGGAGGCTGCTGAGGCCATTGTTGATAAGGCCACCAAGGCCCCTACTGTGAAGATCTCCGAGGTCCCCGTTGCCAAGGACACCAAGGAAGCGGGAAAAAAAAGAACCCCTCTCCTCCTCCTGCTCGAACCGTGCGTTAACACGGTTCGGGCTCTGAACCTAGTGCTTCTCCTCCAATTTATGGCGGGGTTGATACTTGGAGGCAGCTAGGCTTCAAAATGCCTTCCACCACCAGCGCTGTCCGGTCGCTTGTGAAAGAAATTTCTAGGGATGCTCCAATGCTAGGGGGCATCGATTTGTTTGTTCGTAAGAGCCCAGGAGGCCTAGTAGTTCATTATAGAACGGGCCATGCAAGATGGCCTGTCGTTAGACCAAGAAACTGCTGGTCACGTGTTGGTCGGGAACGTGGGCCTTTGCCTGAGTGAGGTAAAAAACTGACTGCAGCCTAATATCTTACCTCTTCTTTACTCATTCTTATGCTCATTGCTTTACTTTTTGTTTATAGATTGCCTCCACTTGCACTAATTTGTATGACCGCTACAATGAGGAGAAGGAAGCTCGCAAAAAGGCGGATGTTAATGGTAAAAGAGCTGAGAGCCTGCTGAAGGAGAAGCTCGGGCATGTGTCTTCCCTGTCCGACCAACTGAAAGAAATGGAAGTTGTTGTAAAACAGAAGAAAGCTGAGTTGCTCAAGCGTAACCTATTGTTGGTCGCTCAGAATAGCAATCTGACCGCTGAGAAGTTCGAGCTGGTGGGCCAAGTAAAGAAAAATTAAGTCGAACTGGAGAAAAGGCAAGAGGATGTTGCTGCGATTACCAAGAAGAGGAAAGAGCTGCTGCAGGTGGAGCGGGATGCCGTCAAGATACAAGCCCTCAAGGACGCAGACCTAGTGGCCGACCTGATGGTGAAGTCATTCGCCACCGCTAGAGAGGCGGCGGTGGAGGACTACAAGAGTTCCCCAGACTTTGAGGCCGCCACGGTACGAATCACGTTCTGTGGTGGCTCGCTGGTCGCGGGGTGGTGGATATTTAGACCATGGATGAATGGGCCTTGCTCGATCCCTACTCGGACACTGCCCGCTAGTTCCATAACTTGGTCTCTTACACCGAGGCGGAGCTGGAGGTTCTGGCCAAGGGCGATGCCGAAACATGTCGTGAGCCTTGGGTCCCGCCAAATCTCTTGATGTGAATGTGTGCTTCTTGATCGATGCTCTGGAGTCCACTGTGGCCGAGCAGATGGTTGCAGAGGATGACGCTAAGGTTGCCAAGAAGGAGGCTGCCTGCAAAGAGCTAAACGCCCAGTATGAGGTGCAGTACAATTCTGCTAAAGATCTACCTCCCCCTTTAATTCAAGCTTAGTTAAGGGATGCATTTCATGTTCGGCCTGCGTGCCACTATTCTTGATTTCCGATTATAATTCCTTCCATATTTTTGAATAGAGAACACTTTTTACTTGATAATTACCTCTTTATTTGTACTCTTCCTGCATTTTGTTTAGTACTAGCATGCATTCGTTTGTGTATGAACTGATCATAGTAGGCGTAATACAAACAGAAATAATGCAAACTTGTGCAATTATTAACTTAAAAATAATAAGGCTAACTAAGTAGGCATATTATTCAAGTTTGAGGTGCGCGGGCAGGTGTTCCAACCCAGACTAAGTGCTTGGTTTTGCCAAGGCTTTAAGCGGGCATGGCCCCTATCGTTTAGGAGCGAGCATCCTGAAGACTACCTAGCAGGCATGGCTCGGCTCTGAGCGACGACTAGCTAACCAGGCTCGTCAAACGTCGAAACTGTTACTAGTATGTCAACTAGGTATAGAGATATACGACTAACAGTGTTGCTCGGTCACTATAGGAATCTGTGGTAGTTAGCGGCTATCTTGTGGGCATGGCCCCTACTAGCTGGCGGGCTTCCCAACACGTGAGTCGAGCAAGGCCCTATCTTTCTCATTGAGAGGACAAGATACGTTCACTGATACTCGGGTATAGTGGAAGGTTGACTGGGCATGGCCCCATTTGCTCATCTTGCGGGTAGATTTTGTCAAGCAATCCGAAAACAATTTATAAATGACAAATATCACTTGAACAAATGAACATAAATAACTTGCCTTTTTCATTGATAGAATGATGGTGACCCTTAACAGGGCTGATGGTCTTGCCCGTTTGTACATTGAGACTTTCTCAATGGTTGTACTTTTTTAAGTGATCCGCGTGCCAGGGATGTTTCAAGTCCTTGCCCTCTGATAGACGTATGTTATACGTCGTTATTGGATACTTTTATGATTTAAATGGAGCAATTCTACAAGGCTTTTGGCTACTGATATGTGTTTTTGAGTTGTTTTATGAGTTTTAGGGTTTTAGGTGAATTTATATGAATTATGAAGACTTTAGTGAAGATTTCGAGGAAGGGGCCAAAGTGTAAAATTGAAGAAAAACGGCAGAAAGAGAATCTGGCTACCTTGCGGCCGCAAGGTAGAAGTACCTTGCCCTCGCAAGGTAGGCAGAAAAGAGGCTCCCGAAATCAGACCCTTGCGGACGCAAGCTCATTACCCCTTGCGACCGCAAGGTGCCCAGAATCAACCTTTCGGGGTTTTCTAGTCGGATCGGAACTCCTATTCCCCTATAACTCATTGGTATAAATGAAGAATGGTAGCCAAAGCCAAAGGACGTCAAAGAAGTTGTTTTAACACAGTTTTAGGTAGGATTTAGAGTATTACGTAGTTTAGTTGTTGTAATTACAATTTTGAAGATCGATTCATGTATTCATTCATCTCCGTGTGCAGTTCATCTTCAAGGATGAACTAAACATCCATTAATCTAGGAGTTGGGAGGTAACTTGTATCGAATCTATGGCTTAATATATTTTTATTCATTCAATTCTGGTTGATCATGGTGTTTATCAACCCTTTTATTATCTCGCTTTGAACAAATTAATGTAATCGCAAGTATAAAGGCCTAGAGGTGCGGATAACTGCATGACCAATATGCATATGTCGTACACTGGCTCACCATCATGATAAATTGAACCTATCGATGCACGAGAGTGATAAGTTAGGGTCAGGTTCCATATATGACCTAAGTGACAGTTAGGATGCATATGTTTTTGTGTCTAGGATATAGAATGAACGAATTATTTGGAGATATAGATTGAACGGTAATTTGACAGGCTATATATATCTTTCGTGAACGAACCCAAGAATTGAATGATGCTCTATCCAAATAAGCTATAGTGTAGATACAAGTGAAACCCTAATCCTAGATTTCCCTCCGCCATCATATCTTTCCTACTGTGATTACTGCTTAGTTAATTTAATTTACTGCTTTAGAATAATTAGTTTAGATAAAATCAATATAAAAACCCCCTTAGTTTAATAATTGCTACCGATAGTCTTGCTATTTGTGATATTCTTGTCTCTGTGGTTCGACCCTTGCTTCCCAGACTATTCTACAATAGTCTTGTCCACTTGCAAGGAATTAATTAAAATAAGACACGATCAAGTTTTTGGCGCCGTTGCCGGGGACAAGCTAGTTTGCATAGTTAGTTTGTTGGTAGCGTAGTTTTAAATTCAGTCTCTAAAAAATACAAAAAGATTTTATTTATTTTTAATTGTTTTATTTTATGCACGGTCGTAGATCTCTAAATCCTAAGTTGGTAGAATTAAATCAAGATATAAATAATCTTGAAAAGAATTAGGAAGACCCTGATAATTTGGAAAACCAGTCTGAAAACCAAGAACAATTGAATCAAGAGGATCCTCTGGTTGATCCTCTAATGGATAACAATAATCAAAATCTTGAAAATCCGATTCATCCGGTAAACGTGAATCAAATAATGAAAGAACCTGCTGAGAGAAACATGGAAGTAATAATAAATCAAAGAACTATAAATGATTATAGTCATCCTATGTTGAATGCAACACCCTCATGCCTAGTCATACCGGAAGTAGTAAGGAATTTCGAACTTAAAGGTCATTATTTTAATATGATACCTTCATTCCATGGAATGCTATCTGAAGACGCAGTAAGTTTCGTGAAGGAATATGAATATATGATAGGAACTTTTCCACTAGGTGGTTTGACTGAAGATCAAGTAAAAATGAAATATTTTCCGAGTGCATTAAAAGATTTGGCGAAAAGATGGTTTATGAATCTAACACCTGGAAGTGTTTTTACTTGGACTCAATTATATGATTTGTTTATGTGTAAATTTTATAAACATGCATCTCTTTCAGAGTATAGAAAACAAATCATGTCTTTTCAAAACGAACCAGGAGAGACATTTCATGAAGCATAGGATAGATTTAAAAATTTACTTATCATGTGTCCTCATCATAATCTATCTCAAGATGTGTTAGTAATTCAATTCTATCATGCTATTTTGCCTGCTTTACAAACTATGGTTGTTAGTGCGGCGGGTGGTTCTATTAATAGAATGACACCAACTGTACTGAAAGAATTACTTGAGATGTTAAGTGCAAATTTACAACAGAAAAGTATAAGAGGTAAAAATAGAAGTTTATTTCAAGTTCAAGAAAAACCAGATATGCAAGCTCAATTTGAAAATTGGTAAGTTCAAGAAGCATGTGCTATTTGTGGATTAAATTCTCATATTACTAATTTTTGTCCATCTAGTGTTGTATATTTTGAACAAGTCAATGCCATGAACATGTACCCTCAAAGACAAAGGAATGATCCCTACTCAAACACATATAATCCTAGTTGGAGGAATCATCCTAATTTTTCATGGGGAGGAAATAAACCACTACAACCTCAACAATTTCCAAATCAAGGACAATTGCGAATTGAAGAAGTTTCAAAGTCAGATAGAGCGAACAAAGGTCAAGCTGCTCTTAACAAATATTTGCTAGAAGAGTTGGAAAATTTAAGGAATCAACTTGCAAAAGTTAACGAAAAAAGAGAAGAAGGGAAGTTCCCTAGTCAGAGAGAAGAGGTAAAATCTATCACTACTCTACGAAGTGGTAGAGCAATTGGAGAAGAGGTAAGTGATCTTATTCAATCATCTGATGTACCTGATAAAGTCGATAATTCTAATAATGAAGTTGAAAAGGATAAAAGTAATGATAATCAAGTAAAAGATAAAGAAGTAGAAAAAGAAGTGTGAAAAGATAGTCAAGAAGAAGTAATTCAAGAAAAAGAGCAAGAGGTAGAACCTCTTGAGGAACCATATGTGGCACCACCACCATAGGTTCCTCCAATACCATTCCCTAGAAGACTTATGAAAAACAGAATGGATAAGCAATTCTCGGAAATTTATAACATGTTATCCAAAGTGAACATTAACCTTCCTTTGCTTAATGTTATTAAAAACATTCCGTCTTATGCTACGTTTTTCAAAGATCTTCACTCTAAGAAACACAAATTTGAAAATAATGAAAAAATTATTGTTTCTGAAAACGTGAGTGCAGTTCTACAACCGAACTTCCTCCTAAATTGAAATATCCTGGTAATTTCAATATCCAAGTCTCATTGGGTAGTTCTAAAAAGATGAAGGCTATGTTAAATTTAGGAGCAAGTATTAATTTGATGTCTTTCACAGTCTATAAGCAATTAGGGTTAGGAGAACTAAAACCTACTACTATGACTCTACATTTAGCTAACCGTTCGGTTAAGCATCCGTTAGGTATAGTAGAGGACATTCTAGTTCAAGTAGATAAATTAATCATTTCAGATGATTTTGTGGTTCTAGAAATGGAAAGGAAGATATGCACAAACAATGAAGTTCCTATTTTGTTAGGTAGACCTTTTATGGCCACTGCCAATACAATGATCAATGTTAAGAATGGTAAACTCACAATGTCAGTCATGGGTGAAACTGTAGAAATTTCAGTTTTCGATGCAATGAATAGACCGAGTGACATGAATGCATGTTTCTCAATTGATGAAATTGAAAAACTGACAGCCCAAACCTTTGAGGAAATTTGTGAGGATGATGATTATGAGAAAGATGTGTATGAAAGTCATGATGATAGAACCTTCTCCCATATTAAATTTGATATTGAAGAGTTAGAAAGAGAACTCCGAGAAACTAATGAGAGAAAAGAGAAAGAAAGACTTGAAGCTCTTAAGAGTAAAAATGAGAACAAAGCGGAAGTGTCTGAATCAGAAAAAAGTTCTGATAAAATAAAAGAGGATGAAAATAGTAAAGAAGAATTGGAAATTCAAAAGTCTGTTTTTGATGAAATAAAAATAGATGAAGAAAAAGTAGAAAACTTTAAGGAGAAAGATAAAGAAGAAATAAGGAAACCTGAAATTCCTGAATTTGTTCCATCTGTCAAATCTCCTCCTACAGTAGAATTAAAGCTATTATCATCCCATTTAAAATATGCATTTTTAGGGGAAGGTAAAACTTTACCTGTTATAATTGCTGCAGATTTAACAGAAGAACAAGAAGCAAGCTTGCTAAAAGTTTTATGCACACATAGAGAAGCTATAGGTTGGTCCCTAGCAGATTTAAAAGGAATTAGTCCTTCTATGTGTATGCATAAAATTCATTTAGAAGAAGGTAGTAAACCTTCTCGAGAAAGACAAAGAAGACTTAGCCCTCACATGGAATAAACAGTGAGAAAAGAAGTGCTTAAGCTCCTTGATGCAGGTATAATTTACCCAATATCTGATAGTAAATGGGTTAGTCCAGTCCAAGTAGTTTCTAAGAAATCAGGGATTACAGTTTTCAAAAATGATAAAGATGAGTTAGTTCCCACACAAACTATCACTGGTTATAAAATGCGCATAGATTTGAGGAAATAAAAAGCGGCAACTAGGAAAGACCACTTTCCCTTGCCATTTATTGATCAAATCCTTGAAAGACTAGCTGGTCATGAATATTATTGTTATCTTGACGGGATCTCTGGTTACAATCAAATCCCAGTAGCACCCGAAGGCCAAGAGAAAATCACTTTTACATGTCCCTTTGGTACCTTTGCATTTAGGAGAATGCCCTTTGGACTTTGCAATGCCCCAGCTACTTTTCAAAGATGCATGGTTTTAATATTTTCAGATTTAATGGAAAGATGTGTTGAAGTATTTATAGATAATTTTTCAGTATTTGGGAATTCTTTTGACCATTGCCTAGAAAATCTCACTTCGGTCTTGAAAAGATGTTGCGAAACTAAATTGACCCTAAGTTGGGAGAAAAGTCATTTCATGGTTAAACATGGAATTTTCTTAGGTCATGTTGTGTCTAAGAAAGGAATTGAAGTCGATAAGGATAAAATCGAAGTTATATCACAACTACCTCCTCCAACTTCTGTCAAAGGTGTTAGAAGTTTTCTACGACATGCAGGTTTTTATGGAAGATTTTTCAAATATTTTTCAAAAATGTGTAAACCTTTATGTAATCGTTGGCAAATGATACCGAATTCATTTTTGATCAAGAATGCTTGAATGCATTTAATTTATTAAAAGAACGATTGACATCAGCCCCAATTTTAACCAGCCCCGATTGGTCTCTCCCTTTCGAGATCATGTGCGATGCTTCAGATTTCGCAATTGGAGCCGTGTTAGGACAAATGGTAGACAAGAAACCGCATGTAATTCATTATGCTAGCAAGACATTGAACGATGCACAACTTAACTATACAACCACAGAAAAAGAATTTTTAGCAGTTGTGTATGCATTAGAAAAGTTTAGACCATACTTGTTAGGATCAAAAGTTATTATATTTTCTGATCATGCAGCCCTAAAATATCTTTTGAGTAAGAAAGAGGCAAAGCCTAGACTCATAAGATGGATGTTATTATTACAAGAATTTTACATTACTATTAAAGATAAAAAGTGAACGGAAAATGTTGTAGACGACCATTTGTCTAGGTTGGAATTTTTACCCTTGCTTGAACGTCAATTTCTTGATAATAAAATCCTGGTAAATGAAGACTTCCCTGATGAACAATTATTAGCAGTTAGAGATTTAGATCCTTGGTATGCTAATTATGTCAATCATTATGTATCTGACATTATCAATCCTGACTTTGATTTTTATTAACGAAAGAAATTTTTAAAAGATGCAAAACATTATTTTTGGGAAGAATCTCATTTGTATAGAATGTGTTCAGACTCTATAATCAGGAGATGTGTTCCAGAACAATACCAACAAATTATTATGGCATTTTGTCACGAATACTCTTGTGGTGGTCATTTTAGTGGGAATAAAACTGCTAGGAAAATTCTGCAATCTGGATTATATTGGCATACTGTTTTTAGAGACTGTGACATATTTTACAAAACATGTGATAAATGTCAAAGAACTGGTGGAATAGATAAAAGGAATGAAATGCCCTTGCCTGTGATTATAGTTGTTGAAATTTTTGATGTTTGGGGTATTGATTTTATGAGACCTTTTCCTGTCTCTAATGGCAGTGAGTATATTTTAGTTGTTGTGGATTATGTGTCTAAATGGATAGAAGCTATTGGTACTAGAAATAATGATGGACAAACTGTTGTCAAGTTTTTGGAAGAAATTTTTGCTCGGTTTGGAGTACCGAGGGCCATAATTAGTGATCAAGAAAAACACTTCACTAATAGATTGTTTCCCTTTGATTAACCCTAACTAATCTCCTCTAAAACTCAATTAGATGTTTAGGATATATCATAAGATAGTTAGGAAGGTTTAGGAGTGGGTTAGGATGGGTTTGGGTAGAGTTAGGTTAGACAAATTGGCTAAGTGAACAAAACTGCCCGTAACAGGGACAGGCCACCATGCGCTCGCATGGTGGGTCTTCAAAGCGAGTGCATGCTCCAGAAATTCATGCCTTTCCAATTTGTTGCTTCCTTGCTCGGCCTAGGACTCACCCCCTTGCATCCTCAAGTCCTCCAATGCCAAAAAGGGTCTAGAATTCAATCTTAAAGGACTCTAATTCATAACTGATCGATGTTTTAATTAATCTTTTTCCTTACAAGTGGACAAGGCTATTATAGAATAGTATTGGAAGCAAGGGTCAAACCCACAGAGACAAGTGATCACGAACAGTGCAATTTATTGATAGCAAATTATTAATCTAAAGGGGGTTTTTATATTTAATTCTACTCTAATTTACTATTTATATTTAGATGTTTAACTAATTAGCAGTAATAACAGGTATGAAGATCTTATGGTGGGTGGCAATCTAGGATTCTGGGTTTCACTTGTATCTCCTTTATGTTCAATTCATAATAACGTCATTCAATGTCTTGGGTTCGTTAACTAAAAATAGATATAGTCTGTTGAACAATTGGTTCAGCCTCCATCCCCGCAAAATTCATCCATTCTATATCCTAAGCACATGAACTATCAATCTAGCTGTCACCTAGATTTATGATCTATCTGTCACGTAGATCATGTAAGAACCTGGTCCTAACTTATCACTCTCGTGCATCGATAGGTCCAATTTATTGTGTTGGTGAGCCAGTGCACGACATATTCACATTGGTCATGCAGTTATCCGCACCTCTAAGCCTTTATTATTTGCGATTACATTCATTTGTTCAAAGCAAAATAATATAGGGATTGATAAACAAAACAATCAACAAGCATTGAATGAACATATATAAGAATCAAAACATAAATTTGATACAAGTTACCTCCCACCTCCTAGATTATGGATGATTTAGTTCATCATAGACAATGAACAGCACATGGAGATGATCGGATACATGATTTGATCTTCAATACTTGAAATTACAAAATCTAACTATGTTATACAATCTAAAAACTACCTAAAATCTACCAAAGAGAGCTTTCAGTCGTCCTCTCCTCTGCATTGGCTCAGCATCTAACTTCTATATATACTCGGGAGTTGTAACTCAATCGAATGACCGTGTGAAAATCTGAAATAGTCGCATTCTGACCACCTTGCAGTCGCAAGGTGTTGGGTACCTTGCGTCCGCAAGGTCTCCAGTATGTTTGGCCGTTTGATTCCTTGGTTGCTGCTTTTCTGACCCGTACTGCCTACCTTGCGGTCGCAAGGTCTGAGGCAACTTGCGTCCGGAAGGTCTCCAGATTCTGCAGCTTTTACTTTTTCTTCATTTTTCCTTTTTAGCCCTTCTTGAAATTTGCACTTACAACCCAGGAGTTTCGCATATTTTCACTAATAACCCTGAAACTTACAAAACTCACCGAAAACATATATTAGTAGCCAAAAGCCTCGTGAAATAGCATAATTTAAGTCATAGAAGTATATAAAATCGACGTATAAAATACATCGATCAATAACCAAAGCAATCAAGGTTCAAACCTCACTCCAAGATGGTTTAGAACTCAAGTAGAACACTCCCGAACGACAATCGAAAAGACCAAACGAAAAAGGTTAACAACTAGAAGCAAACTTGCAATCAAACCGTCGATGCAACAAGCATTCAATCAACATCTAAATCATGGTAATGATGTTATGAATGATATCTAACACTTATCCATATACTTTCAACATATATAAACAAGCAAAGTCCCAAGGCATATCATGAAGAAAAAAATGCACTCGAGCATAGAAACTGATGCCCGCGAACATGCTATTGAATCTAAGCATATGAATGGGCTAAGTTAACATACTTATGATGAATATGAATGTATGAACTCAAGCATAAAACAAGCAAGCAATATTCTAGGGTTTTACATTCTCCCCTACTTTAAGGAATTTAGCCCCTAAATTCGTACCGTGATCATCAAACAACATATGACAAGTCAGGTTGAAATGTAATTTATTCGGTTTCCTAAGTTGCTTCCTCGATCTCATGATTTTTCCAAAGAACTTTAACTAACGGAATTCTCTTGCTCCTCAAAACTTGCTCCTTGGTGTCGAGTATCTTCACCGGTTGCTCAACATATGACAAGTCAGGTTGAAATGTAATTTATTCATTCGCAAGAACATGTGAATCATCCTTAAGATATTTTCGAAGCATAGATACATGAAATACATTATGAATATCCGATAATGACGGCAGTAAGGCCACCCTATAAGCCAAACTCCCAACTCGCTCAAGAATCTCAAAAGGTCCAATGAACCTCGGTGATAATTTCCCTTTCTTCCCAAATCTCTTAGTACCCCTTCTCGGCGATACCTTAAGAAACACAAAATCCCCAACCTGATATTCCAAATCTCTCCTCCTATTATCGGCATAACTTTTCTGTCGACTTTGAGACGTAAACAATCTATCCCGAATTAATTTCACACTCTCGGTCGAGTGTTGAACAATCTCGGAACCCCATAACTTTGCTTCTCCAACCTCATCCCAACAAATAGGAGATCTACACTTCCGCCCATAAAGTTCCTCGTACGGTGCCATCTCGATGCTCGGTTGGTAACTATTATTGTACACAAACTCCGCCAATGGAAGGTGTGTATCCCAACTCCCCTTAAAATCCACCGTACAAGCCCGCAACATATCCTCAAGTATTTGTATCATTCTCTCGGACTATCCGTCTGTCTGAGGGTGAAAAGTTATACTAAAATTCAACTTAGTCCCCATAGCTTCTTGCAAAGCTTGCAAAAACCTCGATGTAAATCTCGGATCCCGGTCTAAGACAATATTAACTGGAACCCCATGCAATCTAACAATCTCTTGCACATACAATGCCGCTAACTGACTCAAGGAATATGTCATAGCAATCGGTATAAAATGAGCTGATTTTGTTAGTCGATCAACAACAGCCCAAACGGCATCAAATCCTCTACAAGTATGTGGAAACCTCAAAACAAAATCCATCGTAACGTGCTCCCATTTCCACTCCGGAATATCCAACGCTTGCAACAATGCCGCGGGTCTTTGGTGTTCCGCCTTCACCTGTTGACAAGTTAAACACTTTGACACATAATCCTCTATTTGTCGCTTCATGCTATTCCACCAAAATTTCTTCTTCAAATCTCTGTACATCTCCGTACTTCCCGGATGGATAGTAGACATTGCCTTGTGAGCTTCATCCAACACAAGTCGCTTCACATCCTCAACTGAAGGAACACAAACTCTACCTTTGAAAGTCAAAATCCCATCTTGATTCATCACGAACTCCGGCATCTCATTCTTGCTCAAACCATCAATAATTTTCACTAACCCCAGATCCTTTCTTTGAGTCTCCTTAATCCTCTCCAATAAAACTGGAATAGCCCGAACACTAGCAAATAGCACTCCATGATTAACCTCACTAGGATTCCAATCACGTACATCCTCTAGAATTTTCCATTCTCGCATCATCAAACATGACAAGTGAACTTTTCTACTCAAAGCATTGGCAACCACGTTCGCCTTCCTTGGATGATAAAGTATGGTTCAATCATGGTCCTTCAATTTTTCCATCCACCTTCGTTGTCTCATGTTCAATTCTTTTTGCGAGAAGAGATATTTCAAGCTCTTATGATCCATAAAAATCTCAAATTTCGACCCATACAAATAATGCTTCCATTTGTGTAACGCAAATATGATCGCCGCTAATTCAAGATCATGCGTGGGATAATTCTGCTCATATGGAGATAACTTCCTTGAAGCATAAGCAATCATCTTACCATTCTGCATAAGAACACAACCCAATCCTTCTTTCGATGCATTACTATAAACCACAAAATTATGACCTCCGCTAGGCAATGCTAAAATTGGTGCCGTAGTCAACCTCTTCTTCAACTCTTGGAAACTTTCTTCATACTTATCACTCCAAACAAATGCGGTCTTCTTTTGGGTCAAATTGGTAATTGGTGTAGCAATCTTTGAAAATCCCTCTATAAATCTCCGATAATAACCAGCTAGCCCAAAGAAGCTCCTAACTTCCGTAACTGTGGTCGGTCTCCTCCAATTCATCACTGCCTCAACCTTAGAAGGATCTACCGCTATCCCGGCACTAGACACAACGTGCCCCAAAAATGAAACCTCCTCTAGCCAAAAAGCACACTTATTAAACTTGGCATAGAGTTGCCTCTCCCGAAGAATCGACAAGACCATCCTCAAATGTTGTGCATGCTCCTCCCGAGACTTAGAATACACAAGAATATCATATATGAAAACCACCACGAAGCAATCAAGAAAATCATGGAACGCCTGGTTCATCAAATCCATAAATACCGCCAGCGCATTAGTCAACCCAAATGGCATTACCATGAACTCATAGTGCCCATACCTCGTGCGAAAAGCAATTTTCGGAACATCCTCGGCTCTAACCTTCAATTGATGATACCCGAATCTCAAATCAAGCTTAGAATAAACCACTAATCCTTGCAATTGATCAAACAAGTCATCTATATGTGGCAACAGATTCTTGTTCTTGATCGTTGCTTTGTTCAACTCCCGGTAATATATCAATGCACAACCTAAGACTCCCATATTTCTTCCTAACAAACAATACCGGTGCACCCCAAGGCGATACACTTGACTTGATAAAACCAATGTCAAGAAGCTCTTACAATTGAACCTTTAACTCCTTCAACTCCATAGGTTCCATCCTATACGGTGCCTTTGATATCGGTGTAAGCTCGGTAACAACTCGATGCAAAATTCAATCTCCCTATCCGGAGGCATCCCAAAATCCTTAGAGAAAACATCCAGAAATTCACACACAACTGGCACATCTTCAAGATCGGAAGTAGAAACCTGTAAAACCCTGATTTATTGCTTGATTGTGTTATGAATGGATTCAAACACTTATAATCATCATAAATATGTTCATTTAGCTTCCGTATATGTTTAGAGTCAATAGCATGATCATTGACGTTGTTTGAGATACACGTATGCATTTTTCTTTCGCGAGATGCTTTGAATCTCGGGTTTATGTTTTATGTGGTTAACACATGGATAATTGTTAAAGGGCATTTATAACATCATTTACATGCCTTGGATGTTGGTTAGATGCTTGTTTCATCGTCGGTTTGGTTGCTAGTTTGATTCTAGCGTTAACCCTTCTCAGTTTGACTTTTTCGGTTGTCGTTCGGGAGAGTTCTGCCTGAGTTCTTGGCCTTGTTTTGTGAGGTTTGAGACTTGATTACTTTGGTTATTGATTTGGAGGATTTTAAGGTTGAATTGTAGACCATTTTTGGCTTGGAAGGACTCGAGAATGCATGCGGGAGAGTCCGGGACCGAGCAAGGAAACAAGAAAACTTGGAATGCTGGAAAACCAAGTGATGCGGTCGCATCACCTACCCACCAAGCGACCGCAAGGGTCTAATTGCAGAATTACGGGATTTTGTTCCTATTTGTGCGCTGTCCGAATTCTGCCCACTTAAACCCATTCTAAACCTATCCTAAACTCACTTACTTAGCCTAATCTTAATCCTAAACATCTATTAAGAGATTTAGGGGTAATTAGTGGCTTGATTAGAGGAATTAATCCCTCATATAAAAGCAAAACAGCCGCTCTCTTTCTCTCATTGTTCGGCCAGAATACGACTTCTTCTTGGTGTCTCCTGCGAGCACTTCAGCCAAGGCTTGGGAGAGAGCTTGAGAGGTGGTGATTCTAGGGTTTTGAAGGGCCTGAGCTTGGAAGCCATAACTGGGAGTCTTCTTCCCCATTCAACCCGTGAGTTTGAAGAGAGAGAAGTGAAGAGAACGACTTCTTCTCTAGGTTCGGGTTTGGGCAGTTTGGGAGGCCGAATTTTGGTAAGTTTCTACCTCTCTTCCTTTGATTTTTGGGCTCCATTGACCCTAGGGAAACAACCATTTGTGTTACGTGAGGTCAATGGAAGCCATTGTTAGGGTTGTAGAAGAAGCATGAACCCTAGGTTTACAAATTGATGATAGAACTTGATTGACCTATGTGAGACCATGATATATGTGAAATTCATGTTCTAACTAGTCTATTGAACTTGGTTATGTTGATTTTCCATGGGTATTGAAGTTGATTTGGTTGAGATACTTGGAGGGTGTTTTGCCCTAATTTTGTTTTAGCTTGCAATTTATTGATGTGAGCTTGATTAATATGTTTTATATGCTTAATAGAGTATATTAAACCATGTTGTATGATTTAAACATGAAATGGAAATTATGATTGGTATGGTGACTTGAATGAATTTATGCACAAGATGGCTAATTTGTTCTAAGTTACATTGTTAATTGTTTTGTAGGGTTTATATGATTTTATTGAACATTGGGTTTATGGTTTTGGCGATAGTTATGAATATATGGGGATGTTGAAGCCTATGCTTCTATTCCTTGAATTTTCGGAAAACTTAGATTGAACTCAACGGAGTTAACCTTTGGGTTAGTATGAATCCTAGGAGCTATAATTTTAAGTCCTACGGAATTTTGGGTAGAATTCATGGAGGTCGAGCCTCCAAGAAGTTTTGGAGTGTGTGAAGTACACTTGATTAAGAGAACTTATATGATTCTCGGTTGTGATATTTATGCTAGTTGTGGATGAATTGCATGACTAGTTTGATGGTAGAGTGTTTACCTACTTGTTTTGAGCATATGAGTATATATTACTTGTGCTTGGGTTTTGAGTCCAGCTGGAGTCGGTTTGTTGAGTTTTTGGTGGGACGATACATCGTCTTCACGAATTGTGAGATTCGTGATCGCGATGGATCGCCGTGCCGGGTTTGCACACACCCCTCCATCGATGGCCACGGTGGGGAAGTAGTTTATCTTAGTTGTAGTAATACACATGACTTTGATAACTATGGAACTCGGCGGAGGCGTCTCGGGGACGTCGATATCTACGAGAGGGATATCGAGGGCACATAAGGGTTTTGCACGTGTTTTTGTAGGAGCGACACGCGTGGAGGAATTTGGGTAATGGTATCATATCCCTTATATATGAATTGTTCACAAGTGCTTAAGTGAATAACGTGCTTAGTGAATTGGATATGATATGGTGTTTGTTTTGGTTTCTTATATGTTATACTTGATAGATAACATATTGATTAATGTTGTTAAGCATGAATGCTATCACATGAACATTATTTGAATGTTGTATTATGCCAAAAGCATGAGTTATTATTGTTAAGCTTACATGCTTGACATAAATATTATGGGAATGCTATGTTATAACAATAACATGAATTGTTGTTGTTAAGCTAATATGCTTTAACATGAATATTATTGGAGTGTGGTATTATGCCAGAAGCATGAATTATTGTCGTTAAGCTTATATGCCTTGACATGTAAATTATTGGAAGGTTATGTTATACCGATAACATGAGTTATGATCGTTGAGCATAAAATGGCTTGACATGGATTTTAGTGAGATGTTATACTATAATGATAACATGGTTATTTAAATGTTGAGCATGGATGCCATAGCATGACTTTATATAAGGTTATTTCATGACGATAGCATGATGTAATTTATGATTGAGCATTATGCCATGATAGGAAGTTATGGTTAGTAACTTACTAAGTCTTTGTGACTTACTTTTATTTGTTGGTTGTTTTCCCTAGATCCGAGCCGAGCGTGCGGATCCAAGTAAATCAGAAGATTGCGTTGACAAAGATTCTTTTGGCAAGGTTGCTACTTAGATGTTTATTTTGTTTTTGGTGAGGTCGTTGGGAAGATGAAGTTATGTAAACTTCATTATTGGGTAGCAAACCTGAATGTGATTAGTAATATTGTAATCATGTTGTTAGCTTATTCTTTTGGTAGCCGACAAGTAGAAGTCGTGCTTGATGTATATTGGTAGTTATACTTCCATATGTTTTGTTGTTGTTAGTACTTATAATTATTAGTACTTATGTTGTTGGTAGCCGACGGGTTTTAGTCGTGCTTGGTTAATTGGTGATTATGTTTAGCATGCTACATTGCTAGTTAAAGTATTATGTTTTTACTCCGGCATGTTTTTAGCCGTTGAGTTGTTAGACTAGAGTCTTAGACTTAGTATAATGTTGGGTTCCGGCCGTAGCTTCGCCGATGACTTGGTTTTATTATGCTATATATTTGAACTGCATAACAGGGAGTTTGTCCTACGTGCCCAATGTTGCGGCACGCGAATCGAATTTTTGGACCGAGAGATTAATTATCTCTTTGGTTGTTTTTAGTTTGAGCTTGTTAGCTCGGGCGCCACTGTTTTATTTCATTTAGCTTCCGCATGTGTTTTGAGTTGTCGGTGTATCGCCGTTATGGCCCTACCCATTATTTGCTACTTGTGTGTTGTTATTTGTTCCCCTGGCGGCACGACCTTGGGATTTCGTCTTGGGATCCGGGTCGGGTCGTCACAAAACCCGTTTATCAATCACACATGCAAGATACCTCGTGTAACCACGCGACAATAATCTCCTAGCCTTAAGAGCAGAAATGACGCGCAAACCACGCAATGCATTATCACCGAAGAATACAAATTTAGGAACGCCAGGCAAAACAAAAGTAACCCTCTTACTATGGAAAATTGGCAATCAACTAATGCATGATATGTACACAACCAATCCATGCCAAATATCACATCGAAATCACGAAGTGGCAACACCACCAAATCTGCATGCAAAACATGTTCATCCACAAGTACATCACATGCTTTATAAACTTCTGAAGCCAATAAACATTCCCCAAGAGAGGTAGAAACTTCAAGCACGTAAGGCAAAGACTGAGGCATAACACACAGTTTGTCAACAAAATGTGATGCAACATATGAATGCGATGATCCTGGATCTATAAGTGCATGAGCTTCGCTACCGAAGATAGAAAAGGTACCTCTAATAACTGCCATAGACTTAGGCACTCCCCTCTGATCTAGAGCAAACACGCGACCTTGCACCTTCGCTTTACCATCGCTATCTCTCTTCATCCCAACTGTAGGCTGACTCGAACCTCCCAACTGGTTATTCTTGAATCTAGGACAATTCTTCTTCATGTGCCCCGAAGCTCCACAATAGTAGCACTCCATCGGTGCTCCATTCTTACTCCAATATCTATCTTCCGTGTGCCCCATCTTCGAACAATAAGAGCAAACCAACACTACACTACGATCTCCCTGAGTAGGTGTAGTACCACTCCACTAATTCTTCACATGCCCTTCATAATTAGATTTTCCATTTCCCTTGTTGTGATCGTTGTTCCCACTATAGTTTCCTCGGTTACCCAATCCATTACCTTGGCTAGAAGACTGTCTAGACTGCTGAGAGAAACCCAAATTATGCATAGCATGATGCTCCTCAATGTCCCTCTCAATCATGTACGCCCTATCAACTGCCTTCCTATACATGAGATAGTAGCTGCTTCCTATACTCAGTCCGCAAACCCTTAACAAATTTTTGAGTCCTCCTAGCCTCATCCGGAATCAAGTGTGTGCAATAGGGAGCCAATTCTGTGAACCTTGCTGAATACTGTGAGATAGTCATGCTTCCCTGCACCAAATCAAGAAATTCTTTCTCCCTCTTCTCTCGAACAACTTCAGGTACATACGAAGCTCTAAACACCCGAACAAAGTTAGGCCATGTGTGGGGAACTTTAAGCATTTCCCAACTCTCCCTAAGCACTTGCCACCAATGCTCCACCACACTCTCTAGCTTAAACATTGCCAGAACAACCTTCTGCTCATCATCACATCTCAAAGGTGCAAATATCTTCTCTAAGTGCTCAATCCATTACTCAGCTTTCGAAGCATCCGGCTCCCCATCAAACTATCTCGGCTTCAACTTCACAAACTTCTCAAGCATAGAATTTCCATGATGTCTAGCATCCTGCCTTTGTCTCTCAACTTGCGGTACTGGTTGTGACTCTGGATGTGGTACTTGTTGTGGTTCAACTCTACCAAATCCCCTTTGGTTCATCTCGTTCATCATAGCAATCATACCCCTATACATAATAACCCTAGCCTCAAACCACTCTTCCGGTGTCCGTAGTGGAGGAATATCTTGTTGATGGTTCTCATTAGCATTTCTACCACTGCCTGCACCTCTACCGGTACCACATCCAGTGCCTCCTCCAGTGCTAGCACCAGCTCTTGTATCCAACATCTTAACCTACAATAACACTCGACGTTAAAAATAAATCTATCACACAAAACCAACCCCCTAAGCCAAGGAACCTATCCCGGCTGATAGCTAAAATTATAAACATAGCTCTGATACCAACTGTGATGACCCGACCCGGATCCCAAGACGAGATCCCAAGGTCGTGCCATCGGGAAACAAGTAACAACAAGCAAACAACAAATAATGGGTAAGGCCATAACGGCAAGACGCCAACAACATCAACACATGCGGAAGCAAAACATAATTACACAGTGGCGCCTGAGGTAACAAGCTCAAACTAAATATAACCAAAGAGATAATAAATCTCTCGGTCCAAAAATTCGAAGCGTGTGACGCAACATTGGGCACGCATAATAAAACTCCCTGTCATGCAATATAAATATATAGCAATTTATAAACTAAGTCATCGACGACGTTACAACTGAAACCCAACATTACACTAAGTATAGAACACTAGTCTAACATACATGATCGATGTATTTTATACGTCGATTTTATATGCTTCTAAGACTTAAATTATGCTATTTCACGAGGCTTTTGGCTACAGATATGTGTTTTCAGTGAGTTTTGTGAGTTACAGGGTTTTTAGTAAAAATATGCAAAGCACAAGGCTTTTATATGCAAATTCCAAGAAGGGTCCAAGATGACAATAGAAGAAGAAAAGAAGAAATTCCATGCTGGAGGCCTTGCGGTCGCAAGGTGTTTCAGACCTTGCCTCCACAAGGTGGACAGTAGCTCAAGAAATCAAAGCCCCGATTCGGAGGACCTCGGACGTACCTACCTGCACCTTGCGACCGCAAGGTGGTCAGAATGCGAAAAAGTTGTGTTTTCACTAGAGATTCGATTGCAATACAACTCCTCAGTATAAATAGAAGCCGGTAGCCAAAGCCTAAGAGAGAGAGAGAGACCGTTGGAAACAGTTTTGTATAGATTTTAGGTAGCTTTTAGGTTGTACAACATAGTTAAATTGTGTAATTTCAAGTATTGAAGATCAAATCATGTCTCCATTCATCTCCATGTGATGTTCATTGTCTATGATGAACTAAATCATCACTAATCTAGGAGGTGGGAGGTAACTTGTATCGAATTTATGTTTTTTAATCCATATTTATGTTCATTCAATTCTTGTTAATTGTGGTGTTTATCAATCCCTCTATTCTTTCGCTTTGAACAAACGAATGTAATCACAAATAATAAAGACCGAGAGGTGCGGATAATTGCATGACCAATGTGCATATGTCGTACACTGGCTCACCATCACAATAAATTGGACCTATCGATGCACGAGAGTGATAAGTTAGGGTCAGGTTCATACATGACCTAGGTGACAGATAGATCATATGTTCTTGTGCTTAGGATATAGAATGGATGAATGTTGCGGGGATGGAGGCTGAACCAATGGTTCAACAGACTATATCTATCTTTTGTGAACGAACCCAAGAAATTGAATGATAATTATTTTGAATTAAACATAGATGAGATACAAGTGAAACCCGAATCCTAGATTGCCATCTACCATAAGATCTTCATAACCTGTAATTACTGCTAATTAGTTAAACACCTAAATAATAATAATAATTTAGAGTAGAATAATTATAAAAACCCCCCTTAGATTAATAATTTGCTATCAATAAATTGCATTATCTGTGATCTCTTGTCTCTGTGGGTTCGACCCTTGCATCCAATACTATGCTATAATAGTCTTGTCCACTTGCAAGGAAATAAATTTAAAATAAGACATCGATCAAGTTTTTGGCGCCGTTGCCGGGGACAAGCTAGTTCACGTAGTTAGTTTGTTGGTAGCGTAATTTTTAGTTTAATTTAACTTGTAGTTTTTATAAATAGAAAAATACAAAAAGATTTTATTTTATTTTTTATTTTATAGTTAGTTGTTTTTAAATTGCTTTAATTTATTTTATGCACGGTCGTAGATCTTTGAATCCCAAATTGGTAGAACTAAATCAAGATATAAATAATATTAGAAAGAATCAAGAAGATCTTGAAAATCTAGCTTCCCAACCTGATAATCAAGAACAATTGATTCAAGAGGATCCTCTGGTTGCTCCTACAATGGAAGATATTAATCAAAATCCTGAAAATCCAGTTAATCCGGTTAACATGAATCAAAGAGAAGAAGAACCTGCTAGAAGAAATATGGAAGTAGTGGTGAATCAAAGAACTATTAATGATTTCAGTAGACCTTCATTAAATGTAGTAACATCATGTTTAGTCTTACCAGATGTTGTAACGAATTTCGAACTAAAAGACCATTATTTTAATATGATACCTTCTTTCCATGGAATGTCTCACGAAGATCCTGTCAGTTTCTTAAGAGATTATGAATACATGATGAGTACTTTTTCCTTTAGGAGGGTTGACTGAAGACCAAGTTAAAATGAAATATTTTCCCAGTGCGTTAAACGAACTGGCAAAGCGATGGTTTATGAATCTAACACCTAGTAGTGTTTATACTTGGGCTCTATTATATGATTTGTTTATGAGTAAATACTATAAGCATGCATCTCTTACTAAATATAGAAAACAAATCATGTCATTCCAAAATGAACCAGGTGAAACATTCCATGAGTCTTGGGATAGATTTAAAAATCTGCTTATTATGTGTCCTCATCATAATCTGGCTCAACATGTGTTAGTACTTCAATTTTATCATGGTCTTTCACCAGGCTTACAAACTATGGTTGATAGTGCAGCGGGTGGTTCTATTAATAGAATGACACCAGAAGCACTAGAGGAATTATTTGAGATGTTAAGTATTAATTCTCAACAGAAAAGTGCTAGAGGTAAAAGTAGGAGCTTATATCAAGTTCAAGAAAAATCAGATACACAAGCTCAATTTGAAAATTGGCCAATTCAAGAAGCATGTGCTTTATGTAGATTATATTCCCATGCTACTAATTTTTGTCCATCAAGTGCTATGTATGCTGAACAGGCTAATGCTATGAACGTATACCCTCAAAGACCAAGGAATGATCCCTACTCAAACACATATAATCCTGGTTGGAGTAATCATCCTAACTTTTCTTGGGGAGGAAATAAGCCCTTACAACCTCAACAATTCCAGCCTCAACCACCACAACCACAACAATTTCCAAATCAAAATCAATTAAGAATTGAAGAAGTTCCAAAATAAGATGGAACAAACAAAAGTCAAGCTGTTTTGATAAAGTATTTGCTTGAAGAAGTTGAAAACTTGAAGAAGCACATTGTGACTTCTGAAGCTGAGAAAAGAGAAGACGGGAAGTTCCCTAGTCAAACCGAGCAAGCAAAATCAATCACCGTTCTACGAAGCGGTAAGGTAATAGGAGAAGAGGTAAGTGATCCTGTTCATTCTTCTAATGTGCCTGATGAAGTAGAGAATTCTGAAAAAGAAGTTAAAAAGGATAATAGTAATGAGAATAATCAAACGATTAATCAAGAAGTAGAAGTTCCAAATAAGGAGTAAGAGAAAGAGGTTCAAAATAAAGAAGTAGAATTAGAAAAAGAGTTAGAACCAGAAGAAAAGGAACCGTATGTGGCTCCACCACCATATGTTCCTCCAATTCCGTTCCCAAAAAGACTTATGAAAAACATAATGGATAGACAATTTTCGGAAATTTATAATATGTTATCCAAAGTGAATGTTAATCTTCATTTGCTTAACGTTTTTAAAAATATTCCAGCTTATGCAAAGTTTTTCAAAGATCTTCACTCTAAGAAACACAAGTTTGAAAACAATGAGAAAATTATTGTTTCTGAAAACGTAAGTGTTGTTTTACAACCCGAATTACCCCCTAAGTTAAAAGACCCTGGTAGCTTTAATATCCAAGTTTCCTTGGGGAGCTCTAAAAAGATGAAAGCCATGCTAGATCTAGGAGCAATTATTAACTTGATGCCTTTTGCGGTGTATAAACAATTAAGGCTAGGAGAACTAAAACCCACTAGTTTGCAATTACAATTAGCTGATCGTTCAGTTAAATATCCCTTGGGTATAGTGGAAGACATCATAATTCAGGTTGATAAACTAATCATTCCAGTCGACTTTGTGGTTCTAGAGATGGAACGGAAAATCTGCACAAATAATGAAGTTCTGATATTGTTAGGCAGACCTTTCATGGCCACTGCCAATACAATGATAAATGTGAAAAATGGTAAACTCACAATGTTAGTCCTAGGTGAAACTGTTGAAATTTCTATTTATGATGCTATGAATAGACCTAGTGACATAAATGCATGTTTTTCCATAGATGAAATCGAAAAATTATCAACTGAAACTTTTGAAGAAGATAATGAAGATGAAGACTATGAGAAAGATGTATTTATAGTTAATGATGATAGCCCTATCCCTCCCATAAAAATTGACATTGATGAGATAGAAAGAGAAATAGAG
Organism: Codonopsis lanceolata; assembly: GCA_013146195.2. Classification (NCBI taxonomy): domain Eukaryota; kingdom Viridiplantae; phylum Streptophyta; class Magnoliopsida; order Asterales; family Campanulaceae; genus Codonopsis; species Codonopsis lanceolata. The sequence goes on along the minus strand of CM028380.1, from coordinate 97,513,266 downwards.
AAGGAAGAAAGACAAGAAAGAGAGAAGTTAGAAGCTCTTAAAAATAAAGATAAAGAAAATATAGAACCAGAATCAGAAATTAAGTCTGATAAAATAGAAAAAGTAGAAGAAGAAACTAATGAAATTAAAGAAGATGAAGTAGAAATCTTAAAATATCTTTTTGAAGAAATTGAGATAGAGAATGTTAAAGTAGAAAATAAGGAAGATGTTAAAGAAGGAAATACCGAGGAGGTTAAAATAAAAGAAACAATTAAAGCAGAAAATTATGAATTTATGCCATCTGTTAAATCTCCTCCAGTTGAAGAATTAAAGTCATTACCTCCCCACTTAAAATATGCATTTTTAGGGGAAGGTAAAACTTTGCCTATTATAATAGTAGTTGATTTAACTGAAGAGCAAGAAGCAAGTCTATTAAAAGTTTTATGGACACATTGAGAAGCTATAGGATGGTCCTTAGCTGATTTAAAAGGTATTAGTCCGTCTATGTGCATGCATAAAATACACTTAGAAGAAGGTAGTAAACCTTCAAGAGAAAGACAAAAAAGACTTAACTCACACATGGAGGAAGCCGTAAGAAAAAAAGTTCTTAAGCTTCTAGATGCGGGTAAAATTTACCCAATATCAGACAGTAAATGGATTAGTCATGTTCAAGTAGTTCCTAAGAAGTCAGGAATTACAGTTGTTAAAAATGAAAAAGATGAATTAGTCTCTACAAGAACAATAATTGGTTATAAAATGTGCATTGATTTGAGAAAACTAAATGCGGCAACTAGGAAAGACCACTTTCCTTTGCTATTTATTGACCAAATCCTTGAAAGACTAGCTGGTCACGAATATTATTGTTTCCTTGATGGTTTTTCTGGTTACAATCAAATCCCTGTAGCACCTGAAGACCAAGAGAAAATCACTTTTACATGTCCTTTTGGTACTTTTGCTTTTAGGAGAATGTCATTTGGACTATGTAATGCACCAGCCACCTTTCAAAGATGCATGATTTCTATATTTTCAGATTTAGTAGAACGATATGTTGAAGTTTTCATGGACGATTTTTCAGTTTTTGGAAATTCTTTCGATCATTGCTTAGAAAATCTTATATCAGTTTTGAAAAGATGTTGTGAAACAAATTTAACTCTAAGTTTGGAGAAAAGTCATTTCATGGTCAAACATGGAATTGTCTTAGGGCATGTTGTGTCAAATAAAGGTATTGAAGTTGATAAAGCAAAAATTGAAGTTATTTCACAACTACCTCCTCCAACTTCTGTTAAAGGTGTTAGAAGTTTTCTAGGGCATGTTGGTTTTTATAGAAGATTCATAAAAGATTTTTCCAAAATCTGTAAGCCTCTATGCAACTTGTTAGCAAAAGATACATAGTTTGTTTTTGATCAAGAATGCTTAGAAGCATTTAATCTATTGAAAGAAAGATTAACTACTGCCCCTATTTTATTCGGCCCTGATTGGTCTCTTCCTTTCGAAATCATGTGTGAGGCATCAGATTTTGCAATTGGAGCCGTGTTAGGAAAAATGGTAGATAGAAAGCCTCACGTAATACATTATGCTAGTAGAACTCTAAATGATGCACAACTAAATTATACAACAACAGAAAAAGAGTTTTTGGCAGTTGTGTATGCTTTAGAAAAATTTAGATCATATCTATTAGGATCAAAAGTGATAATATTCTCTGATCATTCTGCATTAAAATATTTATTAAGTAAGAAAGATGCTAAACCTAGACTAATTAGGTGAATGCTATTATTGCAAGAATTTGACGTCACAATCAAAGATAAAAAGGGAACTGAAAATGTCGTAGCCGACCATCTGTCTAGATTAGAATTTTCTCCCTTACTTGAACGTCAATTTCTTGACGATCCAATTCCTATAAATGAAGATTTTCCTGATAAGCAACTGTTAGCTATTAAAGATTCAGACCCTTGGTATGCTGATTTTATCAATTATTATGTGTCTGATATCATAAATCCTGATTTTGATCATTATGAAAAGAAGAAATTTTTGGCTGAAGCGAAAAATTATTTTTGGAAAGAGCCTCATTTATATAAAATATGTTCAGACTCTTTAATTTGGAGATGTATTCCAGAAAAAGACCAACAAAGTATTATGGAATTCTGCCATGAATACTCTTGTGGAGGTCATTTTAGTGGGAATAAAACTGCTAGAAAAATTTTACAATCTGGTTTATATTGCCCTATTGTTTTTAGACACTGTGAAATATTTTATAGAACATGTGATAAATGTCAAAGAACTGGTGGAATAGGAAAAAGAAACGAAATGTCCTTGCATATTAATATGGTTGTTGAAATCTTTGATGTTTGGGGTATTGATTTCATGGGTCTTTTTCCAGTGTCAAATAATTGTGAGTATATTTTGGTAGTAGTTGACTATGAACCAAATTCTGAACACAACTCTCATCAAGACACAGCTGATCTTCCCTATAGCCCTCCTTCTGAACCTTGTCATGCAGAAACAGCTGCAACTCATCATATTCCTGCTGTCTCAAGAACTTGCAAAGATCATCCAATCTCTCAAATCATTGGTGACATTCATGTTGGAGTACGCACCAGAAGATCCTCCAAGAATGAATGTATGTTCTGTGCTGCATTCGTTTCAGAAGAAGAGCCAAAGAAGATCGAAGAAGCTCTTCAAGATCCAAGTTGGCTGGAAGCCATGCAAGAAGAACTTCAGCAATTTGAACGATGCCAAGTATGGAAGCTAGTTCCAAAGCCTGCTGATCATACGGTCATTGGCACAAAATGGGTGTTCAGAAACAAGAAGGATGAGGATGGAAACATAGTGAGAAACAAAGCAAGACTTGTTGCACAAGGATATCGACAAGAAGAAGGAATCGACTATGATGAAACATTCGCTCCAGTAGCAAGGTTGGAAGCCATCAGAATCTTCTTAGCCTATGCTACATACAAGGACTTTGTGCTGTACCAAATGGATGTCAAGAGCGCTTTTCTTAATGGTGATCTTCAGGAAACAGTCTACGTTGCTCAACCTCCAGGCTTTGTAGAAAAAGGGAAAGAAACTCATGTTTACAAGCTTAAGAAGGCTCTCTATGGTCTTAAGCAAGCTCCTCGAGCCTGGTATGAAACCCTTTCTAAATTTCTGGTTGAACAAGGATTCGTGCGAGGCAAGATTGACACCACTCTCTTCATTCTCAAGCACAAAGGACATTCTGGCAGTACGGTATCTACGTTGATGATATCATTTTCGGATCCACAAATGAGAAGGCGTAGCGATTTGAAACGCTTATGACTGGCAAGTTTCAAATGAGTATGATGGGAGAACTCACATTCTTCTTGGGTCTTCAAATTCAATAGTCCAACAAAGGAATATTCATCAGCCAATCCAAGTATGCTAAAGATCTTGTCAAAAAATTTGGATTGGAAACAAAGAAACACATTTGATACTCCAATGGCTGCTAGATGCAAACTTACAAAGGACTTACAAGGAAAGAAAGTTGATATCACCCACTATAGGGGGATAATTGGATCTCTGCTCTACCTCACCGCCAGCAGACCCGACATAGTGTATGCTGTTGGAGTGTGTGCTAGATTTCAAGCAGATCCTCGTGAGTCACATCTTCTTGCAGCCAAAAGAATCATCAAATACGTATCAGATACCACCAACTTAGGTATCGGTATCCAGGAATCCTCTTTCAACTTGGTTGGATACTCGGGCCTTGAGACTATCTTTGTTGTCAAATTGACGCAGAAAAAGCACCGTGGAACATGTCAATTTCTAGGAGAGCAGACTTCGTCTCTTGGGCTAGCAAGAAACAAGCATCCGTTTCAAACTTCAACCAGAAGCGAGTACATAGGCTGGCGGTAGGCTGGCTTGTCAAGCTACTATGGATCAAACAACAGTTGGTGGACTACGACATCAAAGTAGCAGACTGCCCAATCATGTGTGATAACACCTCAGCGATCTCTATCACATACAATCCCGTGATGCACTCCAAGACAAAGCATATCGATGTTCGATATCACTTTCTAAGGGACAATGTAGAAAAGAGAAACATTAGTATGAAGTATATTTCAACTGACCATCAACTAGCAGACATCTTCACCAAAGCTCTAGAAGCAGACAGGTTTGCTTATCTAAGGGGAGAGCTTGGTATGCTTGACCCGACTGCTTAAATTTTATCTAAATTAACTTTTCATTATAATATTTCCAAAATAATTTTTCTTAAAATTTTAAGCAGACTTGAAAATTTATTTTAAGCAGACTTGCAAATTTATCTTAAGCAGACTTATTATTATCAAAATCAAAATTTCTAAAGTCCTTTGGAAGATAAATAAGCTTTTTAAACTATAATTTTGGGAGGGAGGCTTATGCAAATTGAGAGGACTAATTTCGAAAATTGGTTGGAGTGTATATTTGAAAAGGCACTTTTCTCTTTCCTAAAAGCCGTCATTCATTAAGTCTTGTCATCTAAAAGGCGGCCCGACTTAATGACGTTTCACAAGTCTCTATGATGATGGCACGCCCTTTATAAACCCTCAGCCAAAAAGTTCTTTTTACCAAAGCTGTCTCTTTCTATTCTCTCTCTCTCTCTCTAAAGTCTACTTCTCTCTACAATTTTACGCTTCCTTACGCCTGATTCGTTAGTTTACTCTTGATTCGCTTCACTTTTGTCTTCGTCTTACGCAAATCTTGAAAATGGTAAGAAATTTCGAACCCTAACTTAGTAATCTCGGTGTAAGCTAAGTTATGCTCTCTTATACTCGTATCGTTGCCATTATTATTTGTTCATGTAGCTGTTTGCTTCATCTCTTTTAAATCTTCAAATTTTCTTTGTTCATATCTTCTTATGAATGTTCTTACGATCGATTTTTGTATTTCAAGTTACATTTGATGCGGATGTGGTTCTTCATGAAATTTTTAGGGCTCGTATGCTTAAGCTGTGTTTATATTACGAATTTTTGAGATTTTGCCTAATTTACGAAATGCCTTTAGGAACTTCTTACGCATCTGCTGTTCTGACTTTCCAAATGCCCCCATCCACGTATCACCCGAGGGATGTGCATTGGCGAACCATCATTCGTGCTTATGCCTCTGAGTCAAGATAATGGACGATCCGAACGATCGGCATTACGCCCTTGTTCATCTTTGGAAGATGTAGATTTGGCTATATGCTAGTCGAAGAATTTTCGACGGCTCATGTAAATGAATCACGGTCTTCCATCACGCCCACCATCGTCGAAGCTGTTAACTTTACCATCTCGGCCTCCCGAATTGCCAAGATCATTGGCGTAAATTCGATGGCCCTACCTCTCTCACCGATCTTTGAAAAGACCACGGCATGGTCCTACATGCGTGGTGAGAACACACAAGAGAGGCTGGCTGCTAAAATGAAGCGAACTTTGTTTGAGGGCGATGTCTACTTCATCGGCCACTTGTTTGACAAGAGCCTAATCTTCAAAAAGCGGCACCACGACATCATGACCTCGGACCGGTATACATCTGTTTGTTCTCAACATCGAGACTCAGCGGGCTCGATCATCTTTGAAGCTGCGTGTGATGCCGTCGAGCGATAAAGGCTTCTCTGAGCGAGCGGCCTTTGTGTCGAGCTTCTCAATACTCTTCTTCGGTCCAACACGACACTTCTCACTCATATGTTCAACTTTGAGAAGAAGAAGGTTGAAATCGATCCGGTTTACGGCACCTTCATCATCAATTATCAAAAGGCGAAGAACGAGAAGAGAATCAGCGGGGTCTTCACCCTTAGTCATTGTCCATGCCACGAAGCCCCCACCTCTTAAAGTCATCGGGATCAATCACGAAACAACCGTGGAATTCTTTTATAGCAAAGCGGTTGAGCAAAAGCTCTCAAAAGAAGGCTGGCTGAAGGCGCTCCTCAAATGGCGATCCGCTCCTCAACTCGAGAAGAAGAAGAAGAAGCTCTCTTGGCGAGAAGGAGCCGACCCCAAAAAGAGGAAAGTTGCTTCCTCTACTAGCTCTCTTCTTTGCCCGCCTGCTTGGTCCTCCATCAAAGAGGAAAAAGAACACTGCTGCTCCATCTGCTCCTACTCCGATTGCAGAAGAGGCTGGCGATCCGAATCTTGCTCCCCTTCGTGCCCGCAAAACAAAAATCAAGCGTGTTGAACCTTACGAACCCTTCATTCCATTCATACCACCTTCTTCTCCCATATCTTCTTCCTCCCCTCCACTCACTTCTTCAACAGCCCCTGCTGGCTGTTGGGGAGAAGGCTTCTACTGCTGCCACTCCTTCTTCCCCTGTTCCCTCTTCAACCCCTGCTGTTGTTGAGGAGGAGCATTCTTCACCGACTCCCAAACCAAAGAAACGCGGACTTCGTAAGAAGTGCGTGGCTCCTCACCCTCTCCACCTCGAGACTCTATCCCTTCTCCACCCCATTCACGAACCCATTTCCACCATTCTTCCAGACACCTCCTTAGCCATTGTACCCGTGCTTTCCACCTCTGCTCCATCCACCTCCTCTCCTTCCTTTTCTATGCCTGACCATTTCTCTCCTCTTGCCCCTCACATCTCTACTCTTCTTTACCAAACCGCATTTCTACCCGAAATCTTCCCCCCTATTTCTCAATATCTTACCCCTATCTCCATTTCTTCTGATCTCTACCAAATTCTCTTTCCCTCCATCTCTTCTGCTACCCATTCCTTTCTGTTTGACCTCTCATCTATTTCTGATCTTCTTTACCCTTCTACTTCCCCTCATAACTTTGTCCTTCTACCCGACTATCCCTTCCCTTCTTACCTCTTAGAAGCATCCTCTTCTTCTTACGCTTCTCACTTCTGTCGGCGGCTTAGCCCCGACATTGAGGTTGATTCAAACCCTCTTCTAATCACCACCGCTTCATCGCCTCTTCTCCAAACCACGCTCATCATCCCTCCACGACCATATCTCCATTAACCTTAACCCTTCTACCTACCACCTCTCGATCACGCCGTTACGGAGCTTCTTCGAGCAAACAACGACCGGCTTCGCCCGGCTCAACAGGTTTCTTCTATGGCACCAGATTGATGTGCTCAACTACGACACCAATGCTACTCATGCCACCATTTTTGACATCGGGAAGCTTCGTTGATCAACTAGTGAGCGACCTTTGCTCGGCCTTCACCACTCACAGGTTCCTAGTTCAAGATCAACAAGCTGCTCTGATCGGGATGCGTTGCACTCTCAACAAATCAGCATTCGTGGTCTTTTCAATGAGCTCAAAACCGCCATGGCTCGAGCAATTCTTAGCCGGCGAAGTTCTTGATTTCACCAATCTTCGCCTCGTCGAAGAAGCCGTCAAGAAGCTGCTTCTTCTTGAACAGCGTAGGGTTGGTGCCATCGAGGGAGGAGAGCTACTCACTTCTTGAATCAAGCCACGATTGAAGAACGAGAACCCTCACGAGCGCCTCAATAGCGAGAATCGAGAATGCGGGTTGGAGACTACTTAGAAGCGGCGTACTCGGCCTAATCTTTTCGATTACGTGGTATTTTGTTACGTATCTCATTTGTTAAACTATCTTTGTTTTGTCAAAACACTGCGTTTAAGCGGCTTGTTTAATCACAGAGATGTCTCAAAGTTTAAATTGCTTCTTCATGATATATACGCTTAATTTAAACTTCGGCGTTTAAATCTTTATATCCTACATGCATACTTATCTCATAGATTTAAATCTTGCTCTTCTTAAGTACTTTATCTTAATGCTTTTATCCTGTAAGTACTTAGTCTAGCTATCTCTCTACTAAGACTTACGCTCACGAGAGGTATGTGCGCTCTTAATAAAAATTTTCTTAAGACATACTATTATCTCAGTGCATGATCCAAAGTCTGCTCGTAGCTGAGATGATGACATCAACCAAATAGGAGGAGATTGTTGATTCCTATGATTAGATTTGGTTGAGTCATCTTGATTCTATTATCTGATAGGCTAAAAGATGCTGCGTCCGATTAGTGTGGCAAGCTGTCTTAGAATCACTTTGTTTAGAATAGTTTCTAAGTGTTAGTTCTTAGGCGCCCAACGACAAGCTTCTGACGGCAAGTAAAGGACCGATAGACTTTGAAGTGCGCTCATATAGCGGAAAATCAAATTTGGCCAAAATCAGAAACAATGACACGTGTACCACCTATTTAGATATTTTCGAAAATATCTAGTCATTATGTCTTCACGGATTATTTTTCAAAAGTCAACTGCATGATGACAAGCTGTCGAGGCTGAATCACGAAAATCGAAGGCGAAGACATTACCCATTTTGGCTAAGAAGACTTTCCAAGGCTGCAAAGCACACTCTGAAACATTACTACGTTTAGTAATGTCTTCTCTCGCACGCCTGCATCTCGATGGCGTGGCTGTTTCTTCTCCCAAAGCGCCGAATTGCATTCAATGCAAAAAGCGTTGGACTCAATTATCTCGATTTGGACCAACGGTCAAAAGGTCTCTTCCTGGTATATATTCAAGTTTTGAAGATCTGAAGACATAACTCTTGCGCATTAACTCTCAAGCTTCATCTTCATCACCCAAGCATTCAAGAGATCAAAGGACAAGGGCTAACACTTCACCAAACTTTCTGAAGCTGCAGATCTGCCATCTTAAATTCGTTTTCAGCTTCATTTAGTTTGTCTTTATACTGTTCTTTAATTCTGCACGTGAAGAGAACAATTATTCATTGATTGTCTCTCTCACCTTATACACTTGGTTAAAAACTCATTTTGTACACGATCCATTAGAGATCTAAAATCATAAACCTAGTGGATAAACAAGTGCACTTTTAAAATCCAAAGCTAACCACTTTGGTAGTGGATGTAGTACTATTCACAGTACGAACCACTTCAAATTCCTGTGTACTGTCTGAACTATTCTTTTTACTCCTCTTAGCACTTTGTGTTTGATTCGGTTTACACTACCTTAACAACAGTTTTGCTAATCCTTAATATATTCTGTTTCCGCTGCCTTAACATTTCTTCTTCAAACTCTCTAAAATCTTTAAGAAGTGTTCTTAGAAGAAAAGTTTTATAAAAACATATCTAGGCTATTCAACCCCCCCCCCCTTCTAGCCTAGATTGAGCCTACTTCGGGACCAACAGCAACAGCAACGGAAAATTCCGTTGCAAAAAATGAAATTCCGTTACAATTAGACGATTGAAACAGAAAAAGTTCGTTGCAAATTCCGTTTGGAAAACCCTCGTTGCAAATTTTATGCAACTGTATGTATTCCGTTGCATGATATTGCAACGAAAACCGAGCGTTGAAATTACAAATTTTTCGGTTGGAAATATGTTTCTAAGGACATTTGACGTCTGTTGCAAATATGTTTCTAAGGACATTTGACGTCTGTTGCAAATAGCAACTAATTTTTTCTGTTGCATTCTTGCAACAAACTTTTTTCCGTTGCATTTTCTTGTAACATATTTTTTTCGTTGCATTTTTTGTTACAAGAATGCAACAGATTTTTTTCGTTGCATTTTCTGTTGCATTCTTGTAACAGACTTTTTCGTTGCATTTTTGCAACAGAATTTTCCATTACAATGTTCATATATTTCTGTTTATATATATTATCGTACCTGATTGAATATTTTCATAATTCACATTTTACAAAAAAATTAAATCTTAAATCAAACATTTAAAACAACTCAAGTTTAAGCATTTCATTCAAAAGTCATTGTTGAAGTGTTGGATTACATGAAAATATAGCGAATGTTGAGAGCCTCCAAGTGATTAACAAAAGGCATTGTCTAACTGTCAAACTACATAGACGTTGGTGGAGGTTGTTGGGCTCTAAGTGTCTGAATTTCCTCTTGCATTAGCTTGAAATCAGCTTTGATTTTCTTCATTTCCGCAGCATTTGTTGGGCTCCAAGTGACTGTCAATGCATGGTTGATGGATGGTGCATACAACTGTTCTTCTGGTGTCAACTGTGTTCCTTACAGTTCGCATTACAATGGCAACAACTCAAGCATCAAGCCCTGAAGTTGGCTCATCCATGAATATAATGGAGGGGTTCGCCACCAGCTCCACTGCAATGGTTAGCCTATTGCGCTGCTCTGTGGAAAGACCATTAAACCCTGGCAACCCAACCAGTGCATCCTTAATAGGGTTCAGTTCCACAAGTTCCATATCCTCATCTACAAACCTCTGCGAAAAAACAAAATCAAGATTTAAAACATCTGCATTGATCCTTAAATTGTAACCTACCAAAGCTAAAATGTTACCAAGTAACCAACCTTTCGGGTTTGTGAATCAACATCAGCAGGCAAACGCAACCAAGCTGAGTAGAGCAAGGACTCGTAAATAGTAACACTAGGACAGTGAATGTCATGTTGTTCACAGTATCCAGAAATTCAAGCAAATGTCTCTTGCTGCTTTGGATACCCTGAAATCTTGATATCACCCTCTATATATCCCCCAGTCTAATGAAAAGAAAAGTGATAAAAAATTTGTTAAGGGAGAAAACGTCTTACAAGATAGGAGGTCTGGAGTTTCATCAATTCGTGAGTGGAAAACAAAGACATTAAGACAAATTCAGTGAAAAATAAAAAGGTTCATTGAAAAAAGCACACCAATCTCTACACAAATCTGTGATAGCAACTCCCCCAACACAACCTATTGTCAAAGCCCATAAAGATGCCAAGAAGATCAACACATCAAGTAAAAGATGCACTAGAACCAACCATTAATGGCAATGTGGAACACTGTTCGAACACCTCCATGAATCACTTTCCAATATTGCTAAATGGCTAAAGACATACTGTTTGGCCATGATACTCATTCAAGAGAATAAACCTCCACGAACACGAGAGCTCTTTCAAACCACTCCCAAACGTCATTTTATTTAATATTGAAGTGGAGGCCATTGAGGCTGCATTAAGCTTTCTCTTATTTACAGAGGTTTTCATAGAGTTGCACACTACTTATTTCCCCTTGTCTACTCACAAACTCATCCCTAGATTAAGGCCTTCAATGTGGTATGTTGTCCAAAGGCAGCTGTTATAATATGATTTTGCTTGTAGGTAATGCTTTAAAAAAAACAGCCTAAATAGAACAAGTTTATACTTACTGCAATAGAAGCAACAACTGGATAAGGATCTGTAGATTCATAAAGTTTCTAGTTTATATTAAGGAATGCATTTTCTCCAAATTTTGCTCTCTTGGTAAGGTTGTCTACCTCTTCTTGTTAACCCTTAAGCAGCGAATTGAACAAGCTATCTTTTGTTTCTGTTGAAGCTTTCTTGAAATCTGTATAAAAAACATACAACATCTATAAAAAAAAATATGATTTGATATGGGCTGAAAATTTTGAAGCTACTTTGGCACTAAAAATGGCTTTAAGAAATCTGCCATCATCAATGTGAGGCAATGCTTGTGACTTGTTATCATTTTGGTCCACTACCCGCTCAAGGCCTAATAGCACATGAAATACCTCTAGTACTCCCTCGCAAGCTTCCACCGGTTCTTCCGATCGCTTCCCGATTTTTATCAATTCTAAGCCCCTGCTCATCTAAGATACTCCATTCCTTCTCTAAATCAAACTCTTTGAACAATAAAGATAATATAAAAAAATCTATCAATACCGAAAATTATTCAGCAGCGCATGTGGAATCTTGTGAATCAACTAACTTCTCCAAAAAAAAATATATAAAATATAAGTTTGTGCAAAGGAGAAGATAGCAAAGTATTTGAACTAGCTAAACACTCTCAACGTAAGATTTATACTTACTTGAGAGTTGAGGGGCAGAGGGTGAATAACAACCCAAAGGACAGACTGAAGTAAGTTGTATAGATGCAACGATATTGACATAAAACACGTAACAAAAAGGAGCTAGAACAAATAAATCTTAAGTGATAAAAGAAAATGAGTCTTCTCAATTAATATTCGTTCAAAGGTTCCTCGCCACGTAAAGCCAGCCCTTATATAATGCAACCCGAAAGTCTAAATAAGGAAATAATAAAAGAGATAAATCTGGAAAATTATTCCATGAATCCTTAATAACTAGAAATTGAAAATAAAGTCCTAAACTATATTAGTTTCCTTCTTCAATATGTCCTGAAAAGTCCTGTACCATTATAATAAACTAAGTGATTATACATCAATATTCTTAAAGGTCGTACGAAGTTACCCGAGTAATCATAGTGTATGAGTTATAAAATACAAAAGCAAAAATTGATCGTCCAGGCATAACAACAAAGGATTACATTAACTGTTCCTTCCCAAAGGCCCCCTCCGCTAAATTTCATTTATCACAGATTAATGATGTGAATTACATCAATGAAAGAAACTACATGTTGTAAGAAGTCGAGTGTGTATGCATTGCCATGTATCAACCTGATTCTTATGCAAGGCTAAAAAGACTTCTACATGGTAATCACTAACCAGTACATAAAAATGCTCAAGACTAAAGTGTGAGCGCTACCTCAAGCTCGAAGTAAATATTGTCAGCTCCCAAATCTTTAGCATATAGAATTGCTTCCAGCCGTAATCGTTCATCACCTTCATAATTTCGACCTTATCGTTTTGGCCTGGAAAGATCAAATAAATTGACTAAATATAACATTATGTTTTGATTCGACCTCCTCCATCACCCAATTAATAACCATCAACAAAGACTATTTCAAACTCAGTAACTACTAGATATTTATTTGTTGGCTCTTGTATAAGATTGAATTAAGAAATCGATCTACTATAAACCCTTATGTGGATTTAGTCGCAAAATTCCAGCTCTTTCTTTCAATTTTGATAATGTATGTTCTAAATAGAGGAAAGCAAACCAAGATTTTCGATCTCAGGAAAGAAGGAAGCTAGAAAGGCAACATATGAGAAATATGCAGTGTGCTTAAAGATTTTTGGTAAATTGCTTAATCTGGAACCTTAAATGGCAGCCTTTTTTTTTTTTTTTTTTAACAGAACAAAAAACCCGATACAAGTATCTGTTAGTAGGATGTAATGAAAAGTATGTAACAATTACACACACGTTTGTTCCTAAAAAGCAACATACAAAATTCAGCAATGTTAACAATTTCGTCGACAGCAACCACACAAGCAGAATGAATATAAGGTATCCACAACTGTAAAGCTCACTACTGTTGACTTGGTCCTCCCAGCTCGAGTGAATAAAAGTATTAGAACGAATCTGTTCTTGGGCATTGACACGGATCCGCGTGTTGCCATTACCTCACTTGTACCACCTAGTGAGTAACCACCTCAGCATGAAACAGAAGCAGCAGGCGATGACCTGGAAAACTAGTAGTAGGATACAAAGAGACTTTTCAGACATTCTGCCAAATTGTCTCAAGGTTAAGTTCACGAGTGTTACATCATTCGTCCCCTCCCGCCTCGAGGGTCGAACTTTGCGACCGATGCCTTGGACAAGGAATAATGCCTCGCAAGCCGAGGTAGTGATAAGAGAAAGTTCAAAACTTGAGGTAGAAAGAATATTAGAGTGTTTCACCGAATGGCCTAAAATACCAAAGAACGCCATCGCCATTCCAAAGAAAGTATGTATGTGTCACCAACAAAAACTGAAGATGGATACCAATTGTAAGAAAGTAAAGCCAATGATGTGGCAAGCAATGGTTGTGTGAGAATAATGGCCAAGATGATCTCATTATACAAACTGATGTATATATATACATGGGGCAGTGGCTATGATGTGCATGAGCTGAATTAAATAAATACATGAAGAATCAACACAGAAGTGCATGAGTTGCAGGAAGTGCATCAGTCCATCAGTGTATCAGTGTTGGAGGAGATGTATTTTGATTCTTTACACGCCCCCGCAAGATGGACGGTCCTTGTGTGAGTCCAATCTTGGAAGTGAGTGATTGAAACCGAGCCCGAGAGGGTTTGGTTAGAGCATCGGCGAGCCGGTCTCGGCCTCGAAATATGCCGACACGCAAAGTACCAAGATTAACTTGTTCGCGACAAAGTGAAACGCTAGGCGAGATGTTTCATCCCGAGTGAAAGACCGGGTTGGCGAGTAGGCACCTAAGTTGTCGCAAAGAAAATGACCGAGAGTTGTAGGGAGGTTGACACCAAGTTCGACGAGATTTTTAATCCAAATGAGCTCGGCGGTAGTGGCAGAAACAGCTGAAACTGGCCTCAAGTAGAAGAACGAGCTAAGGCTCGTTGCTTCTTCGAGGACCACGTGACGGTTGCGGCCTAGGTAGACAATGAAGCCTGGTGAACATAAAGTCGCCTTGTCTCCCGCCCAATCCGCATCACGTAATGCATGAAGAATGGGTGGAGTTTGTTTAAAGAGTTGTAGTCCCGTGTAATGTACCATGTAAATAGCGGAGCAAACGTTTGAGGGATACCCACGGTGAGCTTCTTGAGGGTGGTGAAGAAATTGGGCTAATTTATTTACTGGGGAAGGCAATATCGGGTTGAGTGAGAGAGAGAGAGATATTGAAGGCGCCAATAATGGCTCGAAATTCGGATGGGTTGCGAGATGGGTGTGCGGGGAAGAGCCGAGAGGGAAGGAGAGGTAGCCATGGGGGTGGGAGAGGGTTTGGATTGGTCCATGTTGTGCTTGGAGAGGATATCATGTATATATTTGAATTTGTGAGTAAAAGACCATCTGAATTTGGGGTGACTTCTAGTCCTAGAAAATATGAGAGTGGGCCTAGATCTTTTAGAGAGAAGCGAGTCGAGAGACTTGTGATGAACGTAGAGAGAAAGGAGTTTGATGGACCCGTGATTACTATGTCGTCGACATAGACAAGAAAAAGAAGATAGTTGGATTGATGAGAATAAATGAAAAGTGAGGGATCAGATATTGATGAACGAAAACCATAGGAGAGAAGAAATTGTTTTAGAGCGATGTACCAAGCACGAGGTGCTTGCTTTAAGCCGTAGATGGCTTTCGAGAGACGACACACATGTGAGGGAAGAAGAGTATTTTGAAAACCGGGAGGTTGGGACATGAAAACTGTTTCGGAGAGATTGCCTTGAAGGAAGGCATTGTTGATGTCGAGTTGGCGAAGGGACCAACCACGGGTGATGGCAAGAGAAAGAACAAGACGAATGGTGACGGGTTTGACTACAGGACTGAATGTGTCGGAGTAGTCAAGCCCAGGGCGTTGATGAAAGCCCTTGGCGACAAGACGAGCTTTGTATTTGTGTATAGTGTTATCGGGGTTGTATTTTATACGGAACACCCATTTACACCCGACGATGTTTGAGGCTTCATGGGATGGAACAAGTGACCACGTAGTATTACGCATGAGCGCGTCGTATTCCTCTTGCATGGCGGCACGCCAATGGGGTATGGAAAGAGCTTGTTTGGTTGAAGTGGGAAGCGAGGAAGAGGAAGGAAGGGTAGCAAGATAGGCATATTTGGGATTGGGTTTTCGAATGCCATGGGATAATCTTGTTTCCATAGTGCGAGTGGGTGGGGGGTTGGGAGGGACTGATGGTGGGCTGTTTGGGTGGGCTGTGGGATCGGTGTTTAGGTTAGGAAGTTGTGAGACAGGTTCAGGCTGAGCTGGAAGAGTGGGTTCGGCTGAAGTAGAGGCAGTAGGGTGCGAGTGGGTGTGTGGGGATTGTGGCTCGGCTGGTGAGGTGGGAGATGTGATGGGTATTGTTTGGGCAGTTGGAACAGTGGGTATGGATTGGAGGATTGGGATTGAGATGGCACACCATTCATCTGGGGAGATAGTAGAGGATATAGTGGAGTTTGAGGTGAGAGTGGAGTAGGGAAATATTGTCTCAACAAATCTAACATGACGAGAGGTATAGACTCTATTAGTGGTTGGGTCGAGACAGTGGTACGCACTTTGAGAGGAAGAGTACCCAACAAAAATGCAGGGGGTAGATTTTGGTGCAAGTTTGTGAGGTGTGTATGGTTTGAGCCATGGGTAGCACAAACACCCAAAGCTACGAAGTTTAGAGTAGTTGGGTGATTTTTGAAATAGCCTTAGATAGGGAGAGTCATTTTGGAGAGTGGGGGTGGGGAGTCTATTGATTAGGTAGGCCGCGGTTGTGAGTGCATGGGACCAAAAAATGAGCGGAAGCTTAGCGTGGGATAGAAGTGAGAGGGCAGTTTCGACTAAGTGTCGGTGACGACGTTCGGCAAAGCCGTTGTGTTCGGGAGTATGTGGTGGAGAGGTTAAGTGAGAGATACCATTTTGGAGAAGGGTTGGAGTGAGTTTGAGATACTCACCACCATTGTCGGAGAAAAATTGAACTATGGGGCGAGAGAAGAATTTTTCGACAAGGGCTTTGAAGCGAGCGAATGTGGGGAAGGTGTCGGATTTTTGTTTGAGGGGATAGAGCCACGTATATTTGGTAAAATGATCAACAAAGATCACATAATATTTATAATTGTCATAAGAGTATAGCGGAGAGGTCCAAACATCGGAAAATATAAGTTCAAGAGGAGCACTAGTTTGTAAAGACGTAGCAAAGGGAGTTTGTGACTCTTGTTGATCGACAAGGGTCACAATGGGAAAAAGTTTTATTAAAAGGAATGCTTAAAGAGAAAGCCTTATTTAAAAGGGAAACAATGGGGGGGAGGGGTGCCCTAGTCTATGATGCCAAGTTTGAAGTGATGTTGAGACGGTGCCAATGAGAGCGCGAGGAGCGTTGTTGTGCCAAACGTAAACGCCATGATCACTTGTTCCTTGAAGAAGAATTCGTTGGGTCGAGAGTTCCTTAAAAATAAAAGAAGAGTGTGAGAATTCTATGGAGGCATGGTTATCTTTGCAACATTGAGAGACGGAAATAATGTTTTTAGAGATTAGAGGAACATGTAAGACATTATTAAATTGAAGTGTAGAGTGAGATGTGGGAATAATAAAGGAACCTATGTTTGCGATGGGGAGTGAGGAGCCGTCATCGATGATAACGTCATCACTTCCATCGTATGGATGATGAAGAGCAAGAGTAGAGAGATCATTGGTTAAATGATGAGTTGCACCACTATCCACAAGCCAAGGTACCGAATGGGTCGAGGGAGGAACAGTCACTGTGTGAGCTTGGGGCTGTGAATGGGATGAGGTTGAGCGAGTGGTGCGGTTTGAGGGAGGCGGAGGGGTAATCACGTTTGAAGTGGCGACATTGGGATATGACATGGCCAACATATCTGCAATATTGGCATTTCCCTTTGAATGGATTGGAGGGAGTAGTGGCTCGGTTTTGTGGGGGTGTTGGCAGTATAGGGTGATTTGGGTAAGGGCGGGTGGTTGCATGGGGATTGGTGTGGGCCACATGAGCTGAAATAGGTATGAAAGGTGAGGGTGTTTGTTGTTTAAGAGTAAGCTCATGATGGATGAGCTTCTCGTGAAGGGCTTCAAAAGTAATGGAGTCATCACGGGCACGAACGGAATCGACTATGGGTTTGTAGGTGTCATAGTCGAGTCCCTTAAGAACGGTGGCAATGATATCTTCGGGGTCTAGGGGCTTACCCAAAACAGCGAGTTTGTCGGTGCAGGTTTTGATAGCTTGCATGTAGTCCGAGATAGAGAGGGAAGATTTGGTAATTTTTGAGAGGTTGTCTTTGAGTTGAAGAATGTGACCTCGAGAGGGATTGGCGTAGGTTGTCTTAAGAATTGTCCAAGCCTCGTTGGAGGTTTTGGCTTGGTAAACTAGGTGAGCAACGGAGGTGTCCAAAGTGCCGAGGAGGGCACTAAGAATAAGTCGGTCCTGTCTCTTCCATGTTTTGAAGGCTGGGTTTGGTGTTTCTTTTCCAGCAACTGTGATGCTTTCTTTGGGAATGGGGTGGGTGCCATCTATGTATTGAAGAAGATCTAGACCAAAGAGAAGGGATGTTACTTGGGAAGACCAAACTAAATAGGTGAGGGGTGTTAATGTTTTGCATTGTGAGAGGTTGACTAAGAGGATTGGGTGGTTGGGGTCTTCACTGTTTGGGATGATAGAAGAGGATTGTCCTGCCATGGAGGAAGTAGAAGACGGCAGTCTGGGAGGAAAAAGAAATTGTTTTATTGATCACTTAGCTCTGATACCATGTGAGAATAATGGCCAAGATGATCTCATTATACAAACTGATGTATATATATACATGGGGCAGTGGCTATGATGTGCATGAACTGAATTAAATAAATACATGAAGAATCAACACAGAAGTGCATGAGTCGCAGGAAGTGCATCAGTGTATCAGTGTTGGAGGAGATGTATTTTGATTCTTTACAGGTTGAGCAAGGTAAATGGAGAATGCATGGGCCTGCTTATACTCAGGATCACTAGAGGCTCCAATTTGCATAATGTTATGCACCAGAATTTAGGATCGAAGCTTACAGCAGATGCTATAACAACTGTCTGACCAACTTCAAGGCCATTTAAACCAGCATGAATATTGATGGAGTTTGTGCAAAATACAGCCAAGAGTCCCATGTATAATTTATAAATCCATCCTAAATCCAAGATCTCTAGACCAACATAGGAAACAAGGGGCTTTGGTATGATAATAGTTGTATGCCCAGCATACACCATCAACAAGGGAAGCGCGGCAACCGACGGCAATACCAGCTTCCTACACTCTCCAAGGAATATCAAGGACATCATCGACAAAACCAAGTAAGATCATGAAGAAGATGGATTCTAAAGCTGCGTTATACTCAACAAGCCACATTGAATCTGCTGTAAAATTAAAATATTGAAATAGGATGGCCACGACCAAGAAAACAGTCCCAACAACAATACCAAGGGATTCAGGTACTTTGATTGAGCCTTGAGGGGTACCCTTCTTATTGATATCGTAACCAAACATATTACGCCTGAGGACGTATCTAGAAGCCACCGAGATCATCTTTAGGGTAACAAAGAAGCCGGCTAAGCTGACGGCGGCATTGATGAGGATTGATCTCTTGAGCTCGGATTCGATTCTGTTGTGGTAAAATATTAGGTAAGAGTAGGGAATTATAAAGAGGAGGGAGAATTTCTGAATTGGGCCTGATTTGGAAGGCGCGATCTGAGGCTCGGTGGTAGTGGTGGTGGTTGTTTGAGGTTTGGGTGGAAGTTCTGTTGTTGCCGTTGTTGATAGAGGTCTGCGTGTAGTCTCTGATGAAGCTCTCTTTCGAGCTGCCATGGCTCTCTCTCTCTCTCTATCTCTCTCACTTTCCTTATGGAACTATCAGAACAGAGCAACTAACATTTAAATTTAAATTACAAACACACTCTTGGATTACATTTCATAATTGCACGCATAAATCACCAAAAAAGAGCTTACTCTTCCCTTTACAAAGCTGTAAATCGAGAGAGAAGAATACCTTGTTTGGTCGAGAGAAAAAGAGTTGAGCTTAGTTCACCGAACTCAGGCTAGAGAAGCTTCAAATCCCTAGAACATAGGAGATTATGGTGTTCACTTCTCCAAAAAAAAAAAGGAAATAGGATAAGGTCCATATTCGTAATTCTTCACCCTACTTTTTCTTTCATCTCCACCTCGAGAGATCTGTAAGATAACATTCAGTAAAACAAAAGAATCTCAAAGGCATCTCAAGTTTAGTCTACTAAAAAGTCTAAACTAATGAATAGTCTAGTACACAAGGGTCCTGAAGTAGCACAGAGTCTTGTGTATATTTTCTTACTCTGTCAGAGATAGACAGTTTCTGCAGTTAACCTTATATGCCAATAACCATTTGCGGAGCGTCTTGAGCCAGATAAAGCCATGAGTTGAAAATGCCTTCATTTGGCAAACCTTAACTCAATGGCTGTTGACTTTACGAAAACAGGAGCACCAGCTGAGATGCCCTGGGCTTTGAGGCCAAGGGAGTTTCCTGATTTCATAGAGAGGTGGGAGAAGCCCATGTACATCTCACAAGGGGAGCTAGGTAAACTTTACCGTGCGACCAAGGTATCATTGGTCAACAGAAAATCAACGTTTGTTTGGTCAGAGAAGACTGTACAGGATCTTACGATTGTAAAGTTGAAGTCCAAGGGTTTGAAGAGTGGATTGAAATTGCCCAAACCCAGAAAGAGATGTACTGGGACAAACTGAGCAGCTTGATAGTTTATTATGAGGTAGAGACAGAAGATGAGATACTGACGGGTAATTTACGAAAGAAATCTTTGTACTTGAATAGGGATAACCGGAGATACGGAGAAACAAAGGACTGTATATTGGTGTCCATCAAGAGTCTGCATAAGGAAGCCAAGACGTGGTTTGAAAGTAGGTGCAAGAATATGGAGGAACAACAAAAGTCTGGACAAAAGGTTAATATCTTGCAGTGTACCGAGCAGGCAATTCCCTGCTGCATAATCGGTTTACTAGAAATACTTTAAATCACATTATTAAGAAATTGTCTAATAAACTCTCGGCTTGGAAAGCCAACCTTATGTCCATGGCGGGTGGTAGATTAACCCTCAAGTTAGAGTGTTGAAATAATTAGGAAAATAGTGTTGTTGTCCAACTACCCTATTTTTCGACGTAGACATCAAAAACATGTCCTCGAGACATTGGAAACATTATTTTATTTTTCTAGGGAGAGTTTTATCCAAAATCTGTCCAGAATTCCAATTTTGGGCTAGATAATTAAGAAGATTTTGGAGCCATTAAGTGGGAGCTATCAAATGATCTGAAGACATATCGAAGCCAAGAAAGTTGTGATTCTTAAATCGGATCGTCATAAATGATGCAATAGCCCAATGAAAACATAGACTATGGTGAGGATATGCCAACAGAGCTTCATCATACTGTTAATGGAGCTCGATACCAGATATGAGGCGTATGAAAGGGTAGAAAGCTACCCTTTAGTGGCTTTATACTCAAAATCAAAAAACAAGGTTATTATGGTGTGCATATCGGGCATGTAAAACACACCAGACCATCAAAAATGTTCATGAGGATAAAATATACTCTGTAATTGTTTGTCAAGTATATGGGAATATTTTATAATGTTATTCTACAAAACAAACAAGATTATATCAGTAACAAAAAAGAGCCTTATCTAGCTTCTTGACACAAGTAAAAATTTACACAGCTCAACCAAAAGGTGATGAAATGCATTAGGAAAAATTCAAGTGAGGCATGAAGGAATCAACCAAAAATCTTCTGATATAATCAAACATATCCCCTAATCATGGCTGTTGCATTTCTCTACCTGCAGAATTGAGACTTGAGAGAGCTAGATGATCCCCATTTTTTACATTTAACTACTACATGGACTCCTGTAAGAACTGGTGCTATTTTTCTTCTTCCTTCAATTCTATTGATCATGTACATTGACCTATAGAAGACTAAATCATCTTTATCTCGTTAAGAAACAGAATTACAAATGCATCAGACAACCAAAATCTCCTCCTCGATCTCCAATGCTCAAATCCTCAATAATCTGCAGTATTGGTTCCAAATCTATGAATTGGTTGGGCTTGCTGGCTAGATGTGAAATGCTAACCCTCCTTTCACACTTGATATAGTCGGCGAAAACCTGCATTTCTTCGATCTATTGGTTCTGTTCTATGTCTTTCATATTTGGAAGGACTGGAATGTTGAAGTGAACAATTCTAAAGCCAATAATATGGAAGCAATGTGTGGTGTGCTCAAATTGTTAACTGGGCACGGGAAGTGTTGCTAGCCTTTTCTAAGAAGTTAATTAATAGCATTCAAAAACGCCCTCAATTTCTTGCTTGGTCCCCTACAGGTCATTTGAATCCAACCAAACTTAAAAGAAATTTTAAAGTAATTATAGAACATTTACTTTAAAGTCATGGATCCAACACCAAAGTAACATGTCCATACTCCAAAGTAACAGGTCCAGCCAAGGCTCATATGAACAGTTAAACTACCAAGATACAACATACACAAAGTAACAGGTCCATACTTTCTACCACTTTAAATGTTGCTACTGTTTGTGAGCTTATCACATATATATATAGAGAGAGAGACCATATAATACTTAAGCTTCTATAACGCCTTTTATAACTTGTCGAAAACATGGTAGTGTGAGATATTGATTTGGGCAGTTGTATAATTCCTGGATAGTACGTAGTTCACGTACATTGCCTTAACCTTCAAATTTGTTAAGCACTACCAACTTATGCCTAAGAGTAAAACACATAACCCATCTAGAAATAAGCTACTGCAAATTGGAATGCAATGCACAACCAGAAAATAATAATAAGATTATTCCAAGGGTTTCCCTTTCTAGTCGATCTCTGCAAAATAGTCAAGGTTAGCCTTCAAATCCACCAAAATAGTCAATTAATTCAACATTGAAAACCCAAAGGCCAATAAAAGTTGAAATTGAAAAAAAGCCAATGACTGATAGCTACGCAAATAAATTAGGTTCACAATGAATCAATAATTATAGATCAATCTTACCAAATCAGAACAAAATTGCAGTTTGTGAGCAATTGGGGAGAGGCTGAGAGACGGGCCTGTATGTTGGGAGGATACAGGAGATAGAGAATTGTGTCTTGTTCCTTACCAGATGCAAAGAACATGGTATGCTATGCTAGTGGCTAAAGGCGAGTGACTGAGTGCGAGGGGCTGAGAGAGTTTGGGGATTGGGAAATTGAGTGCTTGCAGGTGGCTATGCGACGGCCGGCAACGAGCGGGGATGGCAAAGACGACAGTGATCGCAGAGATTATGCGAGTTTCTTAGGGCAAGAGACTAGAATGTCAATTTTTTTAGTTTCAAAATATAAAAATCTTATATTAATAAATGCAACTGAACTTGAAAAGGAAAACTGAAACGGAAGCTCATCTGT
Source organism: Codonopsis lanceolata (assembly GCA_013146195.2). NCBI lineage: Eukaryota > Viridiplantae > Streptophyta > Magnoliopsida > Asterales > Campanulaceae > Codonopsis > Codonopsis lanceolata. Next base: position 97,490,614 of record CM028380.1, on the reverse strand, counting down.
TTCAAAAACCATTGCAAAATTAGACGACATTGAAACTGATTCAATTCTGTTGCAAAATTCGTTTCAATATTTGACATCTTTTTTCCCTCCAACATTTCCCCCCAAAAAAGGACGCGGCTAATGGGTTTCCTCGTTAAATTTTTTTTGTCCACTCATATTGTAACTGAATTCAATTCCGTTGCAATATTCTGTTGCAGTTGCCCTGTTTTCTTGTAGTGATTGGAAGCTCGGATTATAAACATTGTGGATTCGTTGTTTATAATTGAATTCGACTTATCAGTTGGAAAATCATCCCAATTGTGGCGTCATTCACAATTCCAAGGTTCGCGTCATCTCGAAGGCGTTGGGTCGCGAAGTCATTCATCCTAAAACCTTTCTAGGAGTTCTTGGGTCTTTCATCATTTGGTATCACAGCAATCCTAGTTACGGTAATTCCATTCTATCTTAATTTTTTTGCGTATTATTTGTTCTAGTTGTTAAACCCTAATTGTTCTAGGGTTTATTATAAAAAAAAATTGTTACTGTTCACGGTTACTGTTCATCGTTAATGTTCACGCCTTATTTAAAAAAATAAAAATTATTGTGATTTTATTATCCTTTTAGTTGTCTTGAACTTGGATCATCAATCCTTGTTTATTCGTGTTGTTTTTCAATTTTGAAATCCTAATTGTTCTAGGATTTGTTACTTATAAATTTTTTTTTTAAAAAATGTGACTTTGAGTGCATACACGCAAGGGAGTGAATCACCAAAATAATCATCATGTCCGAACTTCCTAAACCATTGGCTATTGATGATTGGACGGAGTTTTTTCGAGAGATAGCGGGTAATGAGTTCGTGATTGAGGGATTGAGAAGAATTGAAGAAAGATATGGCATCGTTACTCATGTGCCTTCAACATCAAAACCATCTTTTATAAATACCACAAAGTTGCAAAAGAGCTTGAGTGAATGGAAGATTGAAAATGACATAATTGAAAAAGAGAAAATTGAAAAAGAAAATATTGAGAAAGAAAATATTGAGAAAGAGAAAATCAAGAAGGAGGAGGAAGATGCAGAAAGGGTGGAGAAGGAAAAAAAAGAAATAAAATTAATAGTGGTTCGAGAAAACTTGAAGCTATCGCAAATATACGAAGATCCATTTGATTTTGCAGCTTCAAATTTGTCTTGTTCTTGGTTAATCAAACGGATGATCGATGTCTACTTCTTCTTAACTCAATGGGCGGATTGGATGGATTTGTCTCACGCGGATCATCGGGTGTGCGGATTTGAGGACAAATCCTTTTCAAGAGGAGGAGTATGATATGATATTGACAAGCCATAAAAGTGTTTCTAAGAGTTCAGGGGTCTATTTGTTAAGTTTGAAAACTTGTAGACAAATTTGGAAGCTTGGAAAGCTGTTTGGGCACTTCAAGGGGTCAAATTGGCAAGTTAGCAAAATAGAAGCAACTTGGGACGCAACCTTCTGTGAAGCTTGCAGCCGCAAGGGTCTAAAGGCTTGTGACCGCAAGGTGCCCTGAAAAGCTGCCGTTTTGTTTTGTTTTAATTGTTTTACTGTTTGTTATTTTTATGGTTTTAGTTTCCTTTTTATTTAGGTTTCTTGTTTCTAAAGTTTAGGTTTAAGAGTTTCCTTTTAAATTAGTTTTCTTTTCCTATAAGAATTAGGATTTATTTTGTAAGCCTATATAAAGGCATTATTAACCATCGTTTGGGGTAGAATTTTGATTAATAAAATTGAGTTAATTTTCTGGTTAGAAAATTGTGTTCTTATTTGAGTGTCCTGGATTGGAAGCTCGGATTATAAACATCGTGGATTCGTTGTTTATAATTGAATTCGACTTATCAGTTGGAAAATCATCCCAATTGTGGCGTTATTCACAATTCCAAGGTTCGCGTCATCTCGGCGTTGGGTCGCGAAGTCATTCATCCTAAAACCTTTCTAGGAGTTCTTGGGTCTTTCATCATTTGGTATCACAGTAATCCTAGTTACGGTAATTCCATTCTATCTTAAATTTTTGTGTATTATCGTTCTAGTTGTTAAACCCTAATTGTTCTAGGGTTTATTATTAAAAAAAATTGTTACTGTTCACGGTTACTGTTCATCGTTACTGTTCACGGGGTACTGTTCACGCCTTATTTAAAAAAAAAAAAATTATTGTGATTTTATTATCCTTTTAGTTGTCTTGAACTTGGATCATCAATCCTTGTTTAATCGTGTTGTTTTTCAATTTTGAAATCCTAATTGTTCTAGGATTTGTTACTTATAAAATTTTTTAAAAAAATGTGACTTTGAGTGCATACACGCAAGGGAGTGAATCACCAAAATAATCATCATGTCCGAACTTCCTAAACCATTGGCTATTGATGATTGGACGGAGTTTTTTCGAGAGATAGCGGGTAATGAGTTCGTGATTGAGGGATTGAGAAGAATTGAAGAAAGATATGGCATCATTACTCATGTGCCTTCAACATCAAAACCATCTTTTATAAATACCACAAAGTTGCAAAAGAGCTTGAGTGAATGGAAGATTGAAAATGACATAATTGAAAAAGAGAAAATTGAAAAAGAAAATATTGAGAAAGAAAGTATTGAGAAAGAGAAAATCAAGAAGGAGGAGGAAGATGCAGAAAGGGTGGAGAAGGAAAAAAAAGAAATAAAATTAATAGTGGTTCGAGAAAACTTGAAGCTATCGCAAATATACGAAGACCCGTTTGATTTTGCAGCTTCAAATTTGTCTTGTTCTTGGTTAATCAAACGGATGATCGATGTCTACTTCTTCTTAACTCAATGGGCGGATTGGATGGATTTGTCTCACGGGCAGATCATCGGGTTCCGTGTGCGGATTTGAGGACAAATCCTTTTCAAGAGGAGGAGTATGATATGATATTGACAAGCCATAAAAGTGTTTCTAAGAGTTCAGGGGTCTATTTGTTAAGTTTGAAAACTTGTAGACAAATTTGGAAGCTTGGAAAGCTGTTTGGGCACTTCAAGGGGTCAAATTGGCAAGTTAGCAAAATAGAAGCAACTTGGGACGCAACCTTCTGTGAAGCTTGCGGCCGCAAGGGTCTAAAGGCTTGCGACCGCAAGGTGCCCAGAAAAGCTGCCGTTTTGTTTTGTTTTAATTGTTTTACTGTTTGGGTATTTTTAGGTTTTAGTTTCCTTTTTATTTAGGTTTCTTGTTTCTAAAGTTTAGGTTTAAGAGTTTCCTTTTAAATTAGTTTTCTTTTCCTATAAGAATTAGGATTTATTTTGTAAGCCTATATAAAGGCATTATTAACCATCGTTTGGGGTAGAATTTTGATTAATAAAATTGAGTTAATTTTCTGGTTAGAAAATTGTGTTCTTATTTGAGTGTCCTGGATTGGAAGCTCGGATTATAAACATCGTGGATTCGTTGTTTATAATTGAATTCGACTTATCAGTTGGAAAATCATCCCAATTGTGGCGTCATTCACAATTCCAAGGTTCGCTATCTCGAAGGCGTTGGTCGCGAAGTCATTCATCCTAAAACCTTTCTAGGAGTTCTTGGGTCTTTCATCATTTGGTATCACAGCAATCCTAGTTACGGTAATTCCATTCTATCTTAAATTTTTGCGTATTATCGTTCTAGTTGTTAAACCCTAATTGTTCTAGGGTTTATTATTAAAAAAAATTGTTACTGCTCACTGCTTATCGCTCACGTGGTATCGTTTCACGCCTTATTTAAAAAAAAATAAAAATTATTGTGATTTTATTATCCTTTTAGTTGTCTTGAACTTGGATCATCAATCCTTGTTTAATCGTGTTGTTTTTCAATTTTGAAATCCTAATTGTTCTAGGATTTGTTACTTATAAATTTTTTTAAAAAATGTGACTTTGAGTGCATACACGCAAGGGAGTGAATCACCAAAATAATCAGCATGTCCGAACTACCTAAACCATTGGCTATTGATGATTGGACGGAGTTTTTTCGAGAGATAGCGGGTAATGAGTTCGTGATTGAGGGATTGAGAAGAATTGAAGAAAGATATGGCATCGTTACTCATGTGCCTTCAACATCAAAACCATCTTTTATAAATACCACAAAGTTGCAAAAGAGCTTGAGTGAATGGAAGATTGAAAATGACATAATTGAAAAAGAGAAAATTGAAAAAGAAAATATTGAGAAAGAAAGTATTGAGAAAGAGAAAATCAAGAAGGAGGAGGAAGATGCAGAAAGGGTGGAGAAGGAAAAAAAGAAATAAAATTAATAGTGGTTCGAGAAAACTTGAAGCTATCGCAAATATACGAAGACCCGTTTGATTTTGCAGCTTCAAATTTGTCTTGTTCTTGGTTAATCAAACGGATGATCGATGTCTACTTCTTCTTAACTCAATGGGCGGATTGGATGGATTTGTCTCACGGGCGATCATCGGGTTCGTGCGGATTTGAGGACAAATCCTTTTCAAGAGGAGGAGTATGATATGATATTGACAAGCCATAAAAGTGTTTCTAAGAGTTCGTGGGGTCTATTTGTTAAGTTTGAAAACTTGTAGACAAATTTGGAAGCTTGGAAAGCTGTTTGGGCACTTCAAGGGGTCAAATTGGCAAGTTAGCAAAATAGAAGCAACTTGGGACGCAACCTTCTGTGAAGCTTGCGGCCGCAAGGGTCTACAGGCTTGCGACCGCAAGGTGCCCAGAAAAGCCGTTTTGTTTTGTTTTAACTGTTTTACTGTTTGGGTATTTTTAGGGTTTTAGTTTCCTTTTTATTTAGGTTTCTTGTTTCTAAAGTTTAGGTTTAAGAGTTTCCTTTTAAATTAGTTTTCTTTTCCTATAAGAATTAGGATTTATTTTGTAAGCCTATATAAAGGCATTATTAACCATCGCTTTGGGGTAGAATTTTGATTAATAAATTGAGTTAATTTTCTCGGTTAGAAAATTGTGTTCTTATTTGAGTGTCCTGATTGAAGCTCGGATTATAAACATCGTGGATTCGTTGTTTATAATTGAATTCGACTTATCGCTTGGAAAATCATCCCAATTGTGGCGTCATTCACAATTCCAAGGTTCGCTATCTCAAGGCGGGTCGCGAAGTCATTCATCCTAAAACATTTCTAGGAGTTCTTGGGTCTTTCATCATTTGGTATCACAGCAATCCTAGTTACGGTAATTCCATTATATCTTAAATTTTTTGCGTATTATCGTTCTAGTTGTTAAACCCTAATTGTTCTAGGGTTTATTATTAAAAAAAATTGTTACGCTCACCTCGCTCATCGTTATCGCTCACTCATCGTTTCACGCCTTTATTTAAAAAAAATAAAATTATTGTGATTTTATTATCCTTTTAGTTGTCTTGAACTTGGATCATCAATCCTTGTTTAATCGTGTTGTTTTTCAATTTTGAAATCCTAATTGTTCTAGGATTTGTTACTTATAAATTTTTTTAAAAAAGGTGACTTTCAGTTCATACACGCAAGGGAGTGAATCACCAAAATAATCATCATGTCCGAACTTCCTAAACCATTGGCTATTGATGATTGGACGGAGTTTTTTCGAGAGATAGCGGGTAATGAGTTCGTGATTGAGGGATTGAGAAGAATTGAAGAAAGATATGACATCATTACTCATGTCCCTTCAACATCAAAACCATCTTTTATAAATACCACAAAGTTGCAAAAGAGCTTGATTGAATGGAAGATTGAAAATGACATAATTGAAAAAGAAAAAATTGAAAAAGAAAACATTGAGAAAGAAAGTATTGAGAAAGAAAGTATTGAGAAAGAGAAAATCAAGGAGGAGGAAGATGGAGAAAGGATGGAGAAGGAAAAAAAAGAAATAAAATTAATAGTGGTTCGAGAAAACTTGAAGCTATCGCAAATATACGAAGACCCGTTTGATTTTGCATCTTCAAATTTGTCTTGTTCTTGGTTAATCAAACGGATGATCGATGTCTACTTCTTCTTAACTCAATGGGCGGATTGGATGGATTTGTCTCACGGGCAGATCATCGGGTTCCGTGTGCGGATTTGAGGACAAATCCTTTTCAAGAGGAGGAGTATGATATGATATTGACAAGTCATTAAAGTGTTTCTAAGAGTTCAGGGGTCTATTTGTTAAGTTTGAAAACATGTTGACAAATTTGGAAGCTTGGAAAGCTGTTTGGGCACTTCAAGGGGTCAAATTGGCAAGTTAGCAAAATAGAAGCAACTTGGGACGCAACATTCTGTGAAGATCCGGTGCTTGGCAAGTTAGCAAAATAAACTTCCTCAACTTTGACATGAAGAAAAAATTCATGATGATAGGAATTTGTTTCTTTTGTTGTCATGAAAGATCCGGTGCTTATCAATGTAGTCAAATGGTGAGAGAGTTTAGGCACCAAAACAACATAATCACATCTTTTGCTCCAAAAAATAACTAGAAATATTATAAAATTATATTAAATATTATCAAATCAGTAGTGTAGCATTCAAATGAAGTGAGATATTTTAATTTGAAAATTGAAAAAGGTTTT
>CM028380.1:97442203-97484047 GCA_013146195.2 Codonopsis lanceolata | reverse complement strand
CTCAATCACGAACTCATTACCCGCTATCTCTCGAAAAAACTCCGTCAATCATCAATAGCCAATGGTTTAGGAAGTTCGGACATGATGATTATTTTGGTGATTCACTCCTTGCATGTATGTACTCAAAGTCACCTTTTAAAAAAAATTTATAAGTAACAAATCCTAGAACGATTAGGATTTCAAAATTGAAAAACAACACGATTAAACAAGGATTGATGATCCAAGTTCAAGACAACTAAAAGGATAATAAAATCACAATAATTTTTATTTTTTTTTTTAATAAGGCGTGAGCAGTGAAACGATATAGTGAGCTTGATAACAATTTTTTTTAATACCCTAGAACAATTAGAGGTTCGCGGCGATAATCGCAAAAATTTAAGATAGAATGGAATTACCATAACTAGGATTGATGTGATACCAAATGATGAAAGACCCAAGAACTCCTAGAAAGGTTTTAGGATGAATGACCCATGACCAACGCTTCGAGATAGCGCGAACCTTGGAATTGTGAATGACGCCACAATTGGGATGATTTTCCAGCGATAAGTCGAATTCAATTATAAACAACGAATCCACAATGTTTATAATCCGAGCTTCAATCCAGGACTCAAATAAGAACACAATTTTCTAACCGAGAAAATTAACTCAATTTTATTAATCAAAATTCTACCCCCAAACGATGGTTAATAATGCCTTTATATAGGCTTACAAAATAAATCTTAATTCTTATAGGAAAAGAAAACTAATTTAAAAGGAAACTCTTAAACCTAAACTTTAGAAACAAGAAACCTAAATAAAAAGGAAACTAAAACCTAAAAATACCCAAGCAGGTAAAACAATTAAAACAAAACAAAAGCCTTTTTTGGGCACCTTGCGGTCGCCTTTAGACCCTTGCGGCCATTCCGCGAAGGTTGCGTCCCAAGTTGCTTCTATTTTGCTAACTTGCCAATTTGACCCCTTGAAGTGCCCAACAGACTTTCCAAGCTTCCAAATTTGTCTACAAGTTTTCAAACTTAACAAATAGACCCTGAACTCTTAGAAACACTTTTATGGCTTGTCAATATCATATCATACTCCTCCTCTTGAAAAGGATTTGTCCTCAAATCCGCACATGAACCCGATGATCTGCGTGAGACAAATCCATCCAATCCACCCATTGAGTTAAGAAGAAGTAGACATTGATCATCTGTTTGATTAACCAAGAACAAGACAAATTTGAAGCTGCAAAATTAAACGGGTCTTCGTATATTTGCGATAGCTTCAAGTTTTCTCGAACCACTATTAATTTTATTTCTTTTTTTTCCTTCTCCACCCTTTCTGCATCTTCCTCCTCCTTCTTGATTTTCTCTTTCTCAATATTTTCTTTCTCAATATTTTCTTTTTCAATTTTCTCTTTTTCAATTATGTCATTTTCAATCTTCCATTCACTCAAGCTCTTTTGCAACTTTGTGGTATTTATAAAAGATGGTTTTGATGTTGAAGGCACATGAGTAATGATGCCATATCTTTCTTCAATTCTTCTCAATCCCTCAATCACGAACTCATTACCCGCTATCTCTCGAAAAAACTTCGTCCAATCATCAATAGCCAATGGTTTAGGAAGTTCGGACATGATGATTATTTTGGTGATTCACTCCCTTGCGTGTATGCACTCAAAGTCACATTTTTTTTTAAATTTTATAAGTAACAAATCCGAGAACAATTAGGATTTCAAAATTGAAAAACAACACGATTAAACAAGGATTGATGATCCAAGTTCAAGACAACTAAAAGGATAATAAAATCACAATAATTTTTATTTTTTTTAAATAAGGCGTGAACGATGCCAGTGAACGATAACGATGAGCGATGCAAGTGAGCAGTAACAATTTTTTTTAATAATAAACCCTAGAACAATTAGGGTTTAACAACTAGAACGATAATACACAAAAATTTAAGATAGAATGGAATTACCGTAACTAGGATTGCTGTGATACCAAATGATGAAAGACCCAAGAACTCCTAGAAAGGTTTTAGGATGAATGACTTCACGACCCAACGCCTCCAAGATGACTCGAACATTGGAATTGTGAATAACGCCACAATTGGGATGATTTTTCAACTGATAAGTCGAATTCAATTATAAACAACGAATCCACGATGTTTATAATCCGAGCTTCAATCGGGACACTCAAATAAGAACACAATTTTCTAACCGAAAATTAACTCAATTTTATTAATCAAAATTCTACCCCAAGCGATGGTTAATAATGCCTTTATATAGGCTTACAAAATAAATCTAATTCTTATAGGAAAAAAAACTAATTTAAAAGGAAACTATTAAACCTAAACTTTAGAAACAAGAAACCTAAATAAAAAGGAAACTAAAACCCTAAAAATACCCAACAGGTAAAACAATTAAAACAAAACAAAGCGGCACTTTTACGGGCACCTTGCGGTCGCAAGCCTTTAGACCCTTGCGGCGCAAGCTTCCGAAGGTTGCGTCCCAAGTTGCTTCTATTTTGCTAACTTGCCAATTTGACCCCTTGAAGTGCCCAAACAGCTTTCCAAGCTTCCAAATTTGTCTACAAGTTTTCAAACTTAACAAATAGACCCCTGAACTCTTAGAAACACTTTTATGGCTTGTCAATATCATATCATACTCCTCCTCTTGAAAAGGATTTGTCCTCAAATCCGCACGAACCGATGATGCGCGTGAGACAAATCCATCCAATCCGCCCATTGAGTTAAGAAGAAGTAGACATCGATCATCCGTTTGATTAACCAAGAACAAGACAAATTTGAAGCTGCAAAATCAAATGGATCTTCGTATATTTGCGATAGCTTCAAGTTTTCTCGAACCACTATTAATTTTATTTCTTTTTTTTCCTTCTCCACCCTTTCTGCATCTTCCTCCTCCTTCTTGATTTTCTCTTTCTCAATATTTTCTTTCTCAATATTTTCTTTTTCAATTTTCTCTTTTTCAATTATGTCATTTTCAATCTTCCATTCACTCAAGCTCTTTTGCAACTTTGTGGTATTTATAAAAGATGGTTTTGATGTTGAAGGCACATGAGTAACGATGCCATATCTTTCTTCAATTCTTCTCAATCCCTCAATCACGAACTCATTACCCGCTATCTCTCGAAAAAACTCCGTCCAATCATCAATAGCCAATGGTTTAGGAAGTTCGGACATGATGATTATTTTGGTGATTCACTCCCTTGCGTGTATGCACTCAAAGTCACATTTTTTAAAAAAAAATTTATAAGTAACAAATCCTAGAACAATTAGGATTTCAAAATTGAAAAACAACACGAATAAACAAGGATTGATGATCCAAGTTCAAGACAACTAAAAGGATAATAAAATCACAATAATTTTTATTTTTTTTAAATAAGGCGTGAACATTAACGATGAGCGATGAGTGAGCAGTAACAATTTTTTTTATAATAAACCCTAGAACAATTAGGGTTTAACAACTAGAACAAATAATACGCAAAAAATTAAGATAGAATGGATTTACCGTAACTAGGATTGTTGTGATACCAAATGATGAAAGACCCAAGAACTCCTAGAAAGGTTTTAGGATGAATGACTTCGCGACCCAACGCCGAGATAGGCGAACCTTGGAATTGTGAATGACGCCACAATTGGGATGATTTTCCAAGCGATAAGTCGAATTCAATTATAAACAACGAATCCACAATGTTTATAATCCGAGCTTCCAATCACTACAAAAAAGCAGGGCAAGCGCAGCGAGAATATTGCAACGGAATTGAATTCGGTTACAATATGAGTGGACAAAAAAATTTAACGAGGAAACCCATTAGCCGCGTCTTTTTTGGGGAAATGTTGGAGGAAAAAAGATGTCAAATATTGAAGCGAATTTTGCAACGAAATTGAATCGGTTTCAATGTCGTCTAATTTTGCAATGGTTTTGAAGCAGATGAGCTTCGTTTCGGTTTTCCTTTTCAAGTTCAGTTGCATTTATTAATATAAGATTTTTATATTTTGAAACTAAAAAAATTGACATTCTAGTCTCTTGCCCTAAGAAACTCGCATAATCTCTGCGATCACTGTCGTCTTTGCCATCCCGCTCGTTGCCGGCCGTCGCATAGCCACCTGCAAGCACTCAATGTCCCAATCCCCAAACTCTCTCAGCCCCTCGCACTCAGTCACTCGCCTTTAGCCACTAGCATAGCATACCCTGTTCTTTGCATCTGGTAAGCAACAAGACACAATTCTCTATCTCCTGTATCCTCCCAACATACATGCCCGTCTCTCAGCCTCTCCCCAATTGCTCACAAACTGCAATTTTGTTCTGATTTGGTAAGATTGATCTATAATTATTGATTCATTGTGAACCCTAATTTATTTGCGTAGCTATCAGTCATTGGCTTTTTTTCAATTTCAACTTTTATTGGCCTTTGGGTTTTCAATGTTGAATTAATTGACTATTTTGGTGGATTTGAAGGCTAACCTTGACTATTTTGCAGAGATCGACTAGAAAGGGAAACCCTTGGAATAATCTTATTATTATTTTCTGGTTGTGCATTGCATTCCAATTTGCAGTAGCTTATTTCTAGATGGGTTATGTGTTTTACTCTTAGGCATAAGTTGGTAGTGCTTAACAAATTTGAAGGTTAAGGCAATGTAGGTGAACTACGTACTATCCAGGAATTATACAACTGCCCAAATCAATATCTCACACTACCATGTTTTCGACAAGTTATAAAAGGCGTTATAGAAGCTTAAGTATTATATGGTCTCTCTCTCTATATATATGTGATAAGCTCACAAACAGTAGCAACATTTAAAGTGGTAGAAAGTATGGACCTGTTACTTTGTGTATGTTGTATCTTGGTAGTTTAACTGTTCATATGAGCCTTGGCTGGACCTGTTACTTTGGAGTATGGACATGTTACTTTGGTGTTGGATCCATGACTTTAAAGTAAATGTTCTATAATTACTTTAAAATTTCTTTTAAGTTTGGTTGGATTCAAATGACCTGTAGGGGACCAAGCAAGAAATTGAGGGCGTTTTTGAATGCTATTAATTAACTTCTTAGAAAAGGCTAGCAACACTTCCGTGCCCAGTTAACAATTTGAGCACACCACACATTGCTTCCATATTATTGGCTTTAGAATTGTTCACTTCAACATTCCAGTCCTTCCAAATATGAAAGACATAGAACAGAACCAATAGATCGAAGAAATGCAGGTTTTCGCCGACTATATCAAGTGTGAAAGGAGGGTTAGCATTTCACATCTAGCCAGCAAGCCCAACCAATTCATAGATTTGGAACCAATACTGCAGATTATTGAGGATTTGAGCATTGGAGATCGAGGAGGAGATTTTGGTTGTCTGATGCATTTGTAATTCTGTTTCTTAACGAGATAAAGATGATTTAGTCTTCTATAGGTCAATGTACATGATCAATAGAATTGAAGGAAGAAGAAAAATAGCACCAGTTCTTACAGGAGTCCATGTAGTAGTTAAATGTAAAAAATGGGGATCATCTAGCTCTCTCAAGTCTCAATTCTGCAGGTAGAGAAATGCAACAGCCATGATTAGGGGATATGTTTGATTATATCAGAAGATTTTTGGTTGATTCCTTCATGCCTCACTTGAATTGTTCCTAATGCATTTCATCACCTTTTGGTTGAGCTGTGTAAATTTTTACTTGTGTCAAGAAGCTAGATAAGGCTCTTTTTTGTTACTGATATAATCTTGTTTGTTTTGTAGAATAACATTATAAAATATTCCCATATACTTGACAAACAATTACAGAGTATATTTTATCCTCATGAACATTTTTGATGGTCTGGTGTGTTTTACATGCCCGATATGCACACCATAATAACCTTGTTTTTTGATTTTGAGTATAAAGCCACTAAAGGGTAGCTTTCTACCCTTTCATACGCCTCATATCTGGTATCGAGCTCCATTAACAGTATGATGAAGCTCTGTTGGCATATCCTCACCATAGTCTATGTTTTCATTGGGCTATTGCATCATTTATGACGACCCGATTTAAGAATCACAACTTTCTTGGCTTCGATATGTCTTCAGATCATTTGATAGCTCCCACTTAATGGCTCCAAAATCTTCTTAATTATCTAGCCCAAAATTGGAATTCTGGACAGATTTTGGATAAAACTCTCCCTAGAAAAATAAAATAATGATTCCAATGTCTCGAGGACATGTTTTTGATGTCTACGTCGAAAAATAGGGTAGTTGGACAACAACACTATTTTCCTAATTATTTCAGCACTCTAACTTGAGGGTTAATCTACCACCCGCCATGGACATAAGGTTGGCTTTCCAAGCCGAGAGTTTATTTGACAATTTCTTAATAATGTGATTTAAAGTATTTCTAGTAAACCGATTATGCAGCAGGGAATTGCCTGCTCGGTACACTGCAAGATATTAACCTTTTGTCCAGACTTTTGTTGTTCCTCCATATTCTTGCGCCTACTTTCAAACCACGTCTTGGCTTCCTTATGCAGACTCTTGATGGACACCAATATACAATCCTTTGTTTCTCCGTATCCCCGGTTATCCCTATTCAAGTACAAAGATTTCTTTCGTAAATTACCCGTCAGTATCTCATCTTCTGTCTCTACCTCATAATAAACTATCAAGCTGCTCAGTTTATCCCAGTACATCTCTTTCTGGGTTTGGGCAATTTCAATCCACTCTTCAAACCCTTGGACTTCAACTTTACAATCGTAAGATCCTGTACAGTCTTCTCTGACCAAACAAACGTTGATTTTCTGTTGACCAATGATACCTTGGTCGCACGGTAAAGTTTACCTAGCTCCCCTTGTGAGATGTACATGGGCTTCTCCCACCTCTCTATGAAATCAGGAAACTCCCTTGGCCTCAAAGCCCAGGGCATCTCAGCTGGTGCTCCTGTTTTCGTAAAGTCAACAGCCATTGAGTTAAGGTTTGCCAAATGAAGGCATTTTCAACTCATGGCTTTATCTGGCTCAAGACGCTCCGCAAATGGTTATTGGCATATAAGGTTAACTGCAGAAACTGTCTATCTCTGACAGAGTAAGAAAATATACACAAGACTCTGTGCTACTTCAGGACCCTTGTGTACTAGACTATTCATTAGTTTAGACTTTTTAGTAGACTAAACTTGAGATGCATTTGAGATTCTTTTGTTTTACTGAATGTTATCTTACAGATCTCTCGAGGTGGAGATGAAAGAAAAAGTAGGGTGAAGAATTACGAATATGGACCTTATCCTATTTCCTTTTTTTTTTTGGAGAAGTGAACACCATAATCTCCTATGTTCTAGGGATTTGAAGCTTCTCTAGCCTGAGTTCGGTGAACTAAGCTCAACTCTTTTTCTCTCGACCAAACAAGGTATTCTTCTCTCTCGATTTACAGCTTTGTAAAGGGAAGAGTAAGCTCTTTTTTGGTGATTTATGCGTGCAATTATGAAATGTAATCCAAGAGTGTGTTTGTAATTTAAATTTAAATGTTAGTTGCTCTGTTCTGATAGTTCCATAAGGAAAGTGAGAGAGATAGAGAGAGAGAGAGCCATGGCAGCTCGAAAGAGAGCTTCATCAGAGACTACACGCAGACCTCTATCAACAACGGCAACAACGGAACTTCCACCCAAACCTCAAACAACCACCACCACTACCACCGAGCCTCAGATCGCGCCTTCCAAATCAGGCCCAATTCTGAAATTCTCCCTCCTCTTTATAATTCCCTACTCTTACCTAATATTTTACCACAACGAGAATCGAATCCGAGCTCAAGAGATCAATCCTCATCAATGCCGCCGTCGGCTTAGCCGGCTTCTTTGTTACCTAAAGATGATCCGGTGGCTTCTAAATCGTCCTCGGGCGTAATATGTTTGGTTACGATATCAATAAGAAGGGTACCCCTCAAGGCTTAATCAAAGTACCTGATGTTAGAGAATAATATCTTTTAATTATTCTTGTTGATTTGTAATAAGTAATTAGTGGTAATTACCTTGTAGAGTTCTTTCCTAATTGTGTTACCTTCCTTGTATAGGTTTCGTGTATCCTACTCCTAGTGTAACTCTAATTGTAAATTCCCTATAAATAGGTGATTTATTCAATGGAAAGGCTATGCCATTATTCCTAAACTTTCTTAGTTTCTACATGGTATCAGAGCTCTGCTCCTAAAACCTTCTTCCTCTTCCTCTAGCCGCCGCCCTAAACACCCCCTACAATGGCTGATGGAAATCACTCTCTCACCGTCAAAAACCCTCTTGATCCCACCCAAACCTTCGACCTCATCAATATCTCCCACCACAACATCACCAAACTCACCTCCACCAATTACATAGCTTGGAAACTCCAAGTTGAGGCCACCCTCATTGGCTATGACCTCTACAAGTTTGTAGACGGTTCACACCCATGCCCGCCTCCCACTGTCCTCACCAAGGATGCCCAAACATCCAGGGCGTTCCCACCCCAAACCCCCACTACCAGCCTTGGATTCGCCAAGACAAACTCCTCTTTGGGGCTCTTGTTGGCTTCCTGTCTGCTCCCCTGGTTCCTCTGATCCAACAGGCCGCCACTGCTCGTGAAGCTTGGGACATCCTGGCTCATACCTATGCTCGCCCAACTCGCGGTCACATTAAACAGATCAAAGATTACCTCAAGCGAGCAACCAAGGGCACTCAGTCGATCACCGACTACATGCAGTCTGTCAAGAGTCGGGCTGATGAACTTCGCTGGGCAAACCTCTTGACCACGAGGATCTCATTGAGACCATCCTCGGTGGTTTGGATGATGACTACCGCCACATCGTGGATGTGGTTGAAGGACGGGATACCCCCATCTCGTTTGATGAGCTTCATGAAAAACTCATCAATCGCGAGCTTCTTACGGCCTTCGTCCTTCTTGCACCCTACTGGCCAACCTGCTGCGCACCAAGGAGCAATAGCTCGACTCGGCAATCCTCCTCGCAAGCTCGGTATCGGCCGCCTCGCAACCTCGGCCACCTTCCCAACCCTCGGCATCGCTCCTCGGCCACAACGGCCGTATCTAGGCAAGTGTCAAGCATGTCGCCAACAGGCCACTCGGTTACTCTGCCCAAACTTTCAAGCGATCGCCACCACCTCTATGCCCGCTACTCCCAACTCGGCAAGTGGCTCCAAGTGGCAACCACGGGCTCACCTTGCAACCACGGAAGACACGGGGACACCGAGCTGGCTACTCGATAGCGGTGCCTCTCATCATGTCACTAGCGACCTCGGAAATCTCTCGCTACACTCCAACTACACGGGCATGGATGACATGGTCATTGGTGATGGTACTGGGTTAACTATTTCCAAAACTGGTTTCTCCTCCCTTCATACACCCTCACACACTTTTTCCCTTCATAATGTTCTATTTGTTCCTGACATGAAAAAGAATCTTATATCCATATCTCAATTTTGCATCTCTAATAAAACCTCTATTGAGTTCTTACCAACTTCTTTTCATGTGAAGGATCTGGCGGCGAGGGAGAATATTGTTGGCCGGACAGATCTAAGGGCGGTGTGTATGAATGGCCGAGCACAGTCTCCCGCCCCACCCCTCTGCTTGTGTCAGCTCCAAAGTCTCTCATCAGGACTGGCATCATCGTCTTGGCCATCCGTCTGGCCCCATCCAAAGTCAGATATTATCTAGCCTAGGTTTAGCTTTAGACACTGCTCGCACTCCTATTCATTGTAATGATTGCCTTTCTAATAAAAGTCATAAAATTCCTTTTCATCAAAATACTATTGTGTCTACTCTCCCTCTTCAAACTATTTATACTGATGTTTGGACTTCCCCCTTCCCTCTATTGATGGGTTCAAATACTATGTGATCTTTGTTGATCACTATACCCATTACATCGGCTTTACCGCTCGGACTCAAATCGAGGTTGCCACCATCTTTCCCAAATTTAAAGCCTTAGTGGAAAATTATTTTAAAACCACCATAGTCACCCTTTACTCGGACAATGGCGGCAGTATATGGGGCTTGCCGGTGACTACGGCTTGGCCCTGTCGCCCATGGCATCTCTCACCTTACCTCGCCCTCACACCCCGAACACAATGGGTTCTCGGAGCGTCGTCATCGCCACATTGTTGAGGCCGGTCTCTCCCTTCTCTCGTGCTTCTCTTCTGCCCTTGGTCGTTTGCCTTCCAAACCGCGACCTATCTCATAAATCGACTACCTACACCCACCCTTGCTCGCCGGTCCCCTACCATAAACTTTTTGGCTCTCTAGAACTACGCCAAGCTTCGTGCTTTTGGTTGTCTCTGTTATCCTTGGCTCGTCCTTACTCCGCCAACAAACTCGATGCTCGCTCCACTGTGTGTCTTCCTTGGTTACTCGATCACTCGAGTGCCTATCTCGCTATGATCCGAGCACCACCAAGCTGTACATATCGCGTCATGTTCGCTTTGTCGAGTCCACCTTTCCCATGTCCACCCGGTCACCGACCACCTTTCGCCTGCAGACACCTATGATAGTGAGTCTTGGCTACCCCTCATGAGGTGCTCGGTCCCTCAAACACAGGTTGGCGCTCGGTACCCTGTGTGGCTCACGCCACTAATCATAATTTGGTTGATCTCGGCTCGCCCTGACCCCCCACATCGACTCACTGCAGAGGATACCACTTCTCTGCTCCTTGTCCGTGCCATTTGCTCCATCCTCCTCGGCAACCGATGCGTGCTCGAGGATCACCCAAATGCTGCAAGTCCCGCTGCTACATTGGTTCCCATGCCCGCTCCACTCTTGCCTCTTGCTCCGCTCATGCTGCTGGCACATCCTCCATAGTCACTCGCTCCAAGAACAACATCTTCAAACCGAAGATTAAAATGAGTCTTTCGGCTCAGCTAGCAGTGGACAGTGAACCCACGTGTGTTACTCAGGCTCTCAAGGATGTGAAGTGGCGTCAGGCCATGTCTGAAGAGTTTGATGCCCTTGCTCGCAATGGGACTTGGGATCTAGTCCCTTCCGAAGATGCTCGCAATATAGTTGGCTGTAAGTGGATCTACCGTATCAAGAGACATCTTGATGGTACGTTGATCGCTACAAAGCTCGCTTAGTAGCCAGTAGCCAAGGGATTTCACCGGCGACCGGGGGTTGACTACCACGAGACTTTCGGCCGGTGGTTAAACCGACCACTGTTCGTCTTGTTCTCTCACTGGCCGTTTGTCAAGGATGGGATCTTCGTCAACTGGATGTGAACAATGCCTTTCTTCAAGGCAACCTGTCCGAGGAGGTATTCATGGCTCAACCGCCTGGGTTCACCGATAAGGACAAACCTCAACATGTGTGCCGACTTCGCAAGGCTATTTATGGTCTCAAGCAGGCTCCCCGAGCATGGTATAATGAGTTGCGTCAGTTTCTTCTTGCCTCACTTCGGCGACACATCGGCTCATCTCCTTGTATATGTGGATGACATCATTGTCACTGGTGGGATCGGACATTCATCTCTATGCTCGCTAAAGGATCTTGGTGATCTTCACTACTTTCTTGGGGTTGAAGTGTTAAGCTGCTCTTCTCCCAGGTATATAGCTATCTTGCACCTCGCCTATGACTCTTCACACAGCATACCTCTTGCTATCGCCTACCTTGACTCTTCATGCTCTCTCCGATGCACTGACAACAAACCTCCCGATCTCTGACCATCGGCCTTGCGGTCAACAAACTCTCCCGAATGCATAGCACAATTGCGGTCAAACAAGTATCTCGCTCGCTCCTCCTCCTTCATCGCCATGCCTTTACCGATGCCGACTGGTGCCGAACAAGGATGACTTCACATCCACCTGCCTACATTGTCTATCTTGGCAAAGAACCCGATCTCCTCGAGCTCCAAGAAACAACGCACTATAGCTCGCTCCTCGGAATGTCAAGTCTGGATTGTCTTTTCTTAGCGAACTCGGTCTCGCCTCCTCGACTCAACCGGTCATTTACTATGACAATGTGGGCGCTACGAGTCTTTGCTCTAACCGGTTTTCATACTCGCATGAAGCATGTGGCTCGGACTTTCATTTCATTCGGCAACAAGTTCAGGATGGGCTTATGCGAGTTTGTCATGTCTCCTCGGCCGATCAACTAGCTGATGCTTTGACCAAGCCTCTTGCTCGCAACGGTTTCATCACTTACTTCACAAGATTGGTCTCTCCTCTCGGACGTCCATCTTGCGGGGGCATGTTAAAGAATAATATCTTTTAATTATTCTTGTTGATTTGTAATAAGTAATTAGTGGTAATTACCTTGTAGAGTTCTTTCCTAATTGTGTTACCTTCCTTGTATATGTTTCGTGTATCCTACTCCTAGTGTAACTCTAATTGTAAATTCCCTATAAATAGGTGATTTATTCAATGGAAAGGCTATGCCATTATTCCTAAACTTTCTTAGTTTCTACACCTGAATCCCTTGGTATTGTTGTTGGGACTGTTTTCTTGGTCGTGGCCATCCTATTTCAATATTTTAATTTTACAGCAGATTCAATGTGGCTTGTTGAGTATAATGCAGCTTTAGCATCCATCTGCTTCATGATCTTACTTGGTTTTGTCGATGATGTCCTTGATATTCCTTGGAGAGTGTAGGAAGCTGGTATTGCCGTCGGTTGCCGCGCTTCCCTTGTTGATGGCGTATGCTGGGCATACAACTATTATCATACCAAAGCCCCTTCTTTCCTATGTTGGTCTAGAGATCTTGGATTTAGGATGGATTTATAAATTATACATGGGACTCTTGGCTGTATTTTGCACAAACTCCATCAATATTCATCTTTGGTTTAAATGGCCTTGAAGTTGGTCGACAGGTTGTTATAGCATCTGTAGCTTCGATCCTAAATTCTGGTGCATAACATTATGCAAATTGGAGCCTCTAGTGATCCTGAGTATAAGCAGGCCCATGCATTCTCCATTTACCTTGCTCAACCATTGCTTGCCACATCATTGGCTTTACTTTCTTACAATTGGTATCCATCTTCAGTTTTTGTTGGTGACACATACACATACTTTACTGGAATGGCGATGGCCGTTGCTGGTATTTTAGGCCATTTCAGTGAAACACTCCTAATATTCTTTCTACCTCAAGTTTTGAACTTTCTCTTATCACTACCTCAGCTTGCAGGCATTATTCCTTGTCCAAGGCATCGGCTGCCAAAGTTCGACCCTCAGACAGGACTGCTGACAGGGACGAATGATGGAACACTCGTGAACTTAACCTTGAGACAATTTGGCAGAATGTCTGAAAAGTCTCTTTGTATCCTACTACTAGTTTTCCAGGTCATCGCCTGCTGCTTCTGTTTCATGCTGAGGTGGTTACTCACTGGGTGGTACAAGTGAGGTAGCCATTTTTAGTGCCAAAGTAGCTTCAAAATTTTCAGCCCATATCAAATCATATTTTTTTATAGATGTTGTATGTTTTTTATACAGATTTCAAGAAAGCTTCAACAGAAACAAAAGATAGCTTGTTCAATTATCTGCTTAAGGGTTAACAAGAAGAGGTAGACAACCTTACCAAGAGAGCAAAATTTGGAGAAAATGCATTCCTTAATATAAACTAGAAACTTTATGAATCTACATATCCTTATCCAGTTGTTGCTTCTATTGCAGTAAGTATAAACTTGTTCTATTTAGGCTGTTTTTTTTTTTTTAAGCATTACCTACAAGCAAAATCATATTATAACAGCTGCCTTTGGACAACATACCACATTGAAGGCCTTAATCTAGGGATGAGTTTGTGAGTAGACAAGGGGAAATAAGTAGTGTGCAACTCTGTGAAAACCTCTGTATATAAGAGAAAGCTTGATGCAGCCTCAATGGCCTCCACTTCAATATTAAATAAAATGACGTTTGGGAGTGGTTTGAAAGAGCTCTCGTGTTCTTGGAGGTTTATTCTCTTGAATGAGTATCATGGCCAAACAGTATGTCTTTAGCCATTTAGCAATATTGGAAAGTGATTCATGGAGGTGTTCGAACAGTGTTCCACATTACCATTAATGGTTGGTTCTAGTGCATCTTTTACTTGATGTGTTGATCTTCTTGGCATCTTTATGGGCTTTGACAATGGGTTGTGTTGGGGGAGTTGCTATCACGCATTTGTGTAGAGATTGGTGTGCTTTTTCAATGAACCTTTTATTTTTAAGCGAATTTGTGTTAATGTCTTTGTTTTCCACTCACGAATTGATGAAACTCCAGACCTCCTATCTTGTAAGACGTTTTCTCCCTTAACAAATTTTTTATCACTTTTCTTTTCATAAGACTAGCGGATATATAGAGGGTGATATCAAGATTTCAGGGTATCCAAAGCAGCAAGAGACATTTGCTTGAATTTCTGGATACTGTGAACAACATGACATTCACTGTCCTAGTGTTACTATTTACGAGTCCTTGCTCTACTCAGCTTGGTTGCGTTTGCCTGCTGATGTTGATTCACAAACCCGAAAGGTTGGTTACTTGGTAACATTTTAGCTTTGGTAGGTTACAATTTAAGGATCAATGCAGATGTTTTAAATCTTGATTTTGTTTTTTCGCAGAGGTTTGTAGATGAGGATATGAAACTTGTGGGCGAACCCTATTAAGGATGCAGGTTGGGTTGCCGGGGTTTAATGGTCTTTCCACGGAGCAGCAATAGGCTAACCATTGCGGTGGAGCGT
The DNA here is from genome assembly GCA_013146195.2 of Codonopsis lanceolata. Taxonomy (NCBI): domain Eukaryota; kingdom Viridiplantae; phylum Streptophyta; class Magnoliopsida; order Asterales; family Campanulaceae; genus Codonopsis; species Codonopsis lanceolata. Next base: position 97,469,422 of record CM028380.1, on the reverse strand, counting down.
GGCGAACCCTCCATTATATTCATGGATGAGCCAACTTCAGGGCTTGATGCTTGAGCTGTTGCCATTGTAATGCGAACTGTAAGGAACACAGTTGACACCAGAAGAACAGTTGTATGCACCATCCATCAACCATGCATTGGCAGTCACTTAGAGCCCAACAAATGCTGCGGAAATGAAGAAAATCAAAACTGATTTCAAGCTAATGCAAGAGGAAATTCAGACACTTAGAGCCCAACAACCTCCACCAACGTCTATGTAGTTTAACAGTTAGACAATGTATTTTATTAATCACTTGGAGGCTCTCAACATTCGCTATATTTTCATGTAATCCAACACTTAAACAATGACTTTTGAATGAAATGCTTAAACTTGAGTTGTTTTAAATGTTTGATTTAAGATTTAATTTTTTTGTAAAATGTGAATTATGAAAATGTTCAATCAGGTACGATAATATATATAAACAGAAATATATGAACATTGTAATGGAAAATTCTGTTGTAAAAATGCAACGAAAAAGTCTGTTACAAGAATGCAACAGAAAATACAACGAAAAAAATCTGTTGCATTCATGAAAACAAAAAATGCAACGAAAAAAATATGTTAAAAGAAAATGCAACGAAAAAAATCTGTTGCACGAATGCAACAAAAAAAGTTTGTTGCAAGACTGCAACGGAAAAAAGTTTGTTGCAAGAAATGCAACAGAAAAAATTAGTTGCTATTTGCAACAGACGTCAAATGTCCTTAGAAACATATTTGCAACCGAAAAATTTGTAATTGCAACGCTCGGTTTTCGTTGCAATATCATGCAACGGAATACATACGGTTGCATAAAATTAGCAACGAGGGTTTTCCAAACGGAATTTGCAACAAACTTTTTCTGTTTCAATCGTCTAACATTAACGATGAACAGTAACCGTGAACGATAACAATTTTTTTTTAATAATAAACCCTAGAACAATTAGGATTTAACAACTAGAACGATAATACGCAAAAAATTTAAGATAGAATGGAATTACCGTAACTAGGATTGCTGTGATACCAAATGATGAAAGACCCAAGAACTCCTAGAAAGGTTTTAGGATGAATGACTTCGCGACCCAACGCCTTCGAGATGACGCGAACCTTGGAATTTAGAATGACGCCACAATTGGGATGATTTTCCAACTGATAAGTCGAATTCAATTATAAACAACGAATCCACGATGTTTATAACCCGAGCTTCCAATCCAGGACACTCAAATAAGAACACAATTTTCTAACCAGAAAATTAACTCAATTTTATTAATCAAAATTCTACCCCAAACGATGGTTAATAATGCCTTTATATACGCTTACAAAATAAATCCTAATTCTTATAGGAAAAGAAAACTAATTTAAAAGGAAACTCTTAAACCTAAACTTTAGAAACAAGAAACCTAAATAAAAAGGAAACTAAAACCTAAAAATACCCAAACAGTAAAACACTTAAAACAAAACAGCGGCTTTTAAGGGCACCTTAGTAAGCCTTTAGACCTCCTTGCCGCAAGCTTCACGAAGGTTGCGTCCCAAGTTGCTTCTATTTTGCTAACTTGCCAATTTGACTCCTTGAAGTGCCCAAACAGCTTTCCAAGCTTCCAAATTTGTCTACAAGTTTTCAAACTTAACAAATAGACCCCTGAACTCTTAGAAACACTTGTATGGTTTGTCAATATCATATCATACTCCTCCTCTTGAAAAGGATTTGTCCTCAAATCCGCACACGGAACCCGATGATCTGCCCGTGAGACAAATCCATCCGATCCGCCCATTGAGTTAAGAAGAAGTAGACATCGATCATCTGTTTGATTAACCAAGAACAAGACAAATTTGAAGCTGCAAAATCAAATGGGTCTTCGTATATTTGCGATAGCTTCAAGTTTTCTCGAACCACTATTAATTTTATTTCTTTTTTTTCCTTCTCCACCCTTTCTGCATCTTCCTCCTCCTTCTTGATTTTCTCTTTCTCAATACTTTCTTTCTCAATATTTTCTTTTTCAATTTTCTCTTTTTCAATTATGTCATTTTCAATCTTCCATTCACTCAAGCTCTTTTGCAACTTTGTGGTATTTATAAAACATGGTTTTGATGTTGAAGGCACATGAGTAACGATGCCATATCTTTCTTCAATTCTTCTCAATCCCTCAATCACGAACTCATTACCCGCTATCTCTCGAAAAAACTCCGTCCAATCATCAATAGCCAATGGTTTAGGAAGTTCGGATATAATGATTATTTTGGTGATTCACTCCCTTGCGTGTATGCACTCAAAGTCACATTTTTGAAAAAAAAATTATAAGTAACAAATCCTAGAACAATTAGGATTTCAAAATTGAAAAACAACACGATTAAACAAGGATTGATGATCCAAGTTCAAGACAACTAAAAGGATAATAAAATCACAATAATTTTTATTTTTTTTAAATAAGGCGTGAACAGTACCCCGTGAACAATAACGATGAACAGTAACCATGAACAGTAACAATTTTTTTTAATAATAAACCCTAGAACAATTAGGGTTTAACAACTAGAACGATAATACGCAAAAAATTTAAGATAGAATGGAATTACCGTAACTAGGATTGCTGTGATACCAAATGATGAAAGACCCAAGAACTCCTAGAAAGGTTTTAGGATGAATGACTTCGCGACCCAACGCCTTCGAGATGACGCGAACCTTGGAATTGTGAATGACGCCACAATTGGGATGATTTTCCAACTGATAAGTCGAATTCAATTATAAACAACGAATCCACGATGTTTATAATCCGAGCTTCCAATCCAGGACACTCAAATAAGAACACAATTTTCTAACCAGAAAATTAACTCAATTTTATTAATCAAAATTCTACCCCAAACGATGGTTAATAATGCCTTTATATAGGCTTACAAAATAAATCCTAATTCTTATAGGAAAAGAAAACTAATTTAAAAGGAAACTCTTAAACCTAAACTTTAGAAACAAGAAACCTAAATAAAAAGGAAACTAAAACCCTAAAAATACCCAAACAGTAAAACAGTTAAAACAAAACAAAACGGCAGCTTTTCTGGGCACCTTGTGGTCGCAAGCCTTTAGACCCTTGCGGCCGCAAGCTTCACAGAAGGTTGCGTCCCAAGTTGCTTCTATTTTGCTAACTTGCCAATTTGACTCCTTGACGTGCCCAAACAGCTTTCCAAGCTTCCAAATTTGTCTACAAGTTTTCAAACTTAACAAATAGACCCCTGAACTCTTAGAAACACTTTTATGGCTTGTCAATATCATATCATACTCCTCCTCTTGAAAAGGATTTGTCCTCAAATCCGACACGAACCCGATGATCCGCCCGTGAGACAAATCCATCCAATCCGCCCATTGAGTTAAGAAGAAGTAGACATCGATCATCCGCTTTGATTAACCAAGAACAAGACAAATTTGAAGTTGAAGCCGCAAAATCAAACGGTCTTCGTATATTTGCGATAGCTTCAAGTTTTCTCGAACCACTATTAATTTTATTTCTTTTTTTTCCTTCTCCACCCTTTCTGCATCTTCCTCCTCCTTCTTGATTTTCTCTTTCTCAATACTTTCTTTCTCAATATTTTCTTTTTCAATTTTCTCTTTTCAATTATGTCATTTTCAATCTTCCATTCACTCAAGCTCTTTTGCAACTTTGTGGTATTTATAAAAGATGGTTTTGATGTTGAAGGCACATGAGTAATGATGTCATATCTTTCTTCAATTCTTCTCAATCCCTCAATCACGAACTCATTACCCGCTATCTCTCGAAAAAACTCCGTCCAATCATCAATAGCCAATGGTTTAGGAAGTTCGGACATGATGATTATTTTGGTGATTCACTCCCTTGCGTGTATGAACTTAAAGTCACCTTTTTTAAAAAAATTTATAAGTAACAAATCCTAGAACAATTAGGATTTAAAATTGAAAAACAACACGATTAAACAAGGATTGATGATCCAAGTTCAAGACAACTAAAAGGATAATAAAATCACAATAATTTTTTTTTTTAATTAAGGCGTGAACAAGACCATGAGCGATAACGATGAACGAACAGAACAAAACAAATTTTTTTTTAATAATAAACCCTAGAACAATTAGGGTTTAACAACTAGAACGATAATACGTAAAAAATTTAAGATAGAATGGAATTACCGTAACTAGGATTGCTGTGATACCAAATGATGAAAGACCCAAGAACTCCTAGAAAGGTTTTAGGATGAATGACTTCGCAACCCAATGCCTTCGAGATGACGCGAACCTTGGAATTGTGAATGACGCCACAATTAGGATGATTTTCCAACTGATAAGTCGAATTCAATTATAAACAACGAATCCACGATGTTTATAATCCGAGCTTCCAATCCAAGACACTCAAATAAGAACACAATTTTCTAACCAGAAAATTAACTCAATTTTATTAATCAAAATTCTACCCCAAACGATGGTTAATAATGCCTTTATATAGGCTTACAAAATAAATCCTAATTCTTATAGGAAAAGAAAACTAATTTAAAAGGAAACTCTTAAACCTAAACTTTAGAAACAAGAAACCTAAATAAAAAGGAAACTAAAACCCTAAAAATACCCAAACAGTAAAACAGTTAAAACAAAACAAAACGACAGCTTTTCTGGGCACCTTGCGGTCGCAAGCCTTTTGACCCTTGCGGCCGCAAGCTTCACAGAAGATTGCGTCCCAAGTTGCTTCTATTTTGCTAACTTGCCAATTTGACCCCTTGAAGTGCCCAAACAGCTTTCCAAGCTTCCAAATTTGTCTACAATTTTTCAAACTTAACAAATAGACCCCTGAACTCTTAGAAACACTTTTATGGCTTGTCAATATCATATCATACTCCTCCTCTTGAAAAGGATTTGTCCTCAAATCCGCACAACGAACCGATGATCCGCCCGTGAGACAAATCCATCCAATCCGCCCATTGAGTTAAGAAGAAGTAGACATCTATCATCCGTTTGATTAACCAAGAACAAGACAAATTTGAAGCTACAAAATCAAACGGGTCTTCGTATATTTGCGATAGCTTCAAGTTTTCTCGAACCACTATTAATTTTATTTCTTTTTTTTCCTTCTCCACCCTTTCTGCATCTTCCTCCTCCTTCTTGATTTTCTCTTTCTCAATACTTTCTTTCTCAATATATTCTTTTTCAATTCTCTCTTTTTCAATTATGTCATTTTCAATCTTCCATTCACTCAAGCTCTTTTGCAACTTTGTGGTATTTATAAAAGATGGTTTTGATGTTGAAGGCACATGAGTAACGATGCCATATCTTTCTTCAATTCTTCTCAATCCCTCAATCACGAACTCATTACCCGCTATCTCTCGAAAAAACTCCGTCCAATCATCAATAGCCAATGGTTTAGGAAGTTCGGATATAATGATTATTTTGGTGATTCACTCCCTTGCGTGTATGCACTCAAAGTCACATTTTTTTTAAAAAAATTTTATAAGTAACAAATCCTAGAACAATTAGGATTTGAAAATTGAAAAACAACACGATTAAACAAGGATTGATGATCCAAGTTCAAGACAACTAAAAGGATAATAAAATCACAATAATTTTTATTTTTTTTAAATAAGGCGTGAACAGTACCCCGTGAACAGCAACGATGAACAGTAACCGTGAACAGTGACAATTTTTTTGTAATAATAAACCCTAGAACAATAAGGGTTTAACAACTAGCACGATAATACGCAAAAATTTTAAGATAGAATGGAATTACCGTAACTAGGATTGTTGTGATAACAAATGATGAAAGACCCAAGAACTCCTAGAAAGGTTTTAGGATGAATGACTTCGCGACCTAATGCCTTCGAGATGATGCGAACCTTGGAATTGTTTGTGGCGACCCGGCCCGGGCCCGAGATGGGACCGAGGGTCAGACCGCCTAAATAAGGAGGGAAACAAGTAGACAATTAAACATGCAAGGACTTAATTTACAAAAACGACGTGACGCAACATTAGAGACGTAGCACGCCTCGGCACCAAACGGCCGGATATTTTTAAAACTTTTGAACCTGATAAACAGTTAAGCAATATAACCAAGTCTTCGGCGACACTACAAGCCGGAACCCAAGCTAACAGTTTATGGACAAGGATTAAAGAAGAGCTAATAGCATGCTCAGCGGAAGACTAATACGTGGAGGAATAATAACAAGTTAACCAAAGCTCGGCTTACACAATGCCGGCACAAAAAGGGTTACAAGTACTACAAGTATTAAACTACTAGCAGTTAATAAGATTTACAATCAAGTTCTACACAAATACCCAAGCATAGTCTAGTTGACTTGCTTAACCCGTCGTCCTTACAAAATAATAAACAAGAGTAAGAGGCCATCAAAAACCACCTCTTCAAGAATCAACGGTCACCAAAAAGGGGGCACAAGGCACGAACACAGCTAGTCAACGAGCAGGACCTGTCTTGCTAGGATCTAAAGCAGTAAAGGGGAAAGGGTAAGTCATAAAGACTTGTAAGCTATTAATCATGCATGTCATGGCAAGATGCATCATACAAGGCAAGATATCGTCACAAGCATAGAATCATATATCCAGGATGCACATTGTTTCACATAAGTGCGCATAAATAAATCACATAGGATAAGGATATATGGAGAGCCCCGCTACGTAGTTCACTGCACAAGCGTTATACGGAATGTGCGGCGGGTATCGAATGTGTGTAAGTACATCGATCTTCCGAGGAGATGCAGGGATAGTCACCGGTGATGCTCTTAAATGATTACGGCATGGGAGCTACTTCCCATGGGCGTGTGTGAACAAAGACGGGATGCCAGCTGGACTCATGCAATGCCAAGTAATGTATACTTAACAAAATTCTCAAGTAGAGAACGAGGTCGACAAGAGCGATCTCGTTCAAGACAAGTAAATTATTCTCATCAATAAACAAGTAGGGTTGAGTTCGACAAGAGCGAACTCACATGTCAATTAGTCATTCTATAATATGACATTCAAGATCAAGCAAGGCAATCAATTCAAGTTCAAAGTCTAGAATTATTATTCTTAGGGAAACGCGTTTCGAACGTCGTAGGGATTAATCTGTGAGCCGGTATTGTTCAATAGCTCGCTAATCTTGACTCCGTTGAGTCGTCTCTAACAGTTCATCCAATAGAGTTAGGACGCTAAATGCATCACAAACCCTTTTCTAAGTTCTCGTATATGATCGGTAGGTCATTAATCCATTTAACGACCGTAGTTAATAATTGTCGATAATTCGAATTCAAGGGACCTTAGAATCATTCTTTCAAGGTTAATAAAATGCAAGGGTCCAAGAACGTTATTTATTCGTAGGGAAACATAGAACACAATTCATTCTAGGCCTAGGACCCAATTCAATAGGATAGTCAATACAAGACATAGGAAACCCTAGAAACCATAATTCCCAAAAGTTATCAAAATCTATTAATCCAAGAACATTAGTTGTTCCTAAGGAAGCATAGAACATAATTAATTCTAGGCATAAGTCTCAATCAACAAGATGGACATATTATTCAAAATCCCAAAAGACCAATTCATTCACAATCATGGCTTGGACATGGTAGAGCATGGAAATCAAAAGAAAAGGGGGAAACATGGCAAGTCTAGCATACAACCTAAGGGGAAATTAATAGCTTACCTTCACCAAGGAAAAAGAAGGTTGGAGCACAAAGTAATCGGATGGAAACGATCTCCTCGTCGGTAGCTTCACTCCGGTAGTCTCGGTTTGGCAAACGGAGGTCGGGAGCTCAATCTAGGGGAGAGACACACACCAATCTCACCTATTCTCTACACACACTAACCATGGCAAGAGAGGGGAGAAGAAATCTGATAATGGGGATTAAAGGCTAAGTCAACAAGAGAGAGGCTTTTTATACCTTGCATGGATTGAGTGGAAATCCACATGTCAAGAGGAGAGGCTCCCATTTTCCACTTGTCAAGAGGAGGTTACTTGGGATTAAGACTAATCTAGCTTGATTAGGGTTTAATAGGTTGGATTAGGGCCAATTAGGAAGGAGGTTTAAGTGGCTAATTGGGTCACAAAAGCTGGAAGGAGGAAAATCCCGTAGAGCTGATCAGGAAGTGAGGCGGGCGCCTCATGCCTGGCCATGCGGCCGCCTCAGATACTGGGAAGGGTGCCATTTTTCATTTGCTCTCAGTACTTGGGGCGGGCGCCTCACTCGAGCCATGCGGCCGCCTGAACTTCTGGAGCATCAAAACTTGACCTAAACAAGTCCTAAATGGTCCCAAGCTCATGGGCAACCATTCTAGGGTCTAACATAACTCAAAACATGTCCGAAACATACCCGAACAACACCCGGAACAAGGTAGGACAAGGCTCGAGTCAAGCGACGATTGGTTGACGAATCAAACCCGGATCAAACGTTAAAAAAAAACTAGGGTAACTTGGGCATGAAAAAGGATTGTTTAATCATGGTTACGACTTGAATACAAGTCCGGGAACTCAAGGAACAATTCGCACGTCGAAATACGAGCAAAGCGGAGGCGGGAAATCGCTAAGGCCAAAACAAAGCAAGAAGGTTTCTAAACTTCCAATCAAGCTTACTAGGATCAAGGCGAGTGTTCTAAGTCATCTATGAAAGACAATAGAACCCTAACGAGTCTTGGTTGAGTGCAAATCAAGCTAAGGCAACACTCAAGGCATAACGGCAAGGTATGCTAAGCATAGAAGGTATTCAAACGACAAGGAAGCATAATAATAATAATACTGAGCCGGACATGGACAAAAAGAGATATCTAATCATGTTAAGGCATAATATACACAAGTTATTAAGGTATAAAACAAGTAATGCAAGTAATGCAAGTAATGGGTTTGGGTTCTCACATCCTCCCCCACTTAAAGGAATTTAGTCCCTAAATTCTACAGAGTCATCGAATAGGAAAGGGTATTTCTCTCATATCAAGCTCGGTCTCCCACGTGGCTTCCTCAATATCATGATTCTTCCACAAGACCTTCACCAAGGGAATTTTCTTTGTCCTCAACACTTGCTCTTTCGTGTCCAGAATCCTCACCGGCTTCTCATCATAAGAAAGGTCAGGCTCAAAAGTAATCTCATCATAGGTAAGGACATGCGACTCATCCTTCAAGTATTTGCGTAGCATCGAGACATGAAAGACGTCATGAACATCCGATATAGAAGCGGCAATGCTAACCGATGCGCCAAGCCAAAGCTCCAATCCTTTCTAGGATCTCGAATGGTCCAATGAATCGAGGTGAAAGTTTACCCTTCTTCCCAAATCGCTTAGTACGCGTCGGGCGATACTTTCAAGAACACATAGTCACCAACACGAAATTCTAAGTCGCGTCTCAGGTTATCCGCGTAGCTCTTACACTGGTGTAAGCAATCTATCTCTAATAAGTTTCACGCTCTAATAAGCTTCCGCTGTTGCACCATTTCCGAACCCCAAAGTTTAGCTTCACCAACCTCATCCCAAAGAAATCGGTGAGCGACACTTGCGCCCATATAAAGCCTCGTATGGCGCCATCTCAATATCTTGGTTGGTAACTATTATTGTATGCAAATTCGGCTAACGGTAAATGGGAATCCCAACTACCCTTGAAATCCATGGCACAAGCACGCAACAAATCCTCCAGTACCTGAATCAATCTCTCCGTGACCATCGATCGCGGTGAAAAGCCGTACTAAAGTTTAACCGTACCCAAAGCCTCTGCAAGGAATGCCAAAATCTAGAAGTGAACACGGGGTCTCTATCAGAAACAATGCTAAGCGGAATGCCGTGCAATCTCACGATATCTGGACATACAACGCCAACCGACTCAAACTATAAGTCATCGCAGGGATAAAATGTGAAGATTTGGTCAACCTATCCACAACAACCCAAAGCGCATCGAAACCTCGGCGAGTGCGTGGCAATCTGTCACAAAATCCATGGTGATATGCTCCCACTTCCACTCCGGTATCTCAAGTGGCTGAGTAAACCGGCAGGTCTCTGGTGTTCGCCCTTAACCTGCTGACACGTCAAGCATCTAGACACATAGTCTGCTATTTCTCTCTTCATCCCATTCCACGAATTGTCTCTTCAGTCCCTATACATTTTAGTACTCCACGGATGTATAGTATACTTGGCCTTGTGAGCCTCATCAAGAACCATACGCTTAACCCCATCGGTAGAAGGCACACAAACTCTACCCCGAAAAGTCAAAATCCCATCGGTGTTCAAAGCAAACTCCGGTGTCTTACCATCACCCAAGCCATCAATAATCTTCCCTAACTCAGAATCAGAAACTTGAGCCTTCTTAATCAACTCAAACAATGCAGGCGTAGCACGCACGCTAGCAAAGATAACCCTATGCTCATTCGCAACTGGACTCCATTCTCGGACGTCCTCAAGCATCTTCCACTCCTTCATCATCAAACAAGACATATCGCCTTCCTACTCAAGGCATCCGCAACAACATTAGCTTTCCCCGGATGATATGAAATAATGCAGTCATGATCCTTAAGTTTCTCCATCCATCGCCTCTGTCGCATATTCAACTCTTTTTGTGAAAAGAGATACTTCAAACTCTTATGATCGGTGAATATCTCAAACTTAGCCCCGTAAAGATAATGCTTTCCACTTGTGAAGCGCAAAGATGATAGCTGCCAGTTCAAGGTCATGTGTCGGGTAATTATGCTCATAAGGTGATAGCTTCCTCGAAGCATAGGCAATAACTCTCCCGTTCTGCATAAGCACGCAACCCAAGCCTTCTAACGAGGCGTCGCTATAAATCACAAAGTTCTCACAACCACTAGGCAATGCCAAGATAGGAGCCGTAGTCAACCTCCTTTTCAACTCCTGAAAACTAGCCTCGCACTTATCACTCCATATAAAAGTAGACTTCTTCTGAGTCAAATTAGTCATCGGAGTAGCGATCTTGAAAACCCTCAATGAACCTACGGTAATAACCTGCCAGGCCCAAGAAACTACGGACCTCGGTCACCGTACTAGGCGTCTTCCACTTAGTAATCGCCTCAACCTTGGATGGATCCACCGCGATACCATCTCTAGACACCACGTGCCCTAGGAAAGAAACTTGCTCAAGCCAGAAAGCACACTTACTAAATTTCGCGTAAAGCTGCTTCTTCCGCAAGATAGAAAGAACTTCTCTCAAGTGATTCGCATGTTCCTCTCGTGACTTGGAGTACACAAGAATGTCATCAATAAATACCACTACAAAGCAATCGAGATACTCATGGAAAACCCTATTCATCAAGTCCATGAAAACTGCAGGTGCGTTGGTCAATCCAAATGGCATCACAACAAACTCATAGTGACCATAACGCGTACGGAAGGCCGTCTTCGGGACATCCTCCGCTCTAACCCTCAACTGGTGATAGCCGCTCCTCAAGTCAAACTTGGAATAGACAACTGAACCCCGAAGTTGATCAAAAAGATCGTCAATGTGAGGCAAGGGATACCTATTTTTGATAGTAACCTGGTTCAACTGTCGATAGTCTATACAAAGCCGTAAACTACCATCCTTCTTCCTTACAAACAACACCGGTGCACCCCAAGGAGATACACTCGGTTTAATGAACTCCCTATCTAGAAGTTCCTGCAGCTGATCCTTCAACTCTCGCAACTCCGCCGGAGCCATACGGTAAGGTGCCCTAGAAATAGGCGAAGTCCCTGGCAATAGTTCAATACAGAACTCTAGTTCTCGGTCGGGAGGCAAAGCATACTCGGAAGAAAAGACATCGGGGAACTCATTAACTACCGGAATATCCTCTAGCTTAGCAGAAGACATGCTAGTATCAAGAACACAAGCTAAATACCCCGTACACCCGCGCGATAAGAGTTGTCTAGCCCGCAAAGCAGAAATAATATGAACCCCACTCATAGCATGATCACCCGAAAACACAAACTCCGGAATACCGGGCATGGCAAAAGTTACTTTCTTACGGCGGCAATCAACTAAAGCATGATGTACACATAGCCAATCCATACCAAGAATCACATCAAAGTCTCTAATAGGCAATACTACCAAATCAGCATGCAAGACTCGATCATGAACAAGCACATCACAGCCTCTATAGACCTCAGACGCCAACAAGCAATCACCCAACGGTGTAGACACCTCAAGCACATAAGGTAACTGGGCAAAACACATAAATGTTCTAGGAAATGCGATGCAACATAAGAATGGTAGAACCGGGATCTATAAGAACTCGAGCATGATGACCGAAGGCCGAAGAGTACCTCCGATCACAGTAGACTCGGGAACACCTCGTGATCAAGCGAAGACACGAGCTCGCGCCTTAGGGCGCCCATCGCTATCCCTCTTGGACCCAGGCTGCAGCCGACGACTGGAATGAGGCTGCTCTAGACTTAGGACAGTCTTTGAGCCGATGATTAGGATCTCCACAACTAAGACACGTGCCAAGTCTGGTCCGACACTTCTCGCTAGAGTGCCCAATCTTATTACAATAAGAACAAACCAATGGTCCTCCGCCTGATACAGTCCTTGCAGGAGTAGGAGCACTACTACCGCGACTCTCGAGGCGGGCGCCTATCGACCACCGGGCCGATGCCTATTCGACCACCACCGGCGGTTTGCCCCGGTAGCGACCGATTTCGTAAGATCGACCTCTAGGCCGCCTCTACCGCGAAGATAGCTGCCTTGAGAAGGCATGATGCTTCGCCTGTGCTCCTCAATGTCTCGCTCGATCTCATACGCACGATCTACCGCACTCCGTGTCTGCTAACTGTAGGGATAACAACTGCTTTCACGTATTCGGTCTTCAACCTTCACGAACCTCACGGGTCCTGTGTCTCTCATCTTGCACCGATGTGCACAATAACGGACAACTCAAGGTGAATTTAGAAGAATACTTGAGCTATAGACATGGAACCCTGCTCCAATTCCTCGAATTCTTTCTCCTTCATTTGCCTAATCACTGTAGGCACATAAGTAGCCCTAAACTCTGCCTCAAATGTAGGCCACACCTGCGCCACCCGATTCAACTCCCAACTAGCAAGTAGAACCTCCCACCAATGATTGGCGGCTCCTCTAAGCTTATAAGCAGCTAAGATCACTTTCTCCTCATCCGTGCAATCCAGTGTTGCAAAGATTTTCTTCACATCCTCAAGCCATAGCTCGGCCATACTAGCATCCGCCTCTCCCTCAAAAGATGGAGGCTTCATTTTCAAGAATCTTTCTAACACAGCGTTATTCCGTGCCCTAGCACCCTGGTGGTATATCGCCACGCGGTGGCGACACTCTCGCCTCCTGATTCGGGGGTGGTGGTGGAGGAGGTACATTCTGACCCTGGCCAAGCTGGGCCATCTCGGTCATAATCTCTGTCATACGACGGTACAAATCCGCCATCTGAGCATTCATGCCCACTGGATTCGGTGGTGGAGGTGGTAACTCCACTTCAGGTTCCTCAGGAACTCTCCTGGGTCGGCCTCTACCTCGGCCTACACGGTCCGCTCTAGGGTTCACCATCAAGCACCTATAAGAATTCACTCGACGTTAGAACATCACACCAAGAAACAACCCACCTAGGCCATGGAACCTATCCTGGCCGATAGCTAACCTAAAACAAGCTCTGATACCAACTGTGGCGACCCGGCCCGGGCCCGAGATGGGACCGAGGGTCGGACCGCCCAAATAAGGAGGGAAACAAGTAGGCAATTAAACATGCAAGGACTTAATTTACAAAAACGACGTGACGCAACATTAGAGACGTAGCACGCCTCGGCACCAAACGACCGGATATTTTTAAAACTTTTAAACCTGATAAACAGTTAAACAATATAACCAAGTCTTCGGCGACACTACATGCCGGAACCCAAGCTAACAGTTTATGGACAAGGATTAAAGAAGAGCTAATAGCATGCTCAGCGGAAGACTAATACGTGGAGGAATAATAACAAGTTAACCAAAGCTCGGCTTACACAATGCCGGCACAAAAGGGTTACAAGTACTACAAGTATTAAACTACTAGCAGCTAATAAGATTTACAATCAAGTTCTACACAAATACCCAAGCATAGTCTAGTTGACTTGCTTAACCCGTCGTCCTTACAAAATTATAAACAAGAGTAAGAGGCCATCAAAAACCACCTCTTCAAGAATCAACGGTCACCAAAAAGGGCACAAGGCACGAACACGCCTAGTCAACGAAAGCGGGACTGCCTTGCTAGGATCTAAAGCAAGAAAGGGGAAAGGGTAAGTCATAAAGACTTGTAAGCTATTAATCATGCATGTCATGGCAAGATGCAACATTCAAGGCAAGATATAGTCACAAGCATAGAATCATATATCCAGGATGCACATTGTTTCACATAAGTGCGCATAAATAAATCACATAGGATAAGGATATATGGAGAGCCGGGCCGCTACGTAGTTCCTGCATACAAGCGTTATCTGGAATGTGCGGGTATCGAATGTGTGTAAGTACATCGATCTTCCGAGGAGATGCCCGGGATAGTCACCAGTGATGCTCTTAAATGATTACCAACATGGGAGCTACTTCCCCACTGTGGCCACAAGTGGAGGCGTGTGTGAACAAAGACGGGATGCCAATGACTCATGCAATGCCAAGTAATGTATACTTAACAAAATTCTAGAGAACGAGGTCGACAAGAGCGATCTCGTTCAAGACAAGTAAATTATTCTCATCAATAAACAAGTAGGGTTGAGTTCGACAAGAGCGAACTCACATGTCAATTAGTCATTCTATAATATGACATTCAAGATCAAGCAAGGCAATCAATTCAAGTTCAAAGTCTAGAATTATTATTCTTAGGGAAACGCGTTTCAAACGTCGTAGGGATTAATCTGTGAGCCGGTATTGTTCAATAGCTCGCTAATCTTGACTCGCTGAGTCGCTCTAACAGTTCATCCAATAGAGTTAGGACGCTAAATGCATCACAAACCCTTTTCTAAGTTCTCGTATATGATCGGTAGGTCATTAATCCATTTAACAACCGTAGTTAAGAATTATCGATAATTCGAATTCAAGGGACCTTAGAATCATTCTTTCAAGGTTATTAAAATGCAAGGGTCCAAGAACGTTATTTATTCGTAGGGAAACATAGAACACAATTTATTCTAGGCCTAGGACCCAATTCAATAGGATGATCAATACAAGGCATAGGAAACCCTAGAAATCATAATTCCCAAGAGTTATCAAAATCTATTAATCCAAGAACATTAGTTGTTCCTAAGGAAGCATAGAACATAATTAATTCTAGGCATAGGTCTCAATCAACAAGATGGACATATTATTCAAAATCCCAAAAGACCAATTCATTCACAATCATGGCTTGGACATGGTAGAGCATGGAAATCAAAAGAAAAGGGGGAAACATGGCAAGTCTAACATACAACCTAAGGGGAAATTAATAGCTTACCTTCACCAAGGAAAAAGAAGGTTGGAGCACAAAGTAATCGGATGGAAACGATCTCCTCGTCGGTAGCTTCACTCCGTGGTCTCGGTTTGGCAAACGGAGGTCGGGAGCTCAATCTAGGGAGAGAGACACACCAATCTCACCTATTCTCTACACACACTAACCATGGCAAGAGAGGGGAGAAGAAATCTGATAATGGGGATTAAAGGCTAAGTCAACAAGAGAGAGGCTTTTTATACCTTGCATGGATTGAGTGGAAATCCACATGTCAAGAGGAGAGGCTCCCATTTTCCACTTGTCAAGAGGAGGTTACTTGGGATTAAGACTAATCTAGCTTGATTAGGGTTTAATAGGTTGGATTAGGGCCAATTAGGAAGGAGGTTTAAGTGGCTAATTGGATCACAAAAGCCGAAGGAGGAAAATCCCGTAGCTGATCAGAAGTGAGGCGGGCGCTCATGCTCATGCGGCCGCCTCGATATCTGGGAAGGGTTCCATTTTTCATTTGCTCTCGATTGGGGCGGGCGCCACTGAGCCATGCGGCCGCCTGAACTTCTGGAGCATCAAAACTTGACCTAAACAAGTCCTAAATGGTCCCAAGCTCATGGGCAACCATTCTAGGGTCTAACATAACTCAAAACATGTCCGAAACATACCCGAACAACACCCGGAACAAGGTAGGACAAGGCTCGAGTCAAGCGACGATTGGTTGACGAATCAAACCCGGATCAAACGTTAATAAAACTAGGGTAACTTGGGCATGAAAAAGGATTGTTTAATCATGGTTATGACTTGAATACAAGTCCGGGAACTCAAGGAACAATTCGCACGTCGAAATACGAGCAAAACGGGAGACGGGGGAAATCGCTAAGGCCAAAACAAAGCAAGAAGGTTTCTAAACTTCCAATCAAGCTTACTAGGATCAAGGCGAGTGTTCTAAGTCATCTATGAAAGACAATAGAACCCTAACAAGTCTTGGTTGAGTGCAAATCAAGCTAAGGCAACACTCAAGGCATAACGGCAAGGTATGCTAAGCATAGAAGGTATTCAAGCGACAAGGAACGCAATAATAATAATACGAGCCGGACATGGACAAAAAGAGATATCTAATCATGTTAAGGCATAATATACACAAGTTATAAAGGTATAAAACAAGTAATGCAAGTAATGCAAGTAATGCAAGTAATGCAAGTAATGGGTTTGGGTTCTCACATTGTTAATGACGCCACAATTGGGATGATTTTCCAACTGATAAGTCGAATTCAATATAAACAACGAATCCACAATGTTTATAATCCGAGCTTCCAATCCAGGACACTCAAATAAGAACACAATTTTCTAACCAGAAAATTAACTCAATTTTATTAATCAAAATTCTACCCCAAACGATGGTTAATAATGTCTTTATATAGGATTACAAAATAAATCCTAATTCTTATAGGAAAAGAAAACTAATTTAAAAGGAAACTCTTAAACCTAAACTTTAGAAACAAGAAACCTAAATAAAAAGGAAACTAAAACCCTAAAAATACCCAAACAGTAAAACAGTTAAAATAAAACAAAACGGCAGCTTTTCTGGGCACCTTGCGGTTGCAAGCCTTTAGACCCTTGCGGCCACAAGGTTCACAGAAGGTTGCGTCCCAAGTTGCTTCTATTTTGCTAACTTGCCAGTATGACCCCTTGAAGTGCCCAAACAGCTTTCCAAGCTTCCAAATTTGTCTACAAGTTTTCAAACTTAACAAATAGACCCCTGAACTCTTAGAAACACTTTTATGGCT
The DNA here is from genome assembly GCA_013146195.2 of Codonopsis lanceolata. NCBI lineage: Eukaryota > Viridiplantae > Streptophyta > Magnoliopsida > Asterales > Campanulaceae > Codonopsis > Codonopsis lanceolata. The sequence continues at coordinate 97,452,248 of CM028380.1, read as the reverse complement.
TGTCAATATCATATCATACTCCTCCTCTTGAAAAGGATTTGTCCTCAAATCCGCACACGGAACCCGATGATCTGCCCGTGAGACAAATCCATCCAATCCGCCCATTGAGTTAAGAAGAAGTAGACATCGATCATCCGTTTGATTAACCAAGAACAAAACAAATTTGAAGCTGCAAAATCAAACAGGTCTTCGTATATTTGCGATAGCTTCAAGTTTTCTCGAACCACTATTAATTTTATTTCTTTTTTTTCCTTCTCCACCCTTTCTGCAATTTTCTCCTCCTTCTTGATTTTCTCTTTCTCAATACTTTCTTTCTCAATATTTACTTTTTCAATTTTCTCTTTTTCAATTATGTCATTTTCAATCTTCCATTCACTCAAGCTCTTTTGCAACTTTGTGGTATTTATAAAAGATGGTTTTGATGTTGAAGGCACATGAGTAACGATGCCATATCTTTCTTCAATTCTTCTCAATCCTTCAATCACGAACTCATTACCCGTTATCTCTCGAAAAAACTCCGTCCAATCATTAATAGCCAATGGTTTAGGAAGTTCGGACATGATGATTATTTTGGTGATTCACTCCCTTGCGTGTATGCACGCAAAGTCACATATTTTTTAAAATTTTATAAGTAACAAATCCTAGAACAATTAGGATTTCAAAATTGAAAAACAACACGATGAAATAAGGATTGATGATCCAAGTTCAAGACAACTAAAAGGATAATAAAATCACAATATTTATTTTTTTTTAAATAAGGCGTGAACAGTACCCCGTGAACAGTAACCGTGAACAGTAACAATATATTTTTTTTATAATAAACCCTAGAACAATTAGGGTTTAACAACTAGAACGATAATACGCAAACAATTTAAGATAGAATGAAATTACCATAACTAGGATTACTGTGATACCAAATGATGAAAGACCCAAGAACTCCTAGAAAGGTTTTAGGATGAATGACTTCGCGACCCAATGCCTTCAAGATGACGCGAACCTTGGAATTTTGAATAACGCCACAATTGGGATGATTTTCCAACTGATAAGTCGAATTCAAATATAAACAACGAATCCACGATGTTTATAATCCGAGCTTCCAATCCAGGACACTCAAATAAGAACACAATTTTCTAACCAGCAAATTAACTCAATTTAATTAATCAAAATTCTACCCCAAACGATGGTTAATAATGCCTTTATATACGCTTACAAAATAAATCCTAATTCTTATAGGAAAAGAAAACTAATTTAAAAGGAAACTCTTAAACCTAAACTTTAGAAACAAGAAACCTAAATAAAAAGGAAACTAAAACCATAAAAATAACAAACAGTAAAACAATTAAAACAAAACAAAACGGCAGCTTTTCAGGGCACCTTGCGGTCACAAGCCTTTAGACCTCATGGCCGCAAGCTTCACAGAAGGTTGCGTCCCAAGTTGCTTCTATTTTGCTAACTTGCCAATTTGACCCCTTGAAGTGCCCAAACAACTTTCCAAGCTTCCAAATTTGTCTACAAAAATTCAAACTAAACAAATAGACCCCTGAACTCTTAGAAACACTTTTATGGCTTGTCAATATCATATCATACTCCTCCTCTTGAAAAGGATTTGTCCTTAAATCCGCACACGGAACCCGATGATCTGCCCGTGAGACAAATCCATCCAATCCGCCCATTGAGTTAAGAAGAAGTAGACATTGATCATCCGTTTGATTAACCAAGAACAAGACAAATTTGAAGCTGCAAAATCAAACGGGTCTTCGTATATTTGCGATAGCTTCAAATTTTCTCGAACCACTATTACTTTTATTTCTTTTTTTTCCTTCTCCACCCTTTCTGCATCTTCCTCCTCCTTCTTGATTTTCTCTTTCTCAATATTTTCTTTCTCAATATGTTCTTTTTCAATTTTCTCTTTTTCAATTATGTCATTTCCAATCTTCCATTCACTCAAGCTCTTTTGCAACTTTGTGGTATTTATAAAACATGGTTTTGATGTTGAAGGCACATGAGTAATGATGCCATATCTTTCTTCAATTCTTCTCAATCCCTCAATCACGAACTCATTACCCGCTATCTCTCGAAAAAACTCCATCCAATCATCAATAGCCAATGGTTTAGGAATTTCGGACATGATGATTATTTTGGTGATACACTCCCTTGCGTGTATGCACTCAAAGTCACATTATTTTAAAAATTTTATAAGTAACAAATCCTAGAACAATTAGGATTTCAAAATTGAAAAACAACACGATTTAACAAGGATTGATGATCCAAGTTCAAGACAACTAAAAGGATAATAAAATAACAATAATTTTAATTTTTTTAAATAAGGCGTGAACAGTAACAATGAACAGTAACCGTGAACAGTAACAATTTTTTTTAATAATAAACACTATAACAATTAGGGTTTAACAACTAGAACGATAATACGCAAAAAATTTAAGATAGAATGGAATTACCGTAACTAGGATTACTGTGATACCAAATGATGAAAGACCCAAGAACTCCTAGAAAGGTTTTAGGATGAATGACTTCGCGACCTAACGCCTTCGAGATGACGCAAACCTTGGAATTGTGAATGACGCCACAATTGGGATGATTTTCCAACTGATAAGTCGAATTCAATTATAAACAAAGAATCCACGATGTTTATAATCCGAGCTTCCAATCCAAGACACTCAAATAAGAACACAATTTTCTAACCAGAAAATTAACTCAAATTTATTAATCAAAATTCTTCCCCTAACGATGTTTAATAATGCCTTTATATAGTCTTACAAAATCAATCCTAATTCTTATAGGAAAAGAAAACTAATTTAAAAGGAAACTCTTAAACCTAAACTTTAGAAACAAGAAACCTAAATAAAAAGGAAACTAAAACCCTAAAAATACCCAAACAGTAAAACAATTAAAACAAAACAAAACGACAGCTTTTCTGGGCACCTTGCGGTCGCAAGCCTTTTGACCCTTGCGGCCGCAAGCTTCACAGAAGGTTGCGTCCCAAGTTGCTTCTATTTTGCTAACTTGCCAATTTGACCCCTTGAAGTGCCCAAACAGCTTTCCAAGCTTCCAAATTTGTCTACAATTTTTCAAACTTAACAAATAGACCCCTGAACTCTTAGAAACACTTTTATGGCTTGTCAATATCATATCATACTCCTCCTCTTGAAAAGGATTTGTCCTCAAATCCGCACACGGAACCCGATGATCTGCCCGTGAGACAAATCCATCCAATCCGCCCATTGAGTTAAGAAGAAGTAGACATCGATCATCCGTTTGATTAACCAAGAACAAGACAAATTTGAAGCTGCAAAATCAAACGGGTCTTCGTATATTTGCGATAGCTTCAAGTTTTCTCGAACCACTATTAATTTTATTTCTTTTTTTTCCTTCTCCACCCTTTCTGCATCTTCCTCCTCCTTCTTGATTTTCTCTTTCTCAATACTTTCTTTCTCAATATATTCTTTTTCAATTTTCTCTTTTTCAATTATGTCATTTTCAATCTTCCATTCACTCAAGCTCTTTTGCAACTTTGTGGTATTTATAAAAGATGGTTTTGATGTTGAAGGCACATGAGTAACGATGCCATATCTTTCTTCAATTCTTCTCAATCCCTCAATCACGAACTCATTACCCGCTATCTCTCGAAAAAAACTCCGTCCAATCATCAATAGCCAATGGTTTAGGAAGTTCGACATGATGATTATTTTGGTGATTCACTCCCTTGCGTGTATGCACTCAAAGTCACATTTTTTAAAAAAAATTTTATAAGTAACAAATCCTAGAACAATTAGGATTTCAAAATTGAAAAACAACACGAATAAACAAGGATTGATGATCCAAGTTCAAGACAACTAAAAGGATAATAAAATCACAATAATTTTTATTTTTTTAAATAAGGCGTGAACAGTAACGATGAACAAGCAGTAACAATTTTTTTTATAATAAACCCTAGAACAATTAGGGTTTAACAACTAGAACAAATAATACGCAAAAAAATTAAGATAGAATGGATTTACCGTAACTAGGATTGTTGTGATACCAAATGATGAAAGACCCAAGAACTCCTAGAAAGGTTTTAGGATGAATGACTTCGCGACCCAACGCCTTCGAGATGACGCGAACCTTGGAATTGTGAATGACGCCACAATTGGGATGATTTTCCAACTGATAAGTCGAATTCAATTATAAACAACGAATCCACAATGTTTATAATCCGAGCTTCCAATCACTACAAGAAAAGGGCAATCAATGTAATATTGCAACGGAATTGAATTCGGTTACAATATGAGTGGACAAAAAAATTTAACGAGGAAACCCATTAGCCGCCCTTTTTGGGGGAAATGTTGGAGGGAAAAAAGATGTCAAATATTGAAACGGAATTTTGCAACAGAATTGAATCAGTTTCAATGTCGTCTAATTTTGCAATGGTTTTTGAAACAGATGAGCATCCGTTTCAGTTTTCCTTTTCAAGTTCAGTTGCATTTATTAATATAAGATTTTTATATTTTGAAACTAAAAAAATTGACATTCTAGTCTCTTGCCCTAAGAAACTCGCATAATCTCTCGCGATCATCCGTCGTTTTGCCATCCCCGCTGCCGTCGATAGCCACCGCAAGCACTCAATGTCCCAATCCCCAAACTCTCTCAGCCCTCGCACTCGCTCACTCGCCTTTAGCCACTAGCATAGCATACCATGTTTTTGCATCCGGTAAGGAACAAGACACAATTCTCTATCTCCTGATCCTCCCAACATACAGGCCCGTCTCTCAGCCTCTCCCCAATTGCTCACAAACTGCAATTTTGTTCTGATTTGGTAAGATTGATCTATAATTATTGATTCATTGTGAACCCTAATTTATTTGCGTAGCTATCAGTCATTGGCTTTTTTTCAATTTCAACTTTTATTGGCCTTTGGGTTTTCAATGTTGAATTAATTGACTATTTTGGTGGATTTGAAGGCTAACCTTGACTATTTTGCAGAGATCGACTAGAAAGGGAAACCCTTGGAATAATCTTATTATTATTTTCTCGTTGTGCATTGCATTCCAATTTGCGAGCTTATTTCTAGATGGGTTATGTGTTTTACTCTTAGGCATAAGTTGGTAGTGCTTAACAAATTTGAAGGTTAAGGCAATGTAGGTGAACTACGTACTATCCAGGAATTATACAACTGCCCAAATCAATATCTCACACTACCATGTTTTCGACAAGTTATAAAAGGCGTTATAGAAGCTTAAGTATTATATGGTCTCTCTCTCTCTATATATATGTGATAAGCTCACAAACAGTAGCAACATTTAAAGTGGTAGAAAGTATGGACCTGTTACTTTGTGTATGTTGTATCTTGGTAGTTTAACTGTTCATATGAGCCTTGGCTGGACCTGTTACTTTGGAGTATGGACATGTTACTTTGGTGTTGGATCCATGACTTTAAAGTAAATGTTCTATAATTACTTTAAAATTTCTTTTAAGTTTGGTTGGATTCAAATGACCTGTAGGGGGACCAAGCAAGAAATTGAGGGCGTTTTTTGAATGCTATTAATTAACTTCTTAGAAAAGGCTAGCAACACTTCCCGTGCCCAGTTAACAATTTGAGCACACCACACATTGCTTCCATATTATTGGCTTTAGAATTGTTCACTTCAACATTCCAGTCCTTCCAAATATGAAAGACATAGAACAGAACCAATAGATCGAAGAAATGCAGGTTTTCGCCGACTATATCAAGTGTGAAAGGAGGGTTAGCATTTCACATCTAGCCAGCAAGCCCAACCAATTCATAGATTTGGAACCAATACTGCAGATTATTGAGGATTTGAGCATTGGAGATCGAGGAGGAGATTTTGGTTGTCTGATGCATTTGTAATTCTGTTTCTTAACGAGATAAAGATGATTTAGTCTTCTATAGGTCAATGTACATGATCAATAGAATTGAAGGAAGAAGAAAAATAGCACCAGTTCTTACAGAGTCCATGTAGTAGTTAAATGTAAAAATGGGGATCATCTAGCTCTCTCAAGTCTCAATTCTGCAGGTAGAGAAATGCAACAGCCATGATTAGGGGATATGTTTGATTATATCAGAAGATTTTTGGTTGATTCCTTCATGCCTCACTTGAATTGTTCCTAATGCATTTCATCACCTTTTGGTTGAGCTGTGTAAATTTTTACTTGTGTCAAGAAGCTAGATAAGGCTCTTTTTGTTACTGATATAATCTTGTTTGTTTTGTAGAATAACATTATAAAATATTCCCATATACTTGACAAACAATTACAGAGTATATTTTATCCTCATGAACATTTTTGATGGTCTGGTGTGTTTTACATGCCCGATATGCACACCATAATAACCTTGTTTTTTGATTTTGAGTATAAAGCCACTAAAGGGTAGCTTTCTACCCTTTCATACGCCTCATATCTGGTATCGAGCTCCATTAACAGTATGATGAAGCTCTGTTGGCATATCCTCACCATAGTCTATGTTTTCATTGGGCTATTGCATCATTTATGACGACCGATTTAAGAATCACAACTTTCTTGGCTTCGATATGTCTTCAGATCATTTGATAGCTCCCACTTAATGGCTCCAAAATCTTCTTAATTATCTAGCCCAAAATTGGAATTCTGGACAGATTTTGGATAAAACTCTCCCTAGAAAAATAAAATAATGATTCCAATGTCTCGAGGACATGTTTTTGATGTCTACGTCGAAAAAATAGGGTAGTTGGACAACAACACTATTTTCCTAATTATTTCAAGCACTCTAACTTGAGGGTTAATCTACCACCCGCCATGGACATAAGGTTGGCTTTCCAAGCCGAGAGTTTATTTGACAATTTCTTAATAATGTGATTTAAAGTATTTCTAGTAAACCGATTATGCAGCAGGGAATTGCCTGCTCGGTACACTGCAAGATATTAACCTTTTGTCCAGACTTTTGTTGTTCCTCCATATTCTTGCGCCTACTTTCAAACCACGTCTTGGCTTCCTTATGCAGACTCTTGATGGACACCAATATACAATCCTTTGTTTCTCCGTATCCCCGGTTATCCCTATTCAAGTACAAAGATTTCTTTCAGAATTACCCGTCAGTATCTCATCTTCTGTCTCTACCTCATAATAAACTATCAAGCTGCTCAGTTTATCCCAAGTACATCTCTTTCTGGGTTTGGGCAATTTCAATCCACTCTTCAAACCCTTGGACTTCAACTTTACAATCGTAAGATCCTGTACAGTCTTCTCTGACCAAACAAACGTTGATTTTCTGATGATCAATGATACCTTGGTCGCACGGTAAAGTTTACCTAGCTCCCCTTGTGAGATGTACATGGGCTTCTCCCACCTCTCTATGAAATCAGGAAACTCCCTTGGCCTCAAAGCCCAGGGCATCTCAGCTGGTGCTCCTGTTTTCAAAGTCAACAGCCATTGAGTTAAGGTTTGCCAAATGAAGGCATTTTCAACTCATGGCTTTATCTGGCTCAAGATGCTCCGCAAATGGTTATTGGCATATAAGGTTAACTGCAGAAACTGTCTATCTCTGACAGAGTAAGAAAATATACACAAGACTCTGTGCTACTTCAGGACCCTTGTGTACTAGACTATTCATTAGTTTAGACTTTTTAGTAGACTAAACTTGAGATGCCTTTGAGATTCTTTTGTTTTACTGAATGTTATCTTACAGATCTCTCGAGGTGGAGATGAAAGAAAAAGTAGGGTGAAGAATTACGAATATGGACCTTATCCTATTTCCTTTTTTTTTTTTTTTTGGAGAAGTGAACACCATAATCTCCTATGTTCTAGGGATTTGAAGCTTTTCTAGCCTGAGTTCGGTGAACTAAGCTCAACTCTTTTCTCTCGACCAAACAAGGTATTCTTCTCTCTCGATTTACAATTCTTCTAAACAAGCTTTCTCTGTAAAGGGAAGAGTAAGCTCTTTTTGGTGATTTATGCGTGCAATTATGAAATGTAATCCAAGAGTGTGTTTGTAATTTAAATTTAAATGTTAGTTGCTCTGTTCTGATAGTTCCATAAGGAAAGTGAGAGAGATAGAGAGAGAGAGCCATGGCAGCTCGAAGAGAGCTTCATCGTGAGACTACACGCAGACCTCTATCAACAACGGCAACAACGGAACTTCCACCCAAACCTCAAACAACCACCACCACTACCACCGAGCCTCAGATCGCGCCTTCCAAATCAGGCCCAATTCTGAAATTCTCCCTCCTCTTTATAATTCCCTACTCTTACCTAATATTTTACCACAACAGAATCGAATCCGAGCTCAAGAGATCAATCCTCATCAATGCCGCCGTCAGCTTAGCCGGCTTCTTTGTTACCCTAAAGATGATCCCGGTGGCTTCTAAATACGTCCTCAGGCGTAATATGTTTGGTTACGATATCAATAAGAAGGGTACCCCTCAAGGCTTAATCAAAGTACCTGATGTTAGAGAATAATATCTTTTAATTATTCTTGTTGATTTGTAATAAGTAATTAGTGGTAATTACCTTGTAGAGTTCTTTCCTAATTGTGTTACCTTCCTTGTATAGGTTTCGTGTATCCTACTCCTAGTGTAACTCTAATTGTAAATTCCCTATAAATAGGTGATTTATTCAATGGAAAGGCTATGCCATTATTCCTAAACTTTCTTAGTTTCTACATGGTATCAGAGCTCTGCTCCTAAAACCTTCTTCCTCTTCCTCTAGCCGCCGCCCTAAACACCCCCTACAATGGCTGATGGAAATCACTCTCTCACCGTCAAAACCCTCATCCCACCCAAACCTTCGACCTCATCAATATCCCCACCACAACATCACCAAACTCACCTCCACCAATTACATAGCTTGGAAACCCAAGTTGAGGCCACCCTCATTGGCTATGACCTCTACAAGTTTGTAGACGGTTCACACCCATGCCCGCCTCCCACTGCCCTCACCAAGGATGCCCAAACATCCAAGGACGCCACCCCCAAACCCCCACTACCAGCCTTGGATTCGCCAAGACAAACTCCTCTTTGGGGCTCTTGTTGGCTTCCCCTCGCTTCCCCCTGTTCCTCCGATCCAACAAGCCGCCACTTGCCGTGAAGCTTGGGACATCTGCTCATACCTATGCTCGCCCAACTCGTCACATTAAACAGATCAAAGATTACCTCAAGCGAGCAACCAAGGGCACTCGGCCGATCACCGACTACATGCGATTCGTAAGAGTCGGGCCGATGAACTGGCCGCCTGGCAAACCTCTTGACCACGAGGATCTCATTGAGACCATCCTCGGTGGTTTGATGATGACTACCGCCACATCGTGGATGTGGTGAAGGACGGGATACCCCATCTCGCTTGATGAGCTTCATGAAAAACTCATCAATCGCGAGCTTCTTCTCGAAGGGCCTCTCGTCCTTCTCGTGCTCCCTTTCTGCCAACCCTCGCTGCACCAAGGAGCAATAGCTCGACAACTCGGCAATCCTCCTCGCAGCTCGGATCGGCCGCCCTCGCAACCTCGGCCACCTTCCCAACCTCGGCATCTGCCCGCCACAACGACCGTATCTAGGCAAGTGTCAAGCATGTCGCCAACAGGCCACCTCCTACTCCGCCCAAACTTTCAACCGATCGCCACCACCTCTATGCCCGCTTACTCCCAACTCCTAGAAGTGGCTCCAAGTGGCAACCACGGGCTCACCTTGCAACCACGGAAGACACGGGACACCGAGCTCTACTCGATAGCGGTGCCTCTCATCATGTCACTAGCGACCTCGGAATCTCGCTACACTCCAACTACACGGGCATGGATGACATGGTCATTGGTGATGGTACCGGTTAACTATTTCCAAAATTGGTTTCTCCTCCCTTCATACACCCTCACACACTTTTTCCCTTCATAATGTTCTATTTGTTCCCGACATGAAAAGAATCTTATATCCATATCTCAATTTTGCATCTCTAATAAACCTCTATTGAGTTCTTACCAACTTCTTTTCATGTGAAGGATCTCACTGGCAGGAGAATATTGTTGACCGGACAGCCTAAGGATCTGCAGGTATGAATGGCCGACCACGCC
>CM028380.1:97404877-97442103 GCA_013146195.2 Codonopsis lanceolata | reverse complement strand
CCTGCACCTTAAGGCCGCAAGCCTGGGATTGCGCGCAAGCTTCACGAAAGGTTGCGCCCCAAGTTGCTTCTATTTTGTTAACTTGCCAATTTGACCCTTGAAGTGCTCAAACAAATTTTCCAAGCTCCAAATTTGTCTACAAGTTTCCAAACTAACAAATAGACCCCCCGAACTCTTAGAAACACTTTATGGCTTGTCAATATCATATCATACTCCTCCTCTTGAAAAGATTTGTCCTCAACCGCACACGTAACCCCGATGATCCGCCTGTGAGACAAATCCATCCAATCCGCCCATTGAGTTAAGAAGAAGTAGACATCGATCATCCGCTTGATTAACCAAGAACAAGACAAATTTGAAGCCGCAAAATCAAACGGTTCGTGATATTTGCGATAGCTTCAAGTTTTCTCGAACCACTATTAATTTTATTTCTTTTTTCTTTTCTCCATCCTTTCTCCATCTTCCTCCTCCTTGATTTTCTCTTTCAATACTTTCTTTCTCAACTTTTATGTTTTCTTTTTTCAATTTTTCTTTTTCAATTATGTCATTTTCAATCTTCCATTCACTCAAGCTCTTTTGCAACTTTGTGGTATTTATAAAAGATGGTTTTGATGTTGAAGGCACATGAGTAATGATGCCATATCTTTCTTCAATTCTTCTCAATCCCTCAATCACGAACTCATTACCGCTATCTCGAAAAAACTCCGTCCAATCATCAATAGCCAATGGTTTAGGAAGTTCGGACATGATGATTATTTTGGTGATTCACCCCTTGTATGCACTCAAAGTCACCATTTTTTAAAAAAATTTTATAAGTAACAAATCCTAGAACAATTAGGATTTCAAAATTGAAAAACAACACGATTAAACAAGGATTGATGATCCAAGTTCAAGACAACTAAAAGGATAATAAAATCACAATAATTTTTATTTTTTTAAATAAGGCGTGAACAAGAAAATAACGATGAACAAGAACCGTGAATAGTAACAATTTTTCTTGTAATAATAAACCCTAGAACAATTAGGGTTTAACAACTAGAACGATAATACGCAAAAAATTTAAGATAGAATGGAATTACCGTAACTAGGATTGCTGTGATACCAAATGATGAAAGACCCAAGAACTCCTAGAAAGGTTTTAGGATGAATGACTTCGCGACCCAACGCCTTCGAGATGACGCGAACCTTGAATTGTGAATGACGCCACAATTGGGATGATTTTCCAACTGATAAGTCGAATTCAATTATAAACAACGAATCCACGATGTTTATAATCCGAGCTTCCAATCCAGGACACTCAAATAAGAACACAATTTTCTAACCAGCAAAATTAACTCAATTTTATTAATCAAAATTCTACCCCAAACGATGGTTAATAATGTCTTTATATAGGATTACAAAATAAATCCTAATTCTTATAGGAAAAGAAAACTAATTTAAAAGGAAACTCTTAAACCTAAACTTTAGAAACAAGAAACCTAAATAAAAAGGAAACTAAAACCCTAAAAATACCCAAACAGTAAAACAGTTAAAACAAAACAAAACGGCAGCTTTTCTGGGCACCTTGCGGTCGCAAGCCTTTAGACCCTTGCGGCCACAAGGCTTCAGTAAGGTTGCGTCCCAAGTTGCTTCTATTTTGCTAACTTGCCAATTTGACCCCTTGAAGTGCCCAAACAGCTTTCCAAGCTTCCAAATTTGTCTACAAAAATTCAAACTAAACAAATAGACCCATGAACTCTTAGAAACACTTTTATGGCTTGTCAATATCATATCATACTCCTCCTCTTGAAAAGGATTTGTCCTTAAATCCGCACACGGAACCCGATGATCCGCAGTGAGACAAATCCATCCAATCCGCCCATTGAGTTAAGAAGAAGTAGACATCGATCATCCGTTTGATTAACCAAGAACAAAGACAAATTTGAAGTGCAAAATCAAAGCGGTCTTCGTGATATTTGCGATAGCTTCAAGTTTTCTCGAACCACTATTAATTTTATTTCTTTTTTCCTTCTCCACCCTTTCTCGCAAATCTTCTCCTCCTTCTTGATTTTCTCTTTCTCAATACTTTCTTTCTCAATGTTTTCTTTTTCAATTTTCTCTTTTTCAATTATGTCATTTTCAATCTTCCATTCACTCAAGCTCTTTTGCAACTTTGTGGTATTTATAAAAGATGGTTTTGATGTTGAAGGCACATGAGTAATGATGCCATATCTTTCTTCAATTCTTCTCAATCCCTCAATCACGAACTCATTACCCGCTATCTCTCGAAAAAACTCCGTCCAATCATCAATAGCCAATGGTTTAGGAAGTTCGGACATGATGATTATTTTGGTGATTCACTCCCTTGCGTGTATGCACTCAAAGTCACATTTTTAAAAAAATTTATAAGTAACAAATCCTAGAACAATTAGGATTTAAAATTGAAAAACAACACGATTAAACAAAGATTGATGATCTAAGTTCAAGACAACTAAAAGGATAATAAAATCACAATAGTTCTTATTTTTTTTAATTAAGGCGTGAACAGTACCCCGTGAACAGTAACGATGAACAGTAACCGTGAACAGTAACAAATTTTTTTTTAATAATAAACCCTAGAACAATTAGGGTTTAACAACTAGAACGATAATACGCAAAAAATTTAAGATAGAATGGAATTACCGTAACTAGGATTGCTGTGATACCAAATGATGAAAGACCCAAGAACTCCTAGAAAGGTTTTAGGATGAATGACTTCGCGACCCAACGCCTTCGAGATGACGCGAACCTTGGAATTGTGAATGACGCCACAATTGGGATGATTTTCCAACTGATAAGTCGAATTCAATTATAAACAACGAATCCACGATGTTTATAATCCGAGCTTCCAATCCAGGACACTCAAATAAGAACACAATTTTCTAACCAGAAAATTAACTCAATTTTATTAATCAAAATTCTACCCCAAACGATGGTTAATAATGCCTTTATATAGGCTTACAAAATAAATCCTAATTCTTATAGGAAAAGAAAACTAATTTAAAAGGAAACTCTTAAACCTAAACTTTAGAAACAAGAAACCTAAATAAAAAGGAAACTAAAACCCTAAAAATACCCAAACAAGAAACAATTAAAACAAAACAAACGGCAGCTTTTCAGGGCACCTTGCGGTCACAAGCCTTTAGACCCTTGCGGCTGCAAGCTTCACAGAAGGTTGCGTCCCAAGTTGCTTCTATTTTGCTAACTTGCCAATTTGACCCCTTGAAGTGCCCAAACAACTTTCCAAGCTTCCAAATTTGTCTACAAGTTTTCAAACTTAACAAATAGACCCTTGAACTCTTAGAAACACTTTTATGGCTTGTCAATATCATATCATACTCCTCCTCTTGAAAAGGATTTGTCCTCAAATCCGCACACGGAACCCGATGATCTGCCCGTGAGACAAATCCATCCAATCCGCCCATTGAGTTAAGAAGAAGTAGACATCGATCATCCGTTTGATTAACCAAGAACAAGACAAATTTGAAGCTGCAAAATCAAACGGTCTTCGTATATTTGCGATAGCTTCAAGTTTTCTCGAACCACTATTAATTTTATTTCTTTTTTTCCTTCTCCATCCTTTCTCGCATCTTCCTCCTCCTTCTTGATTTTCTTTCTCAATACTTTCTTTCTCAATATTTTATTTTTCAATTTTCTCTTTTTCAATTATGTCATTTTCAATCTTCCATTCACTCAAGCTCTTTTGCAACTTTGTGGTATTTATAAAAGATGGTTTTGATGTTGAAGGCACATGAGTAACGATGCCATATCTTTCTTCAATTCTTCTCAATCCCTCAATCACGAACTCATTACCCGCTATCTCGAAAAACTCCATCCAATCATCAATAGCCAATGGTTTAGGAAGTTCGACATGATGATTATTTTGGTGATTCACTCCCTTGCGTGTATGCACTCAAAGTCACATTTTTTAAAAATTTTATAAGTAACAAACCTAGAACAATTAGGATTTCAAAATTGAAAAACAACACGATTAAACAAGGATTGATGATCCAAGTTCAAGACAACTAAAAGGATAATAAAATCACAATAATTTTTATTTTTTTTAAATAAGGCGTGAACAGTACCCCGTGAACAGTAACGATGAACAGTAACCGTGAACATGAACAATTTTTTTTTTAATAATAAACCCTAGAACAATTAGGGTTTAACAACTAGAACGATAATACGCAAAAAATTTAAGATAGAATGGAATTACCGTAACTAGGATTGATGTGATACCAAATGATGAAAGACCCAAGAACTCCTAGAAAGGTTTTAGGATGAATGACTTCGCGACCCAACGCCTTCGAGATGACGCGAACCTTGGAATTGTGAATGACGCCACAATTGGGATGATTTTCCAACTGATAAGTCGAATTCAAATATAAACAACGAATCCACGATGTTTATAATGCGAGCTTCCAATCCAGGACACTCAAATAAGAACACAATTTTCTAACCAGCAAATTAACTCAATTTAATTAATCAAAATTCTACCCCAAACGATGGTTAATAATGCCTTTATATACACTTACAAAATAAATCCTAATTTTTATAGGAAAAGAAAACTAATTTAAAAGGAAACTCTTAAACCTAAACTTTAGAAACAAGAAACCTAAATAAAAAGGAAACTAAAACCCTAAAAATACCCAAACAAGAAACAATTAAAACAAAACAAACGGCAGTTTTTCTGGCACCTTGGTCGCAAGCTCAGAGACCCTTGGCCGCAAGGCTTCACGTAAGGTTGCGCCCCAAGTTGCTTCTATTTTGCTAACTTGCCAATTTGACCCCTTGAAGTGCCCAAACAGCTTTCCAAGCTTCCAAATTTGTCTACAATTTTTCAAACTTAACAAATAGACCCCTGAACTCTTAGAAACACTTTTATGGCTTGTCAATATCATATCATACTCCTCCTCTTGAAAAGGATTTGTCCTCAAATCCGCACACGGAACCCGATGATCTGCCCGTGAGACAAATCCATCCAATCCGCCCATTGAGTTAAGAAGAAGTAGACATCGATCATCCGTTTGATTAACCAAGAACAAGACAAATTTGAAGCTGCAAAATCAAACGGGTCTTCGTATATTTGCGATAGCTTCAAGTTTTCTCGAATCACTATTAATTTTATTTCTTTTTTTTCCTTCTCCACCCATTCTCGCTCTTCCTCCTCCTTCTTGATTTTCTCTTTCTCAATCCTTTCTTTCTCAATATTTTCTTTTTCAATTTTCTCTTTTTCAATTATGTCATTTTCAATCTTCCATTCACTCAAGCTCTTTTGCAACTTTGTCGTATTTATAAAAGATAGTTTTGATGTTGAAGGCACATGAGTAATGATGCCATATCTTTCTTCAATTCTTCTCAATCCCTCAATCACGAACTCATTACCCGCTATCTCTCGAAAAAACTCCGTCCAATCATCAATAGCCAATGGTTTAGGAAGTTCGGACATGATGATTATTTTGGTGATTCACTCCCTAGTGTGTATGCACTTAAAGTCACATTTTTTAAAAAATTCTATAAGTAACATGTGACGACCCGACCTGGACCCCAATATGGAATCACAAGTCAAGTCGTCCAAATAGGACAACAATACATGCAAAGACTCAATTATAGAAAAACGACGTGACCTTAACATTTCAGATGAAGCGACTCGGCACCAAAAGGCCGGAAATTTTTAAAACTTTTAAACCGATATAACAATTAATACAATTATACCAAATCATCGGCGACTTTACTAGGAACCTAACACTACACAGTTCATGCAAATATACCTCGACGGCTATAACATGCCGGAGAACAACATAATTAAATAAGAGCTAAAGTAATGCCCAGCGGAAGTTTTAAAACAGATGAACCATAATACATCTATACAAGGCTCGGCGTACATGCGCCTGCGCTCAAAATAGAATACAACAAGTATGGACACAAATACAAATAAAACCAAGTTCCCAAGCAAAGTCTAAATGACTTGCTGATCCCAACGTCCATACAAAAGAGAACAAAATAAGGACATCTATAAACCACAACCTCAAATCGCGTGCGATCACGGACAAGCGAGAATCTGCTGCGACACCTCAACGGCGGTACACTGAAGCAGTTCGAATCTAAAAGCAGTAAAAGGGAGGGGTAAGTCATAAAGACTTTGTGAGTGAACAATTATGCATGTCATGGCATTATGCAACATACATAGCAAGATATCATCTTTAATATCAAGTCACTCAAAGCATTCATTTAATAAACACTTAAAACACATATTCATGGTAGCACGTTGTTTCACATAGGTGCTATAAAGTAAATCACATATAAGGAGGATATGTTATGGAACCGGTGCCGCTTACGTAGCTCGCCTACAAGCGTTAACATTCGTGCCAATGATACCCGTGATGAGTGTATCAAAGTACCGAGCTCTCTCTGCTGGTTACCGAGCTTCTCTACTCGGTTACCAAGCTCTCTACTTGGTAATTAGACTTGCCAATGTGTTCTCTTGGTTACAAAGAAAGGGGCTACTTCCCACCGTGGCCAACAGGTGGGCGTGTGTGATAAAAACCCGGTATAACAACCCATCACTATCACGAGTCCCATAACTCGTGACGGCGATGCATTGTCACACCAACGACTCAATCAAATATGCCAGCTGGACTCATGCAATGCCAAGTAGATGTTTACTCGTCATGTAATCTCAAATAAGGAATAAGTTCGACAAGAAGCGAACTTATTCAACAAGTAGTTGTTTACTCATTTAAGGAATCAAACAAGAATTCGACAAGAGCGAATTCAACATGGCAAATAGATACATTATTCTACAACATGCTCTCAATCATGCATTTATTTCACACGATCTCATAAACCGCATAAGAACTCAATCGAGTCTTAAAAGCACACAAACATCAAGGCATAAGCATCAATCCATCTCAAAGTATCGTAAGCTAATTCATTAGTCTAACGAACTACATTCGTCGTAGGGATTGATTTTGGAGTCGATATTGTTCATAACTCCCTAAATTCAACTCCGGTGAGTTTTACTACATTTCAACCAAGAAGAGCATTGATGCTATATGTATCACATTGCCCGTTTCTAAGTTCTCCGTTCATTTAGACTCGATAACTAAGCCATTCATGTTCTTAAACTAACCTTAAACACAATCTCGAGTTTCAAACCCTAGTTTCGGCGATTTTGTTAAACCTTGAATTGAACCGAATTCTTTCACAAGAGTTATTCCCAAGCTTAATACAAACAACATTCATGCTTTAATAAATGTCAAAATCATAACTTCATAGAGATTTCATAAAATCATACTCACATTTTATATGTTGAATTGGAAGTTTTGTCTTCACAAAAGGTGTTCATAATCAACCCTAGAACAACTATAATGAAGGGGTCATGCTATATTATTGAACATGAAAAATTCTGGGAATTGTCACTCACCTTAGTCCTATGATTAATGGATGAAAGGTTGATTAAAGAGAGGATTGTAGTAGAGAAGATCGAGAGCTTCGATTTGGCTGTCTCGGTTCGACGATCGGACCACCGGATCTCCGGGAAATGGTCTCTCAAGTTTGTGTGACCTCCATGGACGAATTTGAGCTCAAGTCTCTGAAATTCAGCTTGCTTAATGATCAACAATGGCTGAAGGCTGAAAAAAAATGACTTATATACTTCCCAAGATGGCCCTAATCCAAGTGAAGGTTGATAAATGGCCTCTCATTGGCCAAGGCATGTGAGCCATTGATAAGTAAATGATCAAAGGCTCAAAAGGGTTGTAAACAAGTCAACAAAGGTGGGCTTTGAGTCACAATGGACGTCCAAGGGCAAGGGTGCAAGGGTCATTAACCAAAACACTCAAAAAATCTCTAAAAGCTGAAAACTGTCCAATTTCCAGATTATTGTTACTGGACAGTCGATCTTGTAAAATCGACCATAAATATCTCACACCTCCAAATGAGATGATTATTGATTATTATGAAACTAGACTCTTTAAACTATAGTTTAGCCTTTTAAATTACTCAATTTGGACTTATATTCATCAAAATATGGCTACTACAAGATCAAGTACAAAAGTTGATTTCCTGAAAACAGAATTCTGGCACAGCCGTAAGTCAAGACGTAAATGAGGTACTTATACACCTTGGAAAAATACCATATTTTACAGGAGTATCCTAACATATGTAGGTAAAACATACTAAATTTTTAGAAAATTCTTTTTAGTAGATTAGTACCAGAATTTTCCCGAAGTTCGCCCAAAAACCGGACTGAATCTGAGAAGTAATAAGTTGGTCATCTTATTTCCAAATGCAACAAGTCTATGAATGAAATGAAGTCTCTAACATGTCAAGACCTATTATAAACATGTTATAATGATGACAAACAGAAATGGGGTTTGGGTTCTCACATAACAAATCCTAGAACAATTAGGATTTCAAAATTGAAAAACAACACGATTAAACAAGGATTGATGATCCAAGTTCAAGACAACTAAAATGATAATAAAATCTCAATAATTTTTTTTTAAATTAAGGCGTGAACAGTAACGATGAACAGTAACCGTGAACTGTAACAATTTTTTTAAAAAAATAATAAACCCTAGAACAATTAGGGTTTAGCAACTAGAACGATAATACGCAAAAATTTTTAAGATAGAATGGAATTACCGTAATTAGGATTGCTCTGATACCAAATGATGAAAGACCCAAGAACTCCTAGAAAGGTTTTAGGATGAATGACTCCGCGACCCAACGCCTACGTGATGAGGCGAACCTTGTAATTCTGAATGACGCCACAATTGGGATGATTTTTCCAACTAATAAGTCTAATTCAATTATAAACAACGAATCCACGATGTTTATAATCCGAGCTTCCAATCAAGGACACTCAAATAAGAACACAATTTTCTAACCAGAAAATCAACTCAATTTTATTAATCAAAATTCTCCTCAAACAATGTTTAATAATGTCTTTATATAAGCTTACAAAATAAATCCTAATTCTTGTAGAAAAAGAAAACAAATTTAAAATGAAACTCTTAAACCAAAACTTTAGAAACAAGAAACCTAAATAAAAAGGAAACTAAAACCCTAAAAATACCCAAACAGTAAAACAGTTAAAACAAAACAAAACGGCAGCTTTTCTGGGCACCTTGCGGTCGTAAGCCTGTAGACCCTTGCGGCCGCAAGCTTCACAGAAGGTTGCGTCCCAAGTTGCTTCTATTTTGCTAACTTGCCAATTTGACCCCTTGAAGTGCCCAAACAGCTTTCCAAACTTCCAGATTTCTCTACAAGTTTCCAAACTTAACAAATAGACCCCTGAACTCTTAGAAACACTTTTATGGCTTGTCAATATCATATCATACTCCTCCTCTTGAAACGGATTTGTCCTCAAATCCGCACAAGGAACCCGATGATCCGCCCGTGAGACAAGATCCATCCAATCCGCCCATTGAGTTAAGAAAAAGTAGTCATCGATCATCCGTTTGATTAACCAAGAACAAGACAAATTTGAAGCTGCAAAATCAAACGGGTCTTCGTATATTTGTGATAGCTTCAAGTTTTCTCGAACCACTATTAATTTTATTTCTTTTTTTTTTCCTTCTTCACCCTTTCTCGCTCTTCCTCCTTCTTGATTTTCTCTTTCTCAATCCTATCTTTCTCAATATTTTCTTTTTCAATTTTCTCTTTTTCAATTATGTCATTTTCAATCTTCCATTCACTCAAGCTCTTTTGCAACTTTGTGGTGTTTATAAAAGATGGTTTTGATGTTGAAGGCACATGAGTAATGATGTCATATCTTTCTTCAATTCTTCTCAATCCCTCAATCACGAACTCATTACCCGTTATCTCTCGAAAAAACTCCGTCCAATCATCAATAGCCAATGGTTTAGGAAGTTCGGACATGATGATTATTTTGGTGATTCACTCCCTTGCGTGTATGCACTCAAAGTCACATTTTTTTAAATTTTATAAATAACAAATCCTAGAACAATTAGGATTTCAAAATTGAAAAACAACACGATTAAACAAGGATTGATGATCCAAGTTCAAGACAACTAAAAGGATAATAAAATCACAATATTTTTTTTTTTTAAAATAAGGCGTGAACAGTACCCCGTGAACATTAACAATTGTTTTTAAAAAATAATTAACCCTAGAACAATTAGGGTTTAACAACTAGAATCGATAATACGCAAAATTTTTAAGATAGAATGGAATTACCGAAACTAGGATTGCTCTGATACCAAATGATGAAAGACCCAAGAACTCCTAGAAAGGTTTTAGGATAAATGACTCCGCGACCCAACGCCTACATGATGACGCGAACCTAGGAATTGTGAATGACGCCACAATTGGGATGATTCTCCAACTGATAAGTCTAATTCAATTATAAACAATGAATCCACGATGTTTATAATTCGATCTTCTATCCAGGACACTCAATTAAGAACACAATTTTCTATCCAGAAAATCAACTCAATTTTATTAATCAAAATTCTACCCCAAACAAAGTTTAATAATGCCTTTGTATAGGCTTACAAAATCAATCCTAATTCTTGTAGGAAAAGAAAACAAATTATGTTAACTTAACTTACTTAACTTAACTTAACGTAACTTAACTTAACTTAACTTAACTTAACTTAGCAACAGCAACTTAACTTAGCAATGTAAGCGTAATCTAACTTAACGTAACTTAACTTAACAACAACTTAAACTTAACATAACTTAACATAACTTAACACCTTAGCAACTTACTCCAACTTAACTTAACTTGACTTAACTTGACCTAACTTGACTTAAGCTTAACTTGACTTGACAGCAACATAGCAACAGCTTGACAACAGCAACTTAACTTAACGTAAGTTAACTTAACTTACTTAACTTAACTTGACTTAACTTAACTTAACTTAACGTAACTTAACTTAACTTGACTTGACTTGACTTAACTTAACTTGACTTAACTTAACTTGACAACAGCAACTTATCTTGACTTAGCGGACAACTTAAGCAACTTGACTTAACTTACTTAACTTAACTTGACTTAACTTAACTTAGCAATGTAGCGTAACAACAACGTATGTTAACTTAACTTAATTTAACAACTTAAGCAACTTAAGCGTAGCAACAGCAACGTAACTTCAACTTTACTTAACTTAACTTAAGCTTGACAGCAACAGCTTAGTGGTTTAACTTAACTTAAGTTAATCTAGCGTAACGTGGCAACTTAACATAACAGCAACTTAACGTGGCGTAGCGTGGCAACTTAAGCAACAGCAATTTAACAGCAGCAACTTAACGTGGCAACAGCTTCAGCAGCAGGCAACTTAGCGTAACTTAACAGCAGCAGCAGCTTAACTTCTTAATGTAACGTAACTTATATTAAGCATTAAGTTAACTTAACTTTAACGTAACTTAACACTTAACATTACTTAACTTAACGTGGCAACTTAACGTAAGCAACTTAACTTAAGCAGCAGCAGCAACATAGCAACACCTAAATGCAAAGTAGCGTGGCAACTAGCGTAACAACAGCAACTTATCTTAGCAACAGCGTAACAGCAACTTAGCAACTTAACAGCAACCAGCTTCATGGCAACTAGCAGCAGCAACAGCAGCAGCACTTAACTTAACGCAACTCAGCTCACTTAACTTAACTCAGCAACTTAGCAGCTTAACGTGGCAACAGCGCGTGGCAGCAGCAGCGTGGCGTGGCAGCAACAAGCAACTTAGCGTGGCTTAACGCCAACAGCTTAAGCGGGCGTAACTTAGCTTCTTGGCAACTTAACGTGGCAACAGCAGCAGCAACTTGGCTTAGCTTGGCTTAAGCAGCAATATAGCGTAACAACTTAACTTAACTTAGCAGCAATGTAGCGTAACTAACAATGTAACTTAACTTTAGTAACTTAACGTAGCGTAACTTAACTTAAATTAATTTAACTTAACTTAACTTAACTTAACAACTTAACTTAACAACGTAACAGCTTTAACTTAAGCTTAACTTAGCAACAGCAACTTAAGCTTAACTTAGCAGCAACTTAACAACAGCAACTTAGCTTAACTTAACGTAACTTAACTTAACTTTAGCGACAGAATTTTTCATCGCTGAATATTTTCATAATTTAATTTTAATTTAATTCCGTGACGACGGAAAATTAAAATTATTTGTTTTGAAATATTTGTTTTTGTAAAATCCCTTTGTATCTATATATATATATATATATATATATATATATATATATATATATATATATATATATATATATATATATATATATATATATATATATATGGGAAATATTATAATAATTTTAATGAATGATATTTTATTATTAAATTAATATTTGAAATGTTAATTTAATAATATAATATCAATAATTAAAATGATTAGCATCAATATAATTACAAAAATTAAAATATTCACATTACAAGTTAACTTAACTTAACTTAACTTAACGTAACGTAACTTAAATTAATGTAACTTAACGTAACGTAATGTAACGTAATGTAACGTTACGTAACGTAACTTAACGTAACGTAGCATAACGTAACGTATTGTAATGTAACATAATGTAATTTAACTTAACGTAACGTAAATTAACGTAACTTAAAGTAATGTAACGTAACGTGACTTAACATAACACAACTTAACCTAACTTAACGTAACGTAACTTAAAGCTTTAATATTTTCGTAAAAAACTCGGTATAATATTGTGGAAGTTATATAAAATATTCACTTAAAAATAATTTTAAATAATTTTTTTTAATTTTGTACTTAAAAATAATTGTGGTAGTTAATCTTTTGATTTTTAAAATAAATTGGATTTGGCAATTTAATAATATTATATTATAAAATGTGATAATATTTAACTAGTTTTACACCCGTGCGTAGAAGGCGCTCACACTTTGTTTTTATTAAATTAAATTCAAGCAAAATAAAAACTATAAATTGAAAGTATAAATTTAGAAAATATTCAAATAAATTAAAATTATTTATTTCACTCTCCCGCTGTGCTTTCCCGCCCACACAGTTTTCCCCCAAATTCCCTCCACATAAATATGTTTTCCCAAAATTGCAAATACTCTATCTTTCTAAACTCACGGCACTCCCCCCTAATCTCAAACAATCCCTCTCTCTAAACGTACGACGGCCCTTCGCTCTCCTCCATCCTGCTATCTCCGACCAAACAACCCCTCTCAGATCCACCGCCGCCGTACAGGCCAGTAGCTAGCCCGTGTGCGTTCCAGCTCCTCTTCTCCAAACTCCACTTTCCTCTCCCCAAAAAACCCTAAAAACTCTCAATCGATCTCTCATCTCTCTCCACTCTAACTCATCACCGCCGCCCTCGCCACCGGCACCAAAGCGGCGAAGACTGAAGAACTGAAGAAGAGTAGAAGACTCTCAGCCTCGTCGTCTCACTCACTAGGATCGAGGAGAAGAGGACCTCCACTCTCCAAATGACGTGCAAAGCACGTAGCAGCCGACAAAGATCTTCGCCATCCCTGCTTGTAGATCCCGGTGTCCCCACTTTCCTCTCCAACTTCGACTCCATTTTTCAACAACTCTCTCAGGTCTACTCTTCACCTATATGTGTGTGTCTTGCATGCCTTGTGATGATTCATTTCTGCAATTGATCATGATTCATTTGACCTCTATTTCTTTATCTTTCTTAAACCACGGTTTTAGTTGTTAAATGAATGGTTGAATTTGATTTTCAATTGAGATACCGAGTTTCTGGCTCTAAGATGTAGCTGATTGTTAGCTTTGGAAAGTTAGAGATTTTTTTTGTAGCTAGTAGCTATGTTTTTACTATTTTAAGATGTTTTGATGGTTTATTTTTAGCTAGAATTGGCGGACTGTATCTATAAGGGCTCTTAATTGCGAGGATTTTGGTGCGTTACTTATACGAGCAATGTGATTTCTTAGAAGTGGATTTGAATCTGGTGGAACTACTTTAATTAGTTCTGACAGGATAGTTATTTGTGAACTTGAATTCGACGTGATTTTTCTTGAATTTTCTGAAACATGATTAGTTTGGACAGGATAGTTATTTGTGAACTTGAATTTGAATTTGAATTTTCTATAGGTGGTGTAGTCATATATAATTAGTTTATAGTCAGGGATCCAAATCCTTATGGGTTTAAGACTTGTATAAGTCTATATCTAATGTTGGAAATGAGTTGCAGTAGTTCACAACCAAGGAAATTTTGGGTTTAAGATTTCTGCTTCTCCATGTTGACCTTGTTTTGGCATTAACCTTTTAGTATAGGAGTAGAGGGTGTTAGCTTATGATAGTACTTGTTTGTACTTCTGATAAATGCATCAGTGCTCAATTTTTATTTATTTGTCATTCCAGAAATTTTAATTCTTGGCATTTATTGCACTCATAGTCACTGCAAAATCTGTTTGGTGAATATTTGTGGTAGCTATTGGGTATTAAGTCCTGACTACTGAAATTGTTTGTCATACTACAACTAACACTAATACATGAATTCTTAACTTATGCTCTTATCTCAACTAAGCTTGTTAGAAACTTACGTGGACTGAAGGTCCTGGACACAACTTAGTTCCCTTTTCTTGTTTTTTTGGTGGTGGTGGTTGTTGACTAAAAATATTGTGACAAGAAAATATGAAGAAGGAGATGAGCAATCAGTAATCTTGATTGCTCTCTGGTGTAATATATATATATATATATGAGAGTTCTTAAACATAGCCGTTACAATCAGAAAGGGGGTTAACATTTGAACAGAATAACAAAACTAACTAACGGCCCTAACTGCCAACAAATAGAAAATACAACTAACACCCTCCTGAACTAAAGAAAATTTACAACCAGCCACCCATACTTTGCAAAGTAATGGACTTCAAGAAACCTTTCAACTTGGAGTTTAGCTCTCCATATTTAACTCCAGTCCTCACTTGCTTTCCATCCCTTAATCTGTAACTGCAATTTAGGTTGCCATCTTTAACACCCTCCCCACAAGTTGAGGGTAGGTGAATGCTCACTACTCCCAACTTGGAAAGGAATCTCCAGTGCAAAGTTCTTCCCAGAAATTTGGTAAAAATGTCTGCAATTTGGCCTTTAGTTGGAATATGCTGCAAACTGATCAGACCACTAGAAATCTTTTCTCTAATGAAATGGCAGTCCAATTCTATGTGTTTGGTTCTAGCATGATACACTGGATTGTTTGCCACTGCTATAGCAGATGAGTTGTCACAGTAGATACTTACAGGTTTTGGCAGCTTGACTTCCAGATCTTTCAACAAGCTGGTCAACCAAATCACTTCACAACTAGCTGTGGCCAATGCCCTATATTCTGATTCTGTAGATGATCTAGAAACCACAGATTGCTTCTTAGAATGCCAAGAAATTAGTGAGTTTCCCAGCATCATACAGAAGCCTGTTATGGACTTTCTGTCATTAGGATTCCCTCCCCAATCACTGTCACAAAAACCCTGAAGTTGAAGATGATTGACTGAAGGCAAATAGATCCCTTGTTCTGGTGAAGCCTTAACATATCTAAGAACCCTATGTAAGGCCTTCAAGTGAGTATCCCTTGGATTTTGCACAAATTGGCTTAAACACTGAGCTGCAAAAGCCAAGTCTGGTTTGGTCACTGTAAGATAAATGAGTTTTCCAACCAATTGCATGTATTCTGTAGGATTAACAAGAAGATTTCCTTCATTTTGTAGGAGTTTCTTATTTGGGTCAAAAGGAATGGTGAGTGGTTTGGCATTTAACAATCCTGCAGCCTCAATTAGCTCCAAGGCATATCTTCTTTGGTTAAGATGAAAACCATGCTCAGATCTCATGACTTCTATGCCTAAATAGTATTTCACTTGTCCCAAATCCTTGATGCTGAATTTTTCATGCAGCAGATTCTTCAAAGAAGCAATGTTGTCTAAATCATTGCCTGCCACCAGAACATCATCAACATATACTAGAACACTAGTGAACTTTGTGCCTTCTTTCAATGTGAACAATGAGTAATCTGCTAGGGATTGAATATATCCAAGACTTAGAAGAACTTCAGTGAGCTTTGAGAACCACTGCCTAGATGCCTGTTTTAGGCCATACAGTGATTTCTTTAACAGGCAAACACTGTTTGGTTTCACCTGTGACTTGTATCCTAAAGGTAGTTGCATATAGACCTCCTCTTCCAGATCACCATGTAAGAATGCATTATTCACATCTAATTGATGAACTTCCCATTTCTGTGCAGCAGCAACAGCTAGAATAGCCCTAACAGTCACCATTTTGGCTACAGGGGCAAAGGTTTCTGAATAGTCAATGCCTTCTCTTTGGCTGTAACCCTTGGCAACCAATCTTGCTTTAAGTCTCTCCACACTGCCATCTGAATTATATTTTACTTTGTATATCCATCTGCATCCTATAGCCTTCTTTCCTTGGGGCAAATTCACTATTTTCCATGTTTGGTTTGATTCCAGGGCTGCAATTTCTTTATTCATGGCTTCAACCCAATCATTACTTTGTGCAGCTTCATGATAGGATTGAGGCTCTTGAACAAGCATTATAGAATTGACACAGGATTGCTGCATATTATATTGATTAAAGAAATGCACAGGTTTAGTAAAAACAGATGAAACAATGTAATCCTTTAGCTTGACAGAGGGATATTTAACTCTTGTTGAAACCCTACTAGCAACTTGAGGGTTGGCATTTTCTCTAGCATCTGTATGATCATCAGATTTGGCATCATCTTTTAATTCAACAGGATCATGTACATCTTCAAATTCATTAAGATTAGTGTTTGTACTATTACTGTTTTCTGGTGTATTATCATGAAACAGATTAATGTCTATCTCGAGGATGATCAAATCTCACAGATTCTTTGTTAATGAAAGGGAAGATGGATTCATGAAAGATGACATGCCTACTGATAAAGATTTTCTTGGTTTCAAGGTTGTATAGAACATATCCTTTCTGTCCTGCAGGGTACCCTAAATGGACACACTTCACATCCCTAGGAGCAAATTTGTCATTAGGATGAGCAGAAGCATAGGCTAAACAGCCTATGACTTTCAGATGATCATAAGAAGGCTTGGTGTTGTAAAGGACTTCATATGGAGATTTAAATTTCAGGGCTGTAGTTGGGATTCTGTTTATAATGTGGGTTGCAGCCAAAAGACAGTATCCCCAAAAATGGATATGAAGACTTGATTGAAACCTAATAGCTCTAGACATATCCAAAAGATGCTGGTGCTTCCTTTCAACAACCCCATTCTGTTGGGGAGTATCAACACATGAACTTTGGTGTAAAATCCCAAGGCTAGCAAGGTAAGGTATAACTTCACTATTATAGAACTCAGTCCCATGATCAGTCCTACAAAATTTAATATTGGTCTTGAAATGGTTTAGAACATAGGCATTGAACTGTTTTAACAAAGAAAAAACATGAGACTTAGTGGACATGAGGAAAGTCCATACCCCCCTTGAAAAATCATCTACAATAGTCAAGAAGTATCTACATCCATTCATGGTAGTTTTCCTATATGGCCCCCATAAATCACAGTGTATGAGATCAAAAGAAGCTTTACTCTTAATGTTGGTCAATACAAATGGCAATTTGTGTTGTTTAGCAAGGGGACAAATATCACAAGACAAAATTCTTTGAATGTCAAGATTCTTATGCTTACAAAGGGAATTTAAACCAACAATATTTTTGAGAGTACTCAAGGAAGCATGTCCAAGTCTCTGGTGCCAGCTAACAATATCTTTTTGTTCCAATGATAAGTGTGTGACATCTTATTTGCATGGTTAGCTTTGACACAGACAACAGGTTGTAATGAAAATCAGGAATATAAAACACAGTTTCTAGTGTAAGGTGAGGATTAATGTAAACCTTTCCTATGTGAGTGACTCTTACTTTAGAACCATTAGGCAGAGATAGAAAAATAGGATGATTAGTGATTTCTACATCATGCATAACTGATAAGGATGTGCATATGTGGTCAGTGGCTCCTGTATCAATAATCCAGGTATGCAAAGTATGATAAAATTTAGACTGATGGTTGTTAATAGAGGTACCTTTTTTTTTTTTTTGTTTAAAGGTTGGAGGACATAGGACCCTTAATTTTTTTAATTTTTTTAATGCCTTGAAAGGCTACAATTATATATATGATGCCTTTGGTATGGCTCGAACAATTGGTGTCTCGGGGAGGCTTTCTCTCAGTAGTTAAGTCCTGTGGTGCCTCGGTATGAATACTCAAAAGATGTGAGTAGCTAAATGGGGCCTTTGGATAAGGCTTTAACAACAACGATGCCCAAGAGGCTTGAACACCCGAAAGAGTTGAGTCCAGGTGTCTTTAGTGAGACTCGTTGTTAAGCTAGAGCTCGTTGGTAGAGGTACCTGCCATGTGTGTCATACCAACAAATTTGTGTCCACTCTGATTAGCATTATGATCTTCAGGACTATCCTTTGCTTTTAGCATGGCCATGACCTGGTTTATTTGCTCCTGTAGTTGATCTATCTTGGACACTCCCAATCCAGTCCTGTCATTAATTTCTGCATTTCCAACAGATGCAGCCTGAACTTGCATGACCTTGGAATTTGATGACTCTACCTGATTTCCTTGGCCTTTACCAACTTGTCTACCAGCAGTATTTGTCTTGGATTTGTGTGCTGGATGGTTGGGATTTCCAGGATGCCCAATTGGAAAACCCTTCAGTCTATAGCAATCCTCCTTTACATGTCCTTCCCTATTACAATAGTTGAAGAAAATTCCCTTCTTGAAAGGGGATCTAGTGTATCCTGTCTTGATTTGTGAGGGCCCAACAGGAAATCTCTCTCCCATGATCTGTGATTGCCCAAATTGATTAATGTTGGCAGCAATAGAACCAAAATCAGGCACATATCCTTGTCTTTGAGTTTCTTCCTGCCTAATTATATAATAGGCTTCATAAATGGTAGGCAAAGGCTTCATTCTCAATATTTGTCCTCTTGTGTTGACATAGCTCTCATGCAGCCCCATCAAGAACTGCATCAACTTGATTCTTGAATCTCTTGATTCTTGAATCTTGGCAGAACCACAAGTACAAAGGCACTTGCAGGCAGTAATAGGGTCTAAGGTTGCATTCTCATCCCAATAGCCTTTCATTTTATGGAAATAAAATTCGACAGAGGCAGTATCTTGTTCAAGTCTATGCAGTTCTTTCTGTAACTGAAATGCCCTATGTCCATCAATATTGGAGAATCTTTCTGCAAGTTCTTTCCAAACTGAATTGGCATCAATCACGAACTTTAGACTGTTACTGATTTCTTCTGTGACTGTGTTGAAGATCCAAGAAATGACCATGTCATTTGCTCTGGCCCATAAGGGAAAGAGTGGATCCTCCCTTTCTGGTGTTGGAAAAGTACCATTCAGAATCATGATCTTGTTCTTGGCTGACAGAGCCAATCTCGAGAGACCTCTTCCATGAATTATAATTTTCACTTCCTGTGAGCTTTGTCGCAATGAGAACCAATCCTGGATGATCATTGTTGTGTAGATATAAAGGATGCATATTGGAATCAATTCCAATTTCCATGGAAACCCCTTTGCCTTTCGAATTGGATTGGTCGATTTGGGTGGTTAATTTTTCTTCTTCCATTGTTTAGGGTTTCGAGGAAGGAGAAGAATTAGTGATGATGGGTGGATGATCTAACGCTCTGATACCATGACAAGAAAATATGAAGAAGGAGATGAGCAATCAGTAATCTTGATTGCTCTCTGGTGTAATATATATATGAGAGTTCTTAAACATAGCCGTTACAATCAGAAAGGGGGTTAACATTTGAACAGAATAACAAAACTAACTAACGGCCCTAACTGCCAACAAATAGAAAATACAACTAACACCCTCCTGAACTAAAGAAAATTTACAACCAGCCACCCATACTTTGCAAAGTAATGGACTTCAAGAAACCTTTCAACTTGGAGTTTAGCTCTCCATATTTAACTTCATTCCTCACTTGCTTTCCATCCCTTAATCTGTAACTGCAATTTAGGTTGCCATCTTTAACATATTGTTTACACTACTACTACTACTGAGAGAGAGAGAGAGAGAGAGAGCTTGTAAAACTACAAGTAACAATTTAAACAATGAATCGTGATTATCAGTTTAGTCCGAGCATTAAAGTCATGAGTCTGACATACAAGGTTAATGATGTAACAAAAGTTAAAATTAATCGTCACTCAAAATTTAAGTTTTTCTGAGTGGCCACATAGTGAATTATAATCAGATTTTAGTTGTAGCTATGAAATAGTTAGGGCCTTCATGAACTTCTTGAAAACTTGGTGGGGTTATTTTCCCTACCCACAGAAGTTATCCCACTAGAAAAGCTAATATGTTTAGAGTTTATAGGTAGATGCAATAGGGACATTAAATGATGCATCTTAAGGGGGGGGGGGGTGAACTTGCATGGTCCTTACCACATAGTCTTAACCAATCATATTGTACCTTATTGGTGGCTCAATAGTTTGCATCTCTAATTGCATATACGCACTATGCTTCTGAATCATGTTGCACTGAATAAAATACATGAACTACTAAAGCTTGTTGTACCATGTTGGACTTTTTACGTTTGTAAATGAAAATGTACAACACCTATAAATATAAGACAAATGCATTAAAAAATGAAAACTACTATTTTCCATTTTAAACAATTTGGACAAAAATGCTTTTTAACTTTCGAATAGATATTTTCTTATAACATGTGCACTAAAAATTCAAGTTAATAAAAAGACACTTAAAATAAGAACTAAAGAAACAACAATAAAATTGTCAAATGATAACTTGAACTTGAAAGTTTTAGTGGTTGCTTAGTAAAGCGAGTAGACTAAAATAAAATAAAATAAAATGCTTTGAGACTAGAATTCAGACCTAATTCATATTACCAAACGTTTGAGTAGTAGATATATAATATATTTTTAAAAATCATCCTTAAAGTTGTGAGGTGATCAGTGGTGAATAGTGAATACAATTCCCGATGAAACTTTTTAGTGAGCCATCGATAAACCATACACATTTTGAACAATTAGATTGGTTAGGACCACCATGTGACATAATGGTTATAAACGGTGTAAGTTTTTTTTTTTATATAAGTAAAGATAATTATATAAACAAAGCGCCAAAACAGGTGACGCGTCCTCTAACATAGGGAGTATACAAACCAAAAGTATACAGCCTAAACATTGTCCATAACATTAACATAAAATCTCCAACCTCCGACTCCAACATTACACGTGATTTGGCATAGACGGTGTAAGTTTCTTGAATTTTCAAAGATGTTCCTTATTTCAAATTAAGGTACTAATCTTGTAAGCTTTAAAATGCAAGTGGATATGGGTATGTGAATAATAAGCAGTGTAAGATTGCGAAACAAGGTGTCAAATTGAATTGGGTGAGTTTTAAAAGGCAAGATTTTCCTTAAAATGTTTTCATTCTCTAATAGATATCCTTTTGTTGTGGGTGGGGTGGGAAGGGAATAAAGATAGTATAGATTAACAGACAGGGTAAGAAAAGTGTAATGGATTATAGAAAACAAATGTACAAATGAAGTGAGAAAAGTGTCGTGGCTATATCCCATTATCTTTAGCCAAAAAGAACATTTATTCTGCCACTTCTGATTTTTATTCTAGTAACAGGACAGCAGTGCGTATCGTTAAGGTAAGTATCATTTTTTAAGTGAGGTGATATTGTACAAGCATGCATGGTTATTTGGAATTCCCTGTTAGATATCTCCCTTAAATCTGCATTATCTGATATTCAGCAATCCGCAATATTGTTGTTCCTTTCATAAATAGTCAGAGACAGCATTTGTCCTATTTTATAGTTGTTGGAAATACTCTAATCTAGTAGTGTAAAATGTGGAGTAAATGTTTTACTGAACCTAAGTTTCAATGCTACAAAAATACTAATTTAATAACTCAGTCTTGGATTTTTTATATTTTTTTAGTTTGTTTTTTTAGCTATATCATTATGAAGAAATTTAATGCTTTAATTTTCAAGGCTACATACTCTTTATATAATTTCTCCATCCTTCGTTTTTCATAATTTTGTTTTTTAGATTATCTTAATACTCCAGCATTGCAAGTTGCAACTCAACATTAGGATTTCATGGTAGTAGAGGTGGCAAATGGGCGGACATGGGTGGTGCAGAAATGATGGCGACAATAAAAACATGTCACAAAAGATGCATGGGTCTTCGAACACTCCCTCTACTAGTACCGGGTCCCCTTTTCATCCTAGAAATCTCTTCCAAGATCAGCCCCCCCTCCCCCATTTTGATTATTGGTACTGTTTGAAGTTGAAACATTGATATTGTTTGATTTTGTATGTATATATTTGGTACTTCGATGTAATAACATTTAGAGTTTGATGTTTTTAAATTGGTTTTATATTATTGTTATATTATCATTTTTGTATCAATTGTTATTATTATATTAAATTGGTTTTATATTATTGTATGTATCTTCATTTTTGTATTAATTGTTATATTATCAGGTACAAAAATTTATAATAGTAGTATTTTTGTGTATTTTTTTCCATTATTAGCGACAAAATTTCCATCACTGAAATTAAAATTTAATTATTTTTAAAAGCCTTTAGCGACGGAAATTTTCGTCGCTGAAATTAAAATTTAATTATTTTTAAAAGCCTTTAGCGACGGAAATTTCCGTCGCTAAAATTAAAATTTAATTATTTTTTTAAAGCCTTTAGCGACGGAAATTTCCATCGCTGAAATTAAAATTTAATTATTTATAAAAAGCCTTTAGCGACGGAATTTTTCGTCGCTAAAGGTTGATTTTCAGCGACGGAAAATTCAGTCGCTGAAAATCAACCTTTAGCGAAGGAAAATTCCGTCGCTTATATCAACCTTTAGCAACGGAAATCGGTCCGTCGGACATCTGCGATGGAAAATTAGCGACGGGCCTCCAACGTCAAAATCCAAACTTCTTTGAAAAACTCAAAACAAGAAAGAAAAAATTTGTGTCACTATTGTCATAAGCCTGGCTATATCCAACCATTTTGTACCCTTAAAAAGTTGTCTATGAGGAAGAGGTTAGGCAAGCTTACTTGGTTCGAAATCAGATGAAGCATCGGATACAACATCCAATACAGCAACATCTGAAGCTACATTCGAAGCTACATCAGAAGGTACATCCTAAGAAACATCAGCCAAAAACCTTTAAAAAGATGTAGGTTCCCAAAGGCAGTTACAGGAATGATAAATCCAAATACTGTGAGCCTTTTGATATATGTCCCGGTGCAAAATGGTTTGATGATGAACATACCACAGCCCACATATGTACCCATGGCGGTGTTCACTTTCTGGCGCCATATGCGGATCTGTACCTCTCGAATTTACGTCCCTTTCGATTTGTTTACGATACCCTCGATATGATCTCGCACTTGATTCCGTATCAATCGGCGATCTTGTCTCGCCTTTCCAAATTCGGGCCAGGTTTCTGAGGAAAGTGGGTTTGGTATCAGAAGGCTGGCTGAAGGCTTTCTGGGCTTGGAGTACAGCGTGCCTTTATTCGTATATTTTATTATTTTCCTTACAAAATGACCGGATAAGCACCCGCTTAATTTTGACAGTCTCAGGACTTTCCTGGAGCAGTGGATTCTTTCTCTAGAGTATAGGATCAACGTATTCCACCTGCCTTTCGACTCCCCGAGATCGGACTGATCCCAGGCGAAGGGCCTATACTCTTTCCGGGATCCACCATTCGAAATGATCTAGGTCGAGCATTTGAAAATAGTAAGTCAGCCCCAGTGTAATGATTTTTTTTGATTTTTTTTTGACTTGCGTAGATTTTTTTTTGACTTGCGCACATTTTTTTTTGACTTGCGCATATTTTTTTTTGACTGGGGCTGACCCACAATTTAAAATGCAAAAACCGGTCGGTCTCTGAAGTGTCCTGAAAAACTATATGCAGTCTAACGTTTGTTTATGCATGGGGTAGGCTGGTCATGGTGTAAGGTAGCAGTTCGAAATATATTTATATGCATGTGCGCGTGTGTGCGGCATCTAAAAAGAAAAAAAAATTTCAGATATAGAAAGCAGAAAATAAAACAAATATAGCATGTCTTACTGTTGTGTGTGGATTTTCTCGGTTTTTAGCTTAAGCGCGAGCAAGCAAGCATACCATCAAGAAATAGAAAGAAAAGCGGGGAATCTATCTATTTCTATTAATTATGAATGAGTCCTAATCCCAAAAATAAAATGACAGAATGAATGCATATATGTACACATATTTTTCAGAATGAAAATAAAGCAGAATAAAATAATATAAGGCCGAAAATGAAATATTTTAAAAATAAAGCCCCGGCCCGTTTGTTGTGCTGCCCGGAAATAAAAAGAAAAACTTCATATATATCATATATATATATATATATATATATATATATATATATATATATATATATATATATATATATTTGATTTATTTTTTTTTGAAAAATACGAATATTTTCAAGTATATCCGTAACAGTGTTTGAAATGAAACTGCTGCAAGATGGAGGATCATATCCACAAATATAGACACGGATGTTAAAGGAACGCAATATTAGATTGTTTTAAATTAATATAACAAGCATACTTTAGCCAGAAACAAAAGAAAAAAAAATTTGGTTAATGAGTCTAGCCCTCCATTTTTATTTATTAAAATAAAAACGATCTCCCTAGCAGCAGAGTCGCCACTGTGGGTTCCCGGGAAATGCTCCCGCGCCCCGCGCGCCCTTGGATAGGGGTGCGCGTACGTGCGGATGCGGTGACATCCACTGCTCCCGTTCCAGCCTCCCTTGTTTAGGGGAGGATGAAATCAAAAGTGCGGGAGGAGTGCTGTCGGAATAGTGCGTTGGAATGCGCCTCGGTTGCCTTTAGTGGATTTTTGATCCAATATGGGAGCTATGGGTTTCCCGCATCAAGTTATCCCTTTTTTAGGGGATATCGGGATATTGGAAGGCATCACCCTTCTATTCTCATTTTCCCTTTTTTAGGGGAAAACGTGAAAGTGCAAGGAAGGAATGTTGCAGCGCCCCCACTATGGATTTTATGAAAATAGCCTTATGGCCTATTTCGGATCACTATGAGTGCTTTGGGTTTTCTACGTCAAGTTATCCCTTGTTTAGGGGATACCAGGACATAGGAATACATCACATTTCCATTCTCATTCTCCCTTTTTTAGGGGAGAACGTGAAAGTGCAAAGAAAGATGTTGCGAGCCCCACTAGATCCAAAATGTTTTTAGAGTCGTCATCTTTATTTTAAGGCAAAAAAAAAGCAAAACCAGAGATGAAGAAAACGGGTTCGGAGGCTAAGTTACGAGTTGGGAAGGTGTTAGGCACCCAACTCGTCCTTTCGGTCTCAAAACGGTTTTTGGCTAAAGTATGTTTTTTGTTATATTTATTAAACAGATAAATAAAGCATTAACTGCCTACAAATATATCCATTACATTTATATTATTTACGGATTTCCAACAGACTCTTTTACAAACAATTACAAATATACTTGGAAATATTTGGCCATACTAACGGCTACATTTAGTATTATTTCCTAAAAAAATCCGGGCAGCATAACTGCTTATATATTGATATTGAACCAGACTGGAAATAATACTATTACAAATAAAGACTTTATTGAATAAATGAAGTAAATAAATACAAACTTATCTAAAACCATTTTGCCATAATAACGGCTACATTTAGTACTATTTGCTAATTAAATCCAGGTAGCACAACTACTTATATGACTACATTGGGCCAGATTGGAAATAATACTATTACAAACAAATGAAAGACTTAAAAATAAAAACTTACAGACAGCGTAGGGGTGTGCTCGCTCTGTCCCTCGGGAGAGAGAGTCTTTTTTGTTGTTTGAAGTTGTGTGTTGTGTGTTGTGTGTTGTGTGAATTTGGGCAGCGTGACTTCTCTGAAAGTTACTTTTCGGCCTCGGGATCGGGGCAGTGTAACTGTTTATTTCTGGTTGTTTGTTTGACTAAGGTAGGCTGAAATCGGGCAGAGTAACGGCTTACTACTGGCTGATTTGGCCTTTTAAATCGGGCAGAGCAACTGCTCTTTCCACGATTTTTGGACCGGGAAAAAGGGGTGGATACCTAGCTGGGGGGCTAAGGTACACATCTATCGGTTGGATTTGTGTTTGGCGTAGGTTTGGTAGGGTTTCGAGGCTTTGGAGGTGATCTCTCACTATCTCGCACCGCTCTTTAATTCTCAAGCGTAACGTTAACGCGGAGAAGCTTTACGCAAAGAAGGAGTGCTGAAATGAGGAGCCGGCCTCTGCTATTTATAGGACAAAATAGGGACATCAGCGGAATTAGAATTTTTCTCAAGCGCATCAACCGGTTGCACTTTGCGCTGGATGAATTGCATTTTATGGCAAATCTTTGATGAACAGTCCACTGGGAAAGCAGTTTGGGTGCTACACCATAGAGATTTGGGCGCCATGCCCAAATCCTTAGGTAGCCATGCCCATTTCTTCTTTTGTGCTTCGAATGGTTGTACCTTGCGTTGGAAAAATTGCATTTTACGGCAGATCGTTGCATGAACAGTGCAGGGGAAGCAATTTGGGCTCCAACCTCCTTCATTTTGGGCGCCATGCCCAAATCAATGGGTGGCCATGCCCAATTTTCAAATCTTGATTATTTTGAACACTTTAGTCCCTTCAATTTGTCCTTTTGCGCATCCTGCTTTGTCCTTTTGCACTTTTGACCCTGTAACTTGATATTTGTTAATGATTTAATAGGTCTTGATATTTTATGTCATGTCACATACCAGGGGTACGAAATTGGGGTGTCTATAGGAAGGCTGGGCTAATTTCTGGCTGTGGTGTTTGGTAAGGATTTTGGGCAGGATAAAGGTTTTGGGCAGTGTATGCTGGTGGATTTTTGGTTGGATATGGATTTTGAACTGGGTAAGGATTTTGAGCTGGATATGGGTTCTGGGTAGCATAAGTTGGTGGATTCTGGGTTGGTAGATTCTGGACAGCATAGGGATTCTCGGTTGGATATGGATTATGGGGTGGATATGGATTTTAGGCTGGTGGTGGATTCTGGGCTCGATAGGGATTTTGGATTGAATATGGAGGAGAGGATGGGTAAGGGTTGATATTTGGGTAGTATGGATTTGGTAGAGGGTTAGGATTTGGAGTGATGACAGTATTTGGTAGGATAGTGTTTGGCTGAGAAATTGGGTTTGGAGGCACATGTGAGGTTGATGCTTCTTGGGGGACTGCAGGGGAAGAGATTACTTTACCACTAGATTTCAAGCTTTGCACCAGATTAGCCATTTGGCTCATTATACGATCAGTCGTTGCACCCAAATTTTGGTCTAGCCACTGCTGCATTGCTGGAGTCGAAGCGTCCCCTGAAGCCCATGTATCTGTACCCATGGCGGACTGTTCATTTTCTGCTGCCATACTGTCTGGATCTGTACCCTCTGAACTGTTTCTGCCTTTCCACATTCTGGCCAGGTTTCTGAGGAAAATGGGTTTGGCAGTATCAGAAGGCTGGCTGAAGGCTTTCTGGGCTTGGAGTACAGCGTGCCTTTATTAGTATATTTTATTATTTATTATTTTCCCTACAAAATGACCGGATAAGCACCTGCTTAATTTTGACAGTCTCAGGACTTTCCTGGAACAGTGGATTCTTTCTCCAGAGTATAGGACCAACGTATTCCACCTGCCTTTCGACTTCCCGAGATCGGACTGATCCCAGGCGAAGGGCCTATACTCTTTTCGGGATCCACCATTCAGAATGATCTAAGTCGAGCATTTGAAAATAATAAATCAGCCCCAATGTAATTTTTTTTTGACTTGCGCATTTTCTTTCGACTTGTGCATTATTTTTTTTTTACTTGTGCAAATTTTTTTTGACTTGTGCATATTTTTTTGACTTGCGCAGATTTTTTTTCTTTTTTTTTTTACTGGGGCTGACCCACAATTTAAAATGCAAAAAACCGGTCGGTCTTTGAAGTGTCCTGAAAATCTATATGCAGTCTAACGTTGGCTTATGCAGGGGGTAGGCTTGGTCATGGTGTAGGGTAGCAGTTCGGAATATATTTATATGCATGTGCGCGTGTGTGCGGTATCTAAAAAGCAAAAAAGAATTTTTTTTCTTGTTTTTTTCAAATATAGAAATAGAAAATAAAGCAGATATAGCCTGTGTTGCTGTTATTTGTGGATTTTCTCGGCTTTTTAGCTTAAGCGCGAGCAAGCAAGCATACCATTAAGAAATAGAAAGAAAAGCGGGGAATCTATCTATTTTTTTTAGAAAATGGGTCCTAATCCCCAAAATAAAATGACAGAATGAATGCATGTATGTACATATGTATATTTTGCAGAATGGAAATAAAGCAGAATAAAATAATATAAGGCCGAAAAAGAAAAGATTTTTTTTTAAGAAAGCCCCGGCCCTTCTGTTGTGCTGCCCGAAATAAAAAGAAACATATATATATATATATATATATATATATATATATATATATATATATATATATATTTTTGATTTTTTTTTTATAAAAAACACGAATATTTTCAAGTATATCCGAATAGATGTTTGAAATGAAACTGCTGCAAGATGGAGGATCATATCCACAAATATAGACATGGATGTTAAAGGAACGTAATATTAGACTGTTTTAAATTAATATAACAAGCATACTTTAGCCAGAAACAAAAGAAAAAAAAAGTTTTGGTTAATGACTCTAGCCCTCCATTTTTATTCATTAAAATAAAAATGATCTCCCCAGCAGAGTCGCCACTGTGGGTTCCCGGGAAACGTGCTCCCGCGCCCCGCGCGCCCTTGGATAGGGGTGCACGTCCGTGCGGATGCGGTGACATCCACTGCTCCCGTTCCAGCCTCCCTTGTTTAGGGGAGGACGAAATCAAAAGTGCGGGAGGAGTGCTGTCGGAATAGCGCGTTGGAATGCGCCTCGGTTGCCTTTAGTGGATTTTTGATCCAATATGGGAGCTTTGGATTTTCTATGTCAAGTTATCCCTTTTTTAGGGGATACCAGGATATAGGAAAACATCACCTTTCCATTCTCATCCTCCCTTGTTTAGGGGAGAACGTGAAAGTGCAAAGAAAGATGTTGCAGCGCCCCCACTATGGATTTTATGAAAATAGCCTTATGGCCTATTTCGGATCACTATGAGTGCTTTGGGTTTTCTACGTCAAGTTATCCCTTGTTTAGGGGATACCAGGACATAGGAATACATCACCTTTCCATTCCCATTCTCCCTTTTTTAGGGGAGAACGTGAAAGTGCAAAGAAAGATGTTGCGAGGCCCCACTGGATCCAAAATGTTTTTAGAGTCGCCATCTTTATTTTAAGGCAAAAATAAAGCAAAACCAGAAAAAGAAAACCAGAGATGTAGAAAACGGGTTCGGAGGCTAAGTTACGAGTTGGGAAGGTGCTAGGCACCCAACTCGCCCTTTCGGTCTCAAAACGGTTTTTGGCTAAAGTATGCTTTTTGTTATATTTATTAAACAGATAAATAAAGCATTAACTGCCTACAAATACATCCATTACATTTATATTATTTACGGACTTGCAACAGACTCTTTTACAAACAATTACAAATATACTTGGAAATATTTGGCCATAGTAACGGCTACATTTAGTATTATTTCCTAACAAAATCCGGGCAGCATAACTGCTTATATATTGATATTGAACCGGACTGGAAATAATACCATTACAAATAAAGACTTTATTGAATAAATGGAGTAATAAATATAAACTTATCTAAAAACATTTTGCCATAATAACGGCTACATTTAGTACTATTTCCTAATTAAATCCGGGCAGCATAACTGCTTATATATCTACATTGGGCCGGACTGGAAATAATACTATTACATGGAAATGAAAAACTTAACAATAAAAACTTACAGACAGCGTAGGGGTGTGCTCGCTCTGTCCCTCGGGGAGAGAGAGTCTTTTTTTTTTCTGGTTGAAGTTTGAAGTTGTGTGTTGTGTGTTGTGTGAATTTGGGCAGCGTGACTGCTCTGAAAGTTACTTTTCGGCCTCGGGATCGGGGCAGGGTAACTGTTTGTTTCTGGTTGTTTGTTTGACCGAGGTAGGCTAAAATCGGGCAGAGTAACGGCTTACTACTTGCTGATTTGGCCTTTTAAATCGGGCAGAGCAACTGCTCTTTCCACGATTTTTGGACCGGGGAAAAAGGGTGGATACCTAGCTGGGGGGCTAAGGTACACTTCTACCGGTTGGATTTGTGTTTGGCAGAGGTTTGGCAGGGTTTCGAGGCTTTGGAGGTGATCTCTCACTATCTCACACCGCTCTCTAATTCTCCAGCGTAACGTTAACGCGAGAAGCTTTTGCGATTTGCGAAATGAGGAGCCAGGCACTGCTATTTATAGGAGGAAATAGGGACATCGCGGGAATTCTTTTTTTCTTCTCTGCGCATCAAACGGTTGCACCTTGCACTGGATCAGTTGTGTTTTACGGCAAATGAATGGATGAACAGTGCACTGAGGAGAGCATTTTGGGCGCCACCCTATAGAGATTTGGGCGTTGTGCCCAATTTGGATGGGAGCCACGCCCATTTCTTCTTCTACGCTTCAATCAGTTGTACAATGCGTTGGAAAAATTGTGTTTTGTGGCAAATT
Source organism: Codonopsis lanceolata (assembly GCA_013146195.2). Classification (NCBI taxonomy): domain Eukaryota; kingdom Viridiplantae; phylum Streptophyta; class Magnoliopsida; order Asterales; family Campanulaceae; genus Codonopsis; species Codonopsis lanceolata. The sequence goes on along the minus strand of CM028380.1, from coordinate 97,411,449 downwards.
TGGCATGAATAGTGGGTGGGAAAAGGAATTGGGCTCCAACCCCCATGGTTTTGGGCGCCATGCCCAATTCCTTTAGTGGATGTGCCCAATTTTCAAAGTATGCTCTTTTTTGACACTTTAGTCCCTGCAGTTTGTCCTTTTGCGCATCCTGCTTTGTCCTTTTGCATTTTTGACCCTGTAACTTGACATTTGTTAATGTTTTAACAGGTCTTGATATTTTTTGTCATGTCACATACCAGGGGTACGAAATTGGGGTGTCTACACCTACCTCCTATATGATGATCTAAAGCAGACAGCCTTTCAAATTACACGTAGCACCGGAAGACTTGCAGCAATGTCCAAAGCCTTCAGTGGCAGACATGTCACAAGTTTAAAAGCTCGTACCGGCAAACATCAACTCCCCTATATCGGAAGACTTGCTTCCACTGGTACGAAGCTCTCCAAAGGCAGACTTCAAAATCTGCACGTGCTACAGGGAAAAGTCAACTAGCCGATCAAATCAAGATAAATATGTATGTGCCTCATAAAGCCTGACATAACTTGAAGCTATAAGACTTTCTCTCACTCAAGTAGTCTGTTAAAGTCAAAACGCAGACGTCAGACCTACTCTTCAGAGACCTATCAACCTAGTCTGATAGACAACGAGTTCCAAGATCTATAAGAAGAATTCGCCGCCCAAACAAGTCAGAGATCTTATGGACAAAGATCTATATCCGATAGTCTTCAACCACTATATTTCCAACGGATAGAAATCTTCATGTATTGATCCCTCAACGATCATATTGGTTTTCACCTATATATAGACCAGCTCTCATACTCAGAAACTGATATATAGATATACATGTGTATGCACTACGGTGGTAGAGCATCACAATGAGCAACGAGTGACTCAATCTACTCAAGAACTTCAAAGAAAAGGAAATCACCAAAGAGATCGTCTTCACCAACGTATCTCGGATTTCTACAACAGATTGCAGTGTACTCATCCAGCTCCCTGCAAAACACCTTCAGTGGATTGCAAGGAAGAAAATCCTGGAAACGAGAGAAGAGTGGTCAGAAACTTCAATAGGCAGAGATCAAGATCCAAAAAGTGATGTTGTACAATGTCTGAAGAAAAGGAAGAGCTGTCTGTAGATATTGCATTCATATCTTCAGATTTGTATTCCTATACAAATGCTGTTGATTGTACAATTATTAATCATCATGGGAGGATGAGTTCTTATGCACTCACATCGTTCAGATATTTTTATATCTGAACGACCATATAATCATCTTCTCATAACAGTTTCTTGTTCTCGTCTCTTATTGTCCTTTGCAAGCTTAAACAGATCCTTGAATGGATAATTAAGTAAGGATTGTGACTTAGGAGGAGAAAACTAGAAACTGTACATAGATTATTTAAACTGATGTAATATGTAATTTATCTTTGAATAAATTAATATGTTCTTACTAATAATTTATCTTCCAGTCCTTAAATATCTATGAGGTTTTTATAAATGATTTATCTTTAGAAAAACCACTCTCTACTTAATCTCCTAAACCTGCATTTGAAAGAAGAAATAAGTGTGCTATTGTTCTGAACATATATTCGTGTACAACCACTTATGACTTCTTCAAATCATAGCCTCTTTACTTTCCACTGCATAAATCTTTTACAAGGCTTTTGATTTGAACTAACAGTTTATCGGCAGAGTTGTTACTTCTGTTTTGAGTAAGTCTACCGATAGCCTCTACCGGCAGACATACTCAACTTGATAAACTGTATTTGCCAACTAAACTATGCTTTATGAATATCCAAAAGAAAAGTTTTTAAATTGGCATTATAGGCTATTCACCCCCCCCCCATAGCCTATTTGAGCATTATTGTGGACCAACAATTGGTATCAGAGCTTAGGCTCTTCTAGCTTTATGCCAGACTAACCTCCTGAGAGTTGTGATCATCGAATGCTCAGTTCAAATGCATGACAAAAGAAAAACTTGTTTTAATCCTCTAAAAACTTTTGTCAAGGATTTCAATATGAGATAAATATTTTTGAAAAATATACCTATTTTGAAAAAGTATTTTGTTTTCAAAAATATCATGAGATGTATGGTTACCATGATGATTGATAGATACTTATTCATACGACAGATACCTATATCAATTGGCACTATGAATAACTATCTCCAGATGATATGAAATTTTAAGATGGATGCTTCAATTGAAAGGATTTCTGATTCAAGCTTTCTTGACATAAGGCTAACGATTGAAATCAATCCAACACCTTCTCGATAAAAAGAAATTTTCGTTCATACTCATTCTTTTGAAAAGGGTTAAGAATCAAAAACTCTATGTCATGAAACATTGATTGATCCCTCTGTTATATGATATTTAGTTTCTGGGAACTTGACCCATATTTCAAAGAATTATCTAAATCTAAGAAAAAGAATTAAAAATCTTACAAAATTGTTTGCAAAGGAAATCTACTCTTTAGACAACATCTACTACAAATTCATCATCTAAGATTCAAAAAAGACTTTATCTGAAGAACATCTATCTCGATCCAGATAATTGTCAAAAAAGTACATCCATGTCTTGTGCTCTCTCTTTCACATCTTTATCTTTGCACAAAAAGACTAAGGAAGAATGAGAAATTCAATATCCAGTCTTTCCCTCTCACTGATCTTGTTGAAATACTTATTCCAGTATCTGGATTTTTTTGGAGCTTCCTAAAGCTCATAAAATGTTTGTGACGACCCGGCCCGGGCCCGAGATGGGACCGAGGGTCGGACCGCCCAAATAAGGAGGGAAACAAGTAGGCAATTAAACAAGCAAGGACTTAATTTATAAAAACGACGTGACGCAACAATGGAGTCGTAGCACGCCTCGGCAACAAACGGCCGGATATTTTTAAAACTTTTAAACCTGATAAACAGTTAAACAATATAACCAAGTCTTCGGCGACACTACATGCCGGAACCCAAGCTAACAGTTATGGACAAGGATTAAAGAAGAGCTAATAGCATGCTCAGCGGAAGACTAATACGAGGAGGAATAACAACAAGTTAATCAAGGCTCGGCTAACACAATGCCGGCACAAAAGTTACAAGTACTACAAGTATCAAACTACTAGCAGTTAAGATTTACAAACAAGTTCTACACAAATACCCAAGCATAGTCTAGTTGACTTGCTTAACCCGTCGTCCTTACAAAAATATAAAACAAGGGAAAGAGGGCATCTAAACCACCTCTTCAAATAACAACGGCGCACCAAAAAGGGCACAAAGCACGAACACCGCGAGTCATCGAGCAGGACCTGTCTTGCTAAGATCTAAAGCAGTAAAAGGGGAAAGGGTAAGTCATAAAGACTTGTAAGCTATCAATCATGCATGTCATGGCAATATGCATCATTCAAGGCAAGATATCATTTTCAGGCAAGATTTCATATTCAGGACAAGATATCAAAGAGGTCATGTATTCAAGATGCACATTGTTTCACATAGATGCTCGTAATTAAATCACATAGGATCAGGATATATCGAGAGCCGGGCCGCTACGTAGTTCCTGCATACAAGCGTTATCTGGAATGTGCGGGTATCGAATGTGTGTAGTACATCGATCTTCCGAGGAGATGCCCGGGATAGTCCAATGGTGCTCTTAATGATTACAACAAGGGAGCTACTTCCCTTGTGGCCACAAGTGAGGCGTGTGTGAACAAAGGCAGTGTATGCCACCTGGACTCATGCAAATGCCAAGTAATGTTTACTTAACAAAATTCTCATATAGAGCGAGGTCGACAAGAGCGATCTCGTTCAAGACAAGTAAATTATTCTCATCAATAACCAAGCAGGATTGAGTTCGTCAAGAGTAACTCACATGTCAATTAGTCATGCTATAATATGACATTCAAGATCAAGCAAGGCAATCAGTTCAAGTTCAAGAGTCTAGAATTATTATTCTTTAGGAAGCGCGTTTAGAACGTCGAAGGGATGGGTCGGTGAGCCGGTATTGTTCAATGGCTCGCTAAGCTTGGCCTCGGTTGAGTCATCTATAACAATTCATCCAAGATGGATAAGACGCTAGATGCATCATGAACCTTTTCTAAGTTCTCGTATATGATCGGCTAGGTCATTAATCTATTAAACAACCGTAGTTAAGAATTTTCATCAATAATCGAGCAGGAAGGAGTTCGACAAGGGCGAACTCAATATGTCAAATAGACATTCTATTTTATGACATCGTGAATCAAGCCGTAACCAATTCAAGTTTCAACGATCTAGAATCATCATTCTTAGAGGAACGTGTTTAGGACGCATAGGGATTGATCATTGAGCCGGTATTGTTCAATGGCTCACCTAAGTTTGACTCATTGAGTCGTCTCTACCAATTCATTAAAGGGAGTTAAGATGCTAGATGCATCCAAAATCATTTACTAAGTTCTCGATGACCTGGGTCATTAATCCAATAATCAACCGTAGTTAAGTATTATCGATAATTCGAATTCAAGGGCCTTAGAATCATTCTTTCAAGGTTATTAAAGTGCAAGGGTCCAAGAACATTATTTTCTCGCAAGGGAACCTAGATCACAATTTATACTAGGCCTAGGACACAATCCAATAGGATGATCGATACAAGGCATAGGAAACCCTAGAATCATAATTCCCAAGAGTTATCAAGAGTCGTAAGTCCAAGGACATTTGTTATTCTTAAGAAGGCATAGAACGTATTCAATTCGAGGCGTAGGACTCGCTCAATAGGATGGACAGTTTGTAGCAGGTGACACCCGAGAAGTCATTATCTCCAAGAGTTATTAAAAGTTATTGGTCCAAGAACATTAGTTGTTCGTAGGGGAATATGGAACACAATTTGTTCTAGGCCTAGGACTCAATTCAATAGGAAAATCATTACAAGGCATATGAAACCCTAGAATCCAAAATTCCCAAGGGTCATCAAAATGTAATAGTTCAAGAACATTAATTGCTCCTAAAGAAGCATAGAGCATAATTAGTTCTAGGTATAGGCCTCAAGCAACAAGATGGACATACAAATCACAATCTCAAGAGACCAATTTAACCTAGATCATGGCATGGCATGGGAAAGCATGGGGATCAATAGACAAGGGGGAAACATGGCAATTCTAGCATGTATCCTAAGGGGAAATCGATAGCTTACCTTCACCATGGAAAAGGAAGTTGAAGCACAAGGTAAGTGTCGGATAAAATCGTTTCTCCTCGTCGGTAGCTTCACCGGTGGTCTCGGCCCGGCAAACGGAAGTCGGGAGCTCAATCTAGGGGAATCACACACACCAATCTCACCTATTCTCTACACACACTAACATGGCAAGAGAGAGAGAGGAGAAATCTGATTATGAGGGATTAAGGCAAAGTCAACAAGGTAGGCCTTATATATCTTGCATGTATTTGGTGGAATTCCAAATGTCAAGGGGGAGAGGAAGGTGGAATCCACATGTCCAGGGTGGTGGCTTGAGCTTAGGACTAACCTAGCAATTAGGGTTTAAGTAGTTGGATTAGGGACAAATTAGGAAGGGGTTTAAGGGTTAAAGGTCGGACAAAACGGAGAAGAAGAAAAATTCCGTAGGCGAAGAATTTGAGGCGGCGCCTCATGAGGGGGTCTGACCGCCTATTCTTGGGCGCTTCCATTTTCAATTGCTCTCGGTACTTGATCACGCGCCTCGTTCGAACCATGCGGCCACTTTGAACCTGGGCACCAAAATAGACCTAAACAAGTCCTAAATGGTCCCAAGCTCATGGGCAGCCATTCTAGGGTCTAACACAACTCAAAACATGTCAATACAGAACATCACCGAACAAGGTAGGACAAGGCTCGAGTCAAGCGGCGATTGGTTGGCCAGATCAAAGCCCGGGTCAAAGGTCAATAAAACTAAGGTAACTTGGGCATGGAATAGGCTTGTTTAATCATGGTTATGACTTGAATACAAGTCCGAACTCAAGGAACAATTCGCACGCCGAATACGCGCAAAAACGGGAGACAGTGAAATCGCTAAGGCCAAAACAAGGCAAGAAGGTTCCTAAACTTCCCAACAAGCTTACTATGATCAGGCGAAGCGTTCTAGGTCGCCTATGAGAGACAATCGAACCCTAACAAGTCTCGGTTGAGTGCAAAAAAGCTAAGGCAACACGAGGCGTAACGGAAGGTATGCTAAGCATAGAAGGAATCAAGCGATAAGGAATGCAATAATGATAATACTAGTCAGGCATGGACTAAAAAGAGATATATAATCATGTTAAGACATGATATATACACAAGTTATCAAGGCATAAAAACAAGTAACGCAAGTAATGGGTTTGGGTTCTCACAATGTTTCGATGATCTTCTTGATTCTTATTCAAGAATGTGTTTTCTCCAAAGATCAATAAGCACACTTTATTATCTTTCTTCGAGTTCCAAAAGGCTTTGACCGATTGTACAGGACCTTTTCACATGATCCAGTCTTCTTTCCTTCTAGATTATGATATATTCATGTTCTTCATTTATGATTCCGCTAATCATGATTTTGAATATATCATCTCCCATAGCTTTATATTTTGCTTACTCTACTCTTGTCTATTCT
>CM028380.1:97369061-97404777 GCA_013146195.2 Codonopsis lanceolata | reverse complement strand
AGATTATCGAGTTGATGTCTTATCGAAAGGAAGCATGGAGTCTATTCGAGGAGGCAGTGGGGATGACTACGTTTATGCACCTAATTTTTATCTAGCTAGCTTCTAAGCGTGTAGCAAAGAAGTCTGAAGGGCGCCCATTGCGATTGTAACAATTGGAGTGCATTGAAAGGTGAAATAGAAGTGTGGAATGATGCGCTTCTAAAGCTCTCACAATCTATTATGCTAGCTAACCTCCTAGGAGTAGGCGAAAGTGTTTCAATCACTTGCAAATAAGCTACGACCAAGTAAATTGTGAGGATAAAGTCGGGTCCATTTTTTTGCTCTGCTTGTTTATATCATGAAGATGCAAATAATGCGCTCGAAGACTTGGTTCGATTAGGGATGGGGAGGAAGCTATTTGAGGCATCAAGCTAGTAATGCAAGCAAGGGAAAGAATACGTACATTGATAGAAGCTTGAAAATGTTTCTTGTTGCTAGATGGTGATAAGCCACACAGGTGAAAATGCATGGCGTTGTGCGAGATGTTGGCCTTTGGATTGCATCTCAAGCGGATCACTTCAAAATGATGCATGTGATAGATGGTGGAGGTGGCGGGGCGATGCTTCGAACATATCAAATGCATATCGGTGAGATATTAAAGAGATCACTTAGAGGCTTCCTTCGAAGGTTAAAGCGTACAAAGCTTGATATTTTACATATGTCGTGTCGAGTCTTTCCATAAAGAAGTGAATGTAGGAACATGCTTGAGGGATGAACAAACTAAAAGTCTAAGCATGTTGTCTATGTATATTCCTCATTGCCGTCATCACTTGGTTGCTCTACGAACTGCGAGTTAAGTCTGAGTACATTTGGACGTTAACGGATATGTGTAGTATACCCAAGGTGTTGGTTAATCTAGAAATTTTGAGCTTAAGAGGTTGTGTATCTATTAAGAAGGTTCCAAGAGAAATGGGAAGACTTACTAATATGAGGTTGTTAGACATGAGGGGTTGTCGTGTCAAAAGTATCTCGCCTGGCGTCATCTCAAGTGTAAATTTAGAAGAACTATACGGAACCATGGTTATGGGATGAAGAAGGTAATGCAAGCCTTAATGAGCTAGAGTCGTTGCGTAATTTGACTATCTTAATGACTGAGATCCAATGCTCAAAGTTTCTACCAAAAGACCCAGTCTTTGAGAAGCTAAAAAGGTACTGCATAAAATTAGGCAGATATAACAACTTTGAAGTCTCTAACAACTTTCATGACCCTGACATTAGTAATTATCCATTTTTCGAGAAGGCTCTGTTTTTATGCCTTAATGATGGTACTGAAGCACCTATACGGTTATATGGGATTGGCAAGTTATTAAAGGAAAGTGCTGAACGTGTTTCGCTCAAAGGGAATGAGTTAGTAATTGCTTTGGATGAGCTAGCTGCAGGATGTTTTCGACACTTGAAGGAATTAAGGATTCGGGATTGTGATAATGAAGTGGTGGAGTATGTTGCTAACAGATTCGGCCCGGCACGAGAGGAGTGGGTCAACAGGCCTAATAGTTCTTACGGTGTATTTACTAAAGTCAGCCGAGAACACCGGATCTCTATAACATGAGTCATTTAAAAGCCATTGTATCATGTTGTCATGATGGAAAACCTAGAGGAGGATTCTTTGGAAATCTAAAAGAGATTAGACTGAGGCGACTACCTGAATTAACCCATTTGTTTACACAGTCTGAAGCAGCAAGCTTGAAGCATCTCGAAACTCTTGAAATCTATGGATGTGAGAAGATGGAAGCAGTTATCTTGGAGAACTTAGGACCAACAAACAATAATGTCATCATGTTGCCCAATTTAAAAAGCCTAAAACTTAACTTCCTTAACAACCTCATTTGTTTCGGCAATGTGATTGAGTTTCCTCAGTTGAAAGAGTTGGAGTTATGGCATGTAAGCAAGCATGCTTATGTACATTCCATCTTCAACCAGAAGGTATTTTATTTTATTAACAATATTAATTAGAGATCTAATACAGAGTATGTAAATTATTAATATTTATTTTATTATGTATTTCAACAGGCCATGTTTCCTAGCTTGGAGAGACTGGAATTGGGTGCTATGGCGAGCAAGGAGTTATGGGGCAGCCAAGATCCACCGATCTTCTTCTGGAAACTTAAGTCCCTCTCTGTTGATTGGTCTAGTAAAATAGTAAATATTATACCATCGAATTCAGCACAATACTTCAGTGGTCTAATGGAATTAAAAGTATATGATTGTCCTTTACTAGAAGAGGTGTTTGAGTCCACAGGAGTGAACATCGGAGGGGCTGACACTGATCATCTTAATCTCTTCACAAACCTAACTCTTATGAATGTGGAGTGTTGTGGCAGTTTGAAGAGTTTATTCTCTTCTTTTGTGGCCAGAAATCTTTCGAATCTCAATCGGTTAGAGATATTTGGCTGTGAATCAATGGAAGAAGTGATTGGAAAGGAGGAAGGAGTAGAAGAAGATGGAAGGATAGGTGAAACCATTTTTCCTGAATTAAGGATCCTTTACCTTGGTAACCTCCCACAGTTGAAGAGGTTTTACCCTGTCAATAGTAATTGGAAATTGCCAGATGGCTTAGAGATGTATGTGAGGAAATGCCCAAATTTGACTGATTTGAGAAGAAAAAGTAGATAAAAAAGAAGAAGAAGGTGATAGTGGTACGGTACAACATCATATGGACATCATTCGAAAAGGTACATAACAAGCCTTTGTATTTGTGGTTTTATCAAAAACTGATCCACAATTCATCTCAAAGCATGCCTTTTCTTTTGCTTATTAATTTTCAAGTTTGCATCACCGCAGGGAATTTATTTTATATTTAATTTTTCTTGATGCAATAATAATAGTTATATGTCATTTAATATTTGCTAATAAAATTTGAATTGAATCCTGTGTAAATTGACACCCTTGAATTAATGCAATACATTAATCTTTAAGAGGACCCTCACATTGATCAATCCTCCCTCTCTTTAATCTGTTAGATAGTGACTTGACTTCGAAAGAAGAAAATAAAGCAGTATAAATAACTGCTGCAACCGACAATAAAAAAAAAACTAACTAAGTTACACTCGCTACCCCTCAAAAAACAAATATTAGACACTTAAGCTGAACTTATCAGAAACAGCAGGTTGAGCTTTTCCTTTATTGCATTCGGCTCCCTTCTACTTTGATGGCTGCTTGTCTTTTTCATTGAGCTGAGGCTGAACATCTATATCAACATCCCCCCTCAAGATGGGAGTGCGAAATAGATTTTGCACTTGCAACTTGGCCAAGAGATGAAAGAGTTGAGGATAGGGTAGAGCCTTGGTAAACAGATCAGCTGGTTGCTCAGTAGAAGAGATGTATTTGGTGGACACAAGACCTTTCTGGATCATTTCCCTTACCAAATGACAGTCCAGATCAATGTGCTTTGCTCTCTCATGAAATATAGGGTTAGCAGCTATGTGTAAAGCATATTGATTATCACAGTGAAGAGAAACAGGCAGAGAGGGATTGATTTGAAAGTCTCTTTGCATAGATATAAGCCATTTGATTTCACAGCAGGTATTGGCCATGCTTCTATATTCTGCTTGTGTAGATGATCTGCTAATGGTGGACTGCTTCTTGCATTTCCAAGATATTAGGGACTTGCCCAGATTAACACAGTAACCAGTGAGAGATCTTCTTGTGATAGGACAGGTAGCCCAATCTGAGTCACAAAAGGTTGTGAGATTAGAGGATTAGAACTGGAGAAGAACAACCCTTGACCAAGACTTCCCTTTATGTATTTGACCAATTTCAAAGCAGCATGCCATTGGTGTTCAAGAGGTTTTGCCATAAATTGACTGAGGACTTGGACACTGTAGGCAATATCAGGCCTGGTAATGGACCAGTGTAGCAGTCTTCCAACAAGTCTTCTATAGGATACAAGATTGTCCAAAACAGGACTTGAGATAGAGGCCAGCTTATGATTCTTCTCAATGGGAATGGAAGCGGGTTTAGTATTTGAGAAGCCAACATCATTAATGATCTCCATAGCATATTTTCTTTGGTGGAGATAGATGTCTGACTTGTTCCTGGCAACCTCCAATCCAAGAAAGTATCTGAGAGGTCCAAGGTCTTTCACAGGAAATTTGGTTTTTAAGAATGCCTTAATTTGATCAATCTGATTCTTGTCAGTTCGTATGATAAGCAAATCATTTACATACACAAGGATAGCAGTAAATTTAGATCCAGCAGTATGTGTGAATAAAATGTGGTCATTTTGGGACTATTTAAATCCAAATTATAGAAGAGTGGAAGAGAATTTTTCAAATCATTGTCTGGGGGCTTGTTTTAAGCCATAAAGGGATTTAGATATTTTGCAAACAATAAGGGAGGAGGATGTAGGCATGTTATGAGAGTAACCTGGTGGAAGATCCATGTATACTTCTTCAAGCAAATCTCCATGCAGGAAAGCATTAGAGACATCTATTTGAGTTATAGGCCATTGTTTGGTAGCAGATATAGCAAGAAACATTCTCACATAAGTCATTTTGGCAACAGGGGAGAATGTTTCAAAATAATCATTTCCTTCAACCTGAGTGAAGCCCTTAGCAACAAGCCTAGCTTTATATTTGTTTACGGTACCATCAGGATTGTATTTAATCCTAAAGATCCATTTACATCCCACAGTCTTTTTATGAGTAGGGAAAGTTTGAAGAGTCCATGTGCCATTGATTTCTAAAGCTTATAGTTCTTTAGTCATGACCTGACACCACAAGGGATCTTGCACAGCCAGTTGATAGGTCTTTGGTTCATGAGAAGAATATATATTACATGAGAAGATTCTGTTGGAGTCAGCTATATTGGAGTAATTACAACACTTCTCTATATGGGGTAAAGTGAAGTGAGATTGATAGAGGACTGGGCAAGATTGGAAGGTAAACATGTATAGTCTTTGAATTTAGCTGGAACAACCTTGTGTCTTTGAGGTCTGGAGGGAATTTGTGATGTTTCAGTATGAGGGTTTGAAGTAGTAGGAGGACTGGGATCGAAAGATTGTATATTATTGGTTTCATCTACAGTAGAACTGTCAGTTTCCACATTATTGGTTTCATCTGTAGTAGGGGTGTCAGAGGCCACATCTTTATTCTGAGTGATAGCTTCACTGTCTTCTTCAAGAGCAGTATTTTGATTAGGGAAAGTGTTGGTATTGTTAGGAAGCTCAGTGTTAGATATTTGAGTTTTGAAAGGGGAGATAGATTCATGGAATATAACATCCCTGCTATACAAAACCTGTTGAGTATCTAAGCTGTAAACCTTATAGGCCTTTTTATTGCTAGGGTATCCAATGAAAACACATTTTTGTGATCTAGGGGCAAATTTGTCTCTATTGTGAGATGGGGTAGAAGCATAGCACAAGCAGCCTAAGGTTCTGAGATGTTTGTAATTAGGAGGGGCTCCAAAAAGAATCTCATAAGGGGTTTTAAACTTCAGAACAGAATTAGGAACTCTATTTATAATATAAGTGGCAGTTAAAAGGCAGTCACCCCAAAATTTCTTTCGTAATCTAGCTTGGAACCTAAGGGCTCTGGCAAGTTCCAAGAGGTGCATGTGTTTCCTCTCAGCTCTACCATTCCGCTGAGGGGTATCTACACAGGTACATTGATGAAGAAGACGTTGAGAGAGAAAGAGACTGTCTACACCATTGTTCAGAAATTTAGTCTCATTATCACTTCTTATATGTTTCACACTAGTTTTGAATTGGTTTCTCACCATTTGTAGAAAATGTTTCAGTATTTGGCAGACTTGGGTTTTGTCTCTTAATAGAAAAGTCCAGGTGACCCTAGAACAGTCATCAACAATTGTAAGAAAGGAGGAACAGCCATCATAAGTCAGTTTCATATAAGGGCCCGAAACATCACAATGTATAAGGCCAAAAGGATCAGAACTATGAGAGTCACTAAGGGGAAAAGATTGTCTGGTTTGTCTGGCTAAATGACAGACATCACAACAAATATTTGACATAGAATTGAATTTAAGATCAAGAGAATTAATGTGTTTCATAGAGTGTTGAGGGACATGCCCAAGTCTAGTATGCCAGAGATACAGTTTATTGATAGGATTAGTAATGGCAAAGTAGTTATTGCATTTACAAGTATTAATTTTGAAAGCATTATGACTCATAGTAGTAGTTTGCTGGAACTCATTAGCTTCAAATTGGAGCTGTTTGTAAAGGCCACTAGTATAACTACCAATCTTCTTCACTTTCAACTGTGCTTGGTCCTGAATGAAGCAAGAAGTGGCAGTGAAAGTTAGGCTGAGATCACTATCAATGATTAACTTGCTTCCTGATATGAGGTTAAACTGAAATTCAGGAGAAAAGTATACATTCTTAAGAATAATATCATCAGATAAAACTACAGTTCCTTTGTGAGTTATGGAGGAGGCTTTACCATTAGGCAGATGAATTAAAGTGCTTATAGGAATAGGATTAATAAGGCAATCAAAAGAAATGGTAATATGATCACTAGCGCCTGTGTCAATAATCTAGTCATGACAAGTAGATTTCAAATTGGCAAGACAAACAGGTTTAGTAATAATAGTTTTTATACCTGACATGTGTTCTTTAGGGACATCCAAAATGGCAATAGCAGTGCTCATATTTTTGGCATTGTTGAGGATGGCCATTAATTGTTGAAGTTGTCCAGGAGTGAAGTGATTGTTGTTGCTGTCAGTTCCATCAGTCTTTTCTTTAGTTCCAGAGCTTTTGGAGTGATCTTGAACAGCAGTGTTGATGACAACATTGTAGTTTCTGGGCTTTCCTTTGTTCTTTGGCATTCTGTTGAGATCAGGCTTTGTGCCAAATAAAGGGTGCCACTCAGGATACCCAAGAATAAAGAAACACTTGTCTTTGTTGTGAGAATCTTCATGATCATAGTCACAGAAATTCTTGCCTTTAATGTTAGAATTTTGAAAACCTCCTGCAGTTCTGCTTTTGTTGAACTTATTCCCAGAGTTGTTGTTAGCCTTTCCCATTAGGGAAGATGAGAGATTGTCAAATTTAACGGTGTTGGTGTGTTGTCTTTGTCCTTCTTCTTGGACAAGCATGTACACATATTTGGTCACTAATGGAAGAGGGTGCATCCTAAGAATTTGTCCTCTGACATCAGAGTAATCATCAGACAATCCCATAAGATATTGAGTCAGCTTGGTTACCTGATCATACTCATCTTTTGCAATGTTGGCACCATAGGTACAGTTACACAAACACTTAGGTAATTGAAGAAGATTTGTGAGTTCATCCCACAAACTTCTGAATTTAGTGAAATATGCATTGACACTAAGATTTCCTTGAGTACACATCATGATTTTTTTCTGAATTTGAAAGATTTTGGGAGCATCACTTTGTGTGAACCTTGTGGTGATGTCATCCCAGATCTCACAGGCAGTTAAGAGATATACAATGCTTTGGCGTATTTTAGGACTGACAGAGTTGAGGAGCCAAGAAACAACCATGCTATTGCATCTTGACCAAGCACTCACATATTTTGAAGGAGGGACAAGTTTCTGTTAAGGTCATTTATCATACCAAGCTTGTTCTTGGCAGATAAGGTAGTAGAAATGGAGATTTTCCATTGGTTAAAATTGGTGTCTGAAAGGGGTTCAGGTTCATTCCAGGGTGGTCATTTGGATGAAGATAAAGAGGATGACCAAAGAAAAGTTGAAGGGAGGATTCAGGTAGATCATAATCATCAACAGTGGTGTTGGTGATTGGTGATTTGTCCTTGTTCTCGACAATGATAGGGTCTTGAGATGTAGAATCAGACATGGAAGCAGAAGGAAAGCACAATCAAAAGAGAAACGAAGAGGGAATAGGAACACAGAGAATTACCCTTTTATTTCTGCAGACATGATTTGAGGATCTTGATCTCAAGCTTTGATACCATGATAAACTTTGAATTGAATCCTGTATAAATTGACACCCTTGAATTAATGCAATACATTGATCATTCTTGATCTTTAAGATGACCCTGACATCAATCAATCCTCCCTCTTTTTAATCTGTTAGATAGGGACTTGACTTCCAAAGAAGCAAAGAAAGTAGTATAAATAACTGCTGCAACTGACAATCAAAAAAACAAACTAAGTTACACTCGCTACCCCTCAAGAAACAAATATTAGACACTTAAGCTGAACTTATCAGAAACAGCAGGTTGAGCTTTTCCTTTATTGCATCCGACTCCCTTGTACTTTGATGGCTGCTTGTCTTTTTCATTGAGCTGAGACTGAACATCAATATCAACATTTAAATTTTTTAAATACGGACTTTGAAGTAGTTATCATATATATTTATAATTGAGTAAACCTGCCCTTGTTATATCTCTATGTTAGTAATTTTTATGAGTATAACAATCCTTTGATTTTTTGATTTGTAGATTTTCTCAATACATAAGAAATGGTTACAGACGTAGCTACTGGAGTTGCTACTTCCATGTTGTCAGAAATCGGAGGACGTTTGATTACGAAAATTGGACGTCAGATTGGATATTTCATTAACTACAACAACATTGAGAATCTCAAGGAACAAGCTGGGAACCTAAAGCTTAAGTTAGAATCTCAACAGTTAATAGTTGATACTGCAAAAAGGAATGGGGATGTTATGCTGCCCGAGATTGAAGGGTGGCTGGGAAGAGTGTATAAGCTATGGAAGGAAAAAACGAGCTCTTTTCAACAAGAAGTTCAAGAAAACAAAGGGTGTCTATACGGTTGGTGTCCTAATGTGAAGGCATGGTACTCACTGAGCAGAAGGGCAAATAAAATGACTCTAGAGGTGATCAAGCTACAAAATCAAGGAGATGGATTCAAGAAAATATCTGAGCGTGCTCCTCCAATGGGTATAGAATTCATATCCAATGGAAATTTATGGAGTTTTCAATCCAGGGAATGCATTACACAAGAAGTAAAGGATATCATAAAGGGTGGCGATTTCCACATGATTGGGATATGTGGACTCGGAGGTGTGGGTAAGACAACATTGATAAAAGAGGTTGGAAAATGGGTTGAGGAAGAGAAATTGTTTGATGACAATGTGATGGTGGTAGTGTCCCAAAATTTAGTTTCGTATAATATTCAAGTTGAACTTACAGAAAAGTTGGGTTTGACATTTACTGAGACAAGCTCAAGTTTAAGAGCAGGTTGACTGCGGAAAAGATTACACTAGAGTAGTCGGAGAAATTTCGTAATTTTGGATGATGTTTGGAAATGTATTGATTTGAACAAAATAGGAATTCCTGTTGGTGATAAGAAAACCACAATTGTGCTGACATCAAGAAGTGAGGAGGTTTGCCAAGGATTGGGATGCAATAAGATTATCAGAGTTGATGTCTTATACGAGCAGGAAGCATGGAGTGCGTTCGGAGGCAATTTGGGGTGATCGTTGATGCACCTGATTTTTATCGAACTGCTTCTAGCGTGGCAAAAGAGTGCGGAGGACTCCCCTTGCCATTTGTTAATGATATAGATGATATTGGTAGAAAGAAGGTGAACAGCAAGAAGAAGAGCAGGAGGGCTTCACCAAACAATAAGGGTAGCGAGTGTAACATTGAAGAAGACCAAGGGGGCTAACTGTAATCTAGTTAGGCAGTTATCAGTTTGTTGAGATCTTTCTGTATATAAGTTGTTACAACATCATTGTTGTGTTGTAATGCATGAAGCAATCTCTTTAACAGAAATGATATTCTCTTTTCTCTCTTTGATTAATTCATTATGTATCATGGTATCAGAGCAAATATAGTTTCCGTAAAACTCAATCAAATCACAAGATTCAATCATGTTCTTCATCAATGGCTGAAGAAGGAACCACAGCTACAACGACTTAATCTACACAAAATACGACTACTCAATCTGCACCAAATATACAGAGACAGATGAATATGAACTAGCTGAAGTTAATCTGGTTCTTCCTCCCTCACATCCTTTGTACCTACATCCCAACGATTATCCAGGAATGAGCTTAATCTCTTAGGTTCTTCTCAAATTGGGAATAGTCACGGGATTGAACAAGAAACCTAATAATCAGTCTAAATACCTACATCATTGGAAACGATGTAATGATATGGTTACATCGTGGCTTTTGAATGATGTTTCACCAGAAATTAGAGCTAGTCTGGTTTATTTCAAAACAGCGAGAGAAATTTGGGAGGATTTAGAATGTAGGTTTACTCAGGGTAATGGTCCATAAATTTTTCAAATTAAGAAAGAATTAATGATGCTACAGCAAGGATCAATGTCTATTCCAGCCTACTTTACAAAATTTCGATCAATTTGGGATGAGTTTGAACAACTGAGTAATATGCCAAAATGTGTTTGTACCTGTTTGTGTGATGCTGAAAAGAAGATGGATGAGTACACACAACTTCAACAGGTTACTCAGTTTTTAATTGATCTTCATGACTCCTATTCAAGCATATGGAGTTCTATCCTTGCTCAAACCCCCTTGCCAAGTATGAGTAATACACTAGCCCTATTAATGTAAGATGAAAAAGTTAAAGAGTGTTTTGTGCTACATTCTTCTGTGCCTACTTATGTTGATCCTAGTATGACTACAACTCTATCTGCCAAATCCTTCTCCACTCCAAACAGATCGTCTGACTGTGGGTTTCCCGGGATACGCCCGCGCCCCGCGCGCCCTTGGATATGGGGTGCGCGTACGTGCAGAAGCGGGACACCACGCTTTCCATTCCACCCTCCCTTGTTTAGGGGAGGATGAAATTAAAAATGCGAAAAGGGCTCTGTCTAAAAGCGTGTTGAATACGCCTCGGTCACCGAAGTGATTTTTTTGTCCGTTATGGAAGCTATAGGTTTTCTGAATCAGGTTATTCCTTTTTTAGGGTATAACAGGATGCAGGAAAGCATCACCCTTTCATTTGCATCTTCCTTGTGAAGGGGAAAATGGAAAATACAAGAAAAGATGTTGCGGGCCCCACTACAGACTTTATAAAAATTGCCTTTTGACCTATTTCGGATCACTATGAGTTCTTTGGGTTTTTTATATCAATTTATCTCATTTTTAAGGGATACAAGGATATAGGAATACATCACCCTTTCATTCTAACTCTCTCTTTTTTAGGGGAAAACGGAAAAATGCAAGAAAGAATGTTGCGATGCCTCACTGCGATCCAAAATGTTTTAATAGAGTCGCCATCTTTATTTTAAGAAAGAAATAAAGAAAAACCAAAAATAAAACCAGAGATTGCAAAAAACGGGTTCGGAGGCTAAGTTACGAGTTGGGAAGGTGCTAGGCACCCAACTCGCCCTTTCGATCTCAAAAAAAATAGTTTTTTGGCTAAAGTATGATTTTTGCTATATTTTTCTAGAAAATAAATAAAGCATTAAAAGATAGGAAAGAAAGGAAATACATCCACATTTACATTATATACGGACTTACAGCCGCCTCTTTTCAATAATTACAATACTTTAAAATATTTGGTCATAATAATGACTCTTTTTAGTGCTATTTTTTAAATAAATCCGGGCAGCACAACAACTTCTATTTTGACATTGGGCCGGATGAAAAGTAGCACTTTTTATAAATAAAAACCTTAAAGCTTACCCTTTAGCGGATTAGGGTGTGCTCGCTTTGTCCTTCAGGGAGAGGGAGTCTTTTTTTTTTTGTTTGATGAAGTGGAGTGAAGATTCGGACAGAATAACTGCTTCTGAAAGCTGCTTTTGGCCTCGGGATCCGGGCAGAGCAACTGGTTGAGACTGATTGATTGATTGTTTGAGGGAGACGAAAATCGGGCAGAGCAACTACTTGGTTCTGGCGGATTTGGCGTTTGGATTTGGGCAGGGCTACTGCTCCTTTTGAGATTTTTGGACCGGGGGAATAGGGTGGAAACCTATTTGGAAGGCTATGGCTCACTTTGACCAGTTGATTTTGAGTTTGGAGGAGATTTGGCAGAGCTTCGAGACTTATAGGAGGAGGGGAACTCTCTCTCTCACTTCGTAAACTCTCAGTGGTTTGAGACGACGTAAAATTTTGAGTGCGTGAACTTTGTGCGATGAAGAGTAAAGTCTTTTTTTTCACTGTCGAGAGCCTGTATTTATAGGCTTGATAGAGGCTTCCTTAGCTCTTAAGATTTCTTCTTCGTGGATCATCGACTTGTATCGCGCGCTTGTGAGTTTGTGCTAATTCTCATGCCGTAAAAGCACTATTGAGGAAGTTGGCGCTGCCTTAAGGAAAACTGGGCGCCGAGCCCACTTCTTCTATAAGCGGCACCTGGTTCTTATTTTTGGCCTCTTTTTGGCACTTTGACCCTCCGCATTTCTCTGTTTTACGCATCTTGCTTTGTCTTTTGTATCTTTAAACCCTGTAACTTGACATTAGTTAAGATTTAACAGGTCTTGATATTTCATGTCATGCTACATATCAGCGGTACGAAATTGGGGTGTCTGAGAGCCCCTCAACGATGGAGTCTACAGTAACCCACAACTTACTAAGTAGGCGAACATCGTTGATAAGAAATAGACTCCCAAATTTTGTAGAAGTTAAGATGAGGAGTGATGCAACGGATAGCGCTTATAATGCAAGGCGCTTATAATGCATACCAAATCTCACATATCCTAGACATGTTTAGTCGGTTATAGCATGTTTTTGAAGTTTTTAAGCAGATATGCAATAAAATGCTCTAATGGTCGTACCTACTAGGTAGGCTGCCTGCGTATCCCTTAATCAAAAGGAATCAGACCAAACGTAGTTCGGGCTCAAACAAATCAATCAACCATCTAGGTGGGGATGGCGTGATATCATGTCTTTTCGGGTCAATACCGTCGAAAACATGACAAGGGCTTTTCTTCCTCGGATATCATCCTCGGGGTCTATACCCGTTGTAGAATACGATAGAGAGAGATTTTTTTTTTGAAAATCGTATCCTCAGGGTCAATACCCGTCGTCGAATATGATGGAGAAAAATATTTTCTGTTTGAAAATCGTATCCTCAGGGTCAATACGCGTCGTTGAATACGATAGAAAAAGAATCTGTAGACACCCCAATATCGTCTGGTATGTAACATGACATGAAATATCAAGACACGTTAAATCTTAACAAATGTCAAGCTCTGAGGTTCAAAGATGCAAAAGACAAAGCAGATGTGTAAACGCTTGAAATCACGAGGACAAAAGTGCCAAAGGAGGCTAAATTTCAAAGCTGGCACCACCCACACTCAAAGTGGGGTACAGCTCCCAGTTTGTATGTAGTCGGCGCCCACTTCCCTCAAATAGAGTTTATGGCATGAGAATTAGCACAAGTTCTCAAGCGCGCGGTACAAGCTGGTGAAGCACAAAGAGAAATCCAAAAATTCCTGCGTTGTCCCTCCATCAGCCTATAAATAGAGGCCCCGGGGTTCGCCAGACAACAATTTTTCATCCAAAACTCTACGTTGTTGTTACGTGAGAGAAAGAGCGATAGTGAGTTCCCTCCTATAAGGCTTCGAAACCCGCCAAAAATATATATTTATGCAATAAATTGGCATAACAAAAGGTAGGGGCTTTATCTTTATTATTGGGCAATAATAAAGATAAAGCCTGTGCCTTTTGTTATTCTTAGAAATTATTGCATATATATATTTTTTTGATTTTTTAAAAATATATATATTTTAAAATATACCTGTAACAGAGACTGGAACGAAACTGCTGCAAGACGAAGAATCATATCCATAAATATATACATGGATGTAAAGGAATGCAATATTGAAATGCTTAAAGAAATATAACAAGCATACTTTAGCCGAAACAAAACAAAAAAAAAATTCGAGCCTAGCCCTCCATTTTTATTTAAAATAAAAACGATCTCCCCAGTAGAGTCGCCACTGTGGGTTTCCCAGGATGCGCCCGCGCCCCGCGCTTCCTTGGATAGGAGTGCGAATACGTGCGTAAGCGGGACACCACGCTTTCCATTCCACCCTCCCTTGTTTAGGGGAGGACGAAATTTAAAATGTGGAAAGGGTGCTGTCTAAAAGCGTGTTGAATACGCCTTGGTCACCGAAGTGAGTTTTTGGTCCGTTATGGAGCTATGGTTTTCTCAGATCGTTATCCTTTTTTAGGGATAACATGATGCAAGAAAGCATTATCATTTCATTTGCATCTTCCCTTATTTGTGGAAATGGAAAGTGCAAGAAAGGATGTTGTAGGCCCCACTACAGATTTTATAAAAATTGCCTTATGGCCTATTTCGGATCACTATGAGTGCTTTGGGTTTTCTATATCAAGTTATCCTTTTTTTTTAGGGGATATCAGGATATAGGAATACATCACCCTTTCATTCCCACTCTCCTTTTTTTTGGGAAAACGTAGTGCAAGAAAGGATGTTGGGATGCCTCACTGCGATCCAAAATGTTTTAATAGAGTCGCCATCTTTATTTTACTGGAATAAAGAAAAACTAAAAATAAAACCGAGATTGCAAAAACGGGTTCGAGGTTGTTATTTAGTTGGGAAAGTGCTAGGCACCCAACTCGCCTCTTCGGTCTCAAAATTGTTTTTGGCCAAAGTATGTTTTTTGTTATATTTTTCTAATAAATAAATAAAGCAAAAGATAGGAAAGAAAACAAATACATCCACATTTACATTATTTATGACTTCGCACCGCCTCTTTTCAATAATCACAAATATATTTTAAAATATTTGGTCATAATAATGACTCTTTTTAGTGCTATTTTCTAAATAAATCGGGGCAGCACAACAGCTTATATTTTTACATTTTCCGGATGAAAAGTAGAACTTTTTTATAAATTAAAACCTTAAAGCTTACCCTTTAGCGGATTAGGGGTGTGCTCGTCCTTCCGCTCCTTGTGGAAAGGAGTCTTTTTTTATGAAGTGGTGTGAAGATTCAGCGTGCACAATAACCGCTTCCGAAAGCTGCTTTTGGCCTCGGGATCCGAGCGTAGCAACTGGTTGAGACTGATTGATTGATTGTTTGAGGGAGGCGAAAATCGGGCAGAACAACTGTTTGCTTCTGGCGGATTTGGCCTTTGGATTCGGGCAGGGCTACTGCTTCTTTTGAGATTTTTGGACCGGGGGAATAGGGTGGAAGCCTAGCTCGAAGGCTATAGCACACTTTGGCCGGTTGGTTTTGAGTTTGGAGGAGATTTGACAGAGCTTCGAGGCTTATAGGAGGAGAGGAACTCTCTCTCTCTCTCTCTCTCTCACTTAAGCTCAATCAAGGTTTGAGACGGCGTAAAATTTTGAATGCGTTATCTCTGTGCGATTAAGAGTGAAGTCCTTTTTTCACTGTCGAAAGCCTGTATTTATAGGCTTGAGAAAGGCTTCCTTAGCTCTTAAGATTTGTTCTTCGTGCATCATCGGCTTGTACTGCGCGCTTGGGAGTTTGTGCTAATTCTCATGCCGTAAAAGCACTATTGAGGAAGTTGGCGCTGCCTTAAGGAAAACTAGGCGCCGAGCCCACTTCTTCTATAGGCGGCGCCTGGTTCTGATTTTTGGGCTGTTTTTGGCACTTTGACCCCCTGCATTTCACTGTTTTACGCATCTTGCTTTGCCTTTTGCATCTTTAAACCCTGTAACTTGACATTGGTTAAGATTTAACAGATCTTGATATTTCATGTCATGCTACATATCAGGGGTACGAAATTGGGGTGTCTACACTGACAATGTAGGAAGAAAATTCAATTCCAAGGCCCACCTAACTTGTACTACGGCACGCTGGGGATACGGGCCATGCAAAAGGACACATGTTTCTTCCTCTTTGGATTTCCTATTTGGCACAAGTTGCATGGGGTTAAAACAGATCTTGCACGCATGCCTAAGTGTTTAAAAGGTAAGAATGCTCAGGTGCATCCAGAGGCTAAGACTAGTTTAGGTACAGGTTCAGGAGGCTCTCATGCCAATCCAGCTGTTGCATCTCTTCTAATGGAGCCACAGTCTTCTGTTGCTAATAAAATCTCTATCTCTGAGGATCATTATAATCATTTTCTGAGTATGTTCAATCAACAATGCTCTTCCACTAACACAACTATAGCTTTTTCAACTCAATTTGCTGGTAAGTCTTGTTCATCTCCTTCTATGATTGGTTCTGTTTACCAAAGTTCTAAAGTGAAGCATGCACATGAAGGGATTGTTGATTCAGGAGCTTCTGATCATATAACATTTTCTTTTGGCTTACTTGTTGATCCAACTCCTTTCTCTTCAAGTATTCGTTTGCCAAATGGTTATACTGCTTCTATCACTTATTCTGGTAAAGTCATTCTGCCAATTGGCATCGCCATAGTCAATGTATTGTATTCTCCTGAATTTACTTTTAATCTGCTATCGGTTAGTAGACTAGTGGCTCACACTCCTTATTGTGTTTCTTTCTTTCCTGCCTATTGTTTATTCCAGGACTCAATCTACAAGAGTTTGATAGGGATTGGTAGACTAGAAGAAGGACTTTATAAACTGGATTTGCAGACCATTACTTCTGCAGGAACTTTATGTTATGGTTCTGTTGCTTCCACAGTCACTTCTAATTCTGCATCTTTGTGGCACCTCATATTAGGGCATGTTCCTTTTTCTTCCTTAAAGCATTTTCCTATTTTATGTAAGCAAACTAGTAATACTTATGTTTGTGATCCATGTCATCTACCAAAACAATGCAGAATGCCATTTCCTTTAAGTTCTTCTCATGCTACTAAACCATTTGCTCTTATACATTGTGATGTGTGGGGTTCTTATAGGCACAAAACACACAATGGATGTGATTCTTTTCTTACTATTGTTGATGACTATTCTAGGTGCACTTGGACCTATTTACTTACTTCAAAATCCCAGGTCTTATTCTACTTAACTTCTTTTCTGAAATTTGTCAACACACAATTTAACACATGTGTTAGGTCTGTTAGGTCTGACAATGGCACAAAATTTTTCAACACTGCCCTATCATCTCTTCTTACCTCCCTTGGTATTGAACAGCATAGCTCTTGTGTTGACACTCCCCAACAGAATGGGAGAGTTGAAAGAATGGGAGATTTCAAGCCAATTTGCCTGTCAAATTCTAGGGAGATTGTATACTTACTGCTACTTACCTGATCAATAGGACACCCACATCTGTTCTTTCCTTTAAATCTCCTTAAGAGGTCTTATTGCATAAACCTTCTTCTTACACACATTTGAGAGTTCTTTGTTGCCTTTGCTTTGCCTCAACCCTTAAATCTACAAGAGAAAAATTTTCTCCAAGGGCTTCCAAATGTATTTTTCTTGGCTATCCTTATGGAAAGAAGGCTTACAAGCTTTATGATCTTCATACACATAAACTTTTCTTTTCTAGATATGTCTTATTTTATGAAGATCAGTTCCCTTTTTCTACACCTTCTTTCATTACTTCAGATTCTGCTAGTCCTATGTTTGTTTCTACTTCTCCTCCTGTTGATGTTTCTGTTGCAGATCATCTCTCATTTCCTTCTCCTACCACTCCTATCACTCCTACCAAACCTCCTTCTAGGACTACTGTTTCTTTCTCTATCTCTTCATCTCATTCTCCTCCTATTTCTGCTGATTCCTCTTCCTTTTCTCCTCCTCTTTCTACTGCTTCCCTTCCTTCAGCTATACCCTCTAGGTCTGTAAGACAGAAAGTAGTGCCAAGCAGGTTTCAGGACTATACTGGCTTGCCTTCTCAATTTACCAAGACCATTTGCTCTATTAGGTTAGAGTTTCCTCTCTCATATTCTTCTATATCTCCTTCCTATTTCTCCTACACATGTAATATCTCAGCCCTTACAGAACCTACCAGTTACAATCAGGCCTTGAAAGATCCCAACTAGTGTAATGCTATGGCTACAGAACTTAGTGCTTTAGAACTCAATCATACTTGGTATCTTCAAGAGTTTCCTGTGAATAAGAAAGCCGTGGGTTGCAAATGGGTTTTTAGGATCAAACATAATCCTGATGGTTCTTTGGACAAGTACAAAGCAAGACTTGTGGCCAAGGGATTTACACAAATTGAGGGAGAAGATTACTTTGACACATTTTCTCCAGTTGCCAAGATGACTACTGTTAGACTTTTCTTGGCTATCACTGCTATCAAAAGCTAGCATCTTTCCCAGATGGATGTTGCCAATGCCTTCTTACAAGGGGACTTGGATGAGGAAGTATATATGCAATTGCCTCAGGGTTATACCCTGCCTTCCACCTATCAATCTTCTGCCTCAGGTTCTGTGGTGTGTAAACTCAGGAAATCCTTGTATGGTTTAAAACAGGCTCCAAGACAGTGGTATAGTAAGTTTGCCACTGCTCTTCAGTCCTTTGGATTTTTGGAATCTAAGAATGATCACACTCTTTTCACCTTGGTGAAAAATGGTACTCTCACCACCATTTTGGTCTATGTGGATGATATACTCATTGCAGGTTCTCATCAGTCAATGATCACTGAGGTCAAGTCTTATCTTCACAATATTTTTAATATCAAAGATCTTGGCTCTCTCAAGTTCTTTCTAGGAATTGAGATTGCTAGGTCTATATCTAGCATTTGTATTCATCAAATGAAATATACCCTAGATATTGTATCTGATGTTGGCTATATGTCTGCAAAAACCTCCAAGCTGCGTATGAAATAGGACCATGCTTTAGCTGTAGTTATTGGTCCTCTTTTTTCTAATCCTCATGAGTACAGAAGATTGATTGGTAGGCTCATCTACTTAACTATCAACAGGCCTGATATTTCCTATGCTGTCGATATTGAGTCAGTTTCTTGCCAGTCCTAGACAACCCCATTAGGAAGCTGCCCTGAAACCGGTTAGATATCTTAAGGGTTCTATTGGTCAAAGGCTTTTATATTCTGCTTCTTCATCCCTGACCCTTTCAGTATTCTGTGATGCTGATTGGGCCGCGTGTCCCACTTCTAGAAGATCTCTCTCTGGTTATCATGTTCTCCTAGGCAGCTCTCTTATTTCATGGAAAGCTAAGAAGCAAGGTGTGGTCTCTAGATCCTCTTGTGAAGAAGAATATAGGAGCATGGCTAGTGTTGTTTGTGAGACTCAATGGTTTGTGTCCCTTCTGCAGGATTTTGGTATTTCCCATGTCACCCATGTTGCTCTTTATTGTGACAATAAGGCTGCTCTTCATCTGGCCAATAATCCTGTCTTTCATGAGCGCACCAATCACATTGAAATTGATTGTCATCTCATCCGTGACAAAATTGTTGATGTTCTTGTGGCTCCTCATTATGTTCCCCCTCACCTCCAGCTTGATGATTTATTTACTAAGGCTTAGCCTTATGGTTATATTGGTTTCCTTTTGTCCAAGCCAAATGTTCTCAATCTATTTAGCACGGTTAGCTTGCGGGGGCCTGCTAATGATATAGATGATATTGGTAAAAAGAAGGTGAACACCAAGAAGAAGAGCAGGAGGGCTTTACCAAACAATAAGGGTAGCGAGTGTAACATTGAAGAAAACCAAGGGGGCTAACTGTAATATAGTTAGGTAGTTATCAGTTTGTTGAGATATTTCTGTATATAAGTTGTTATTCTGACATCATTCTTTGTCTTTGTATGCGTGAAGCAATCTCTTTAACAGAAATGATATTCTCTTTTCTCTTTTTGATTAATTCATTCTATATCACCATTGTAACAATTGGAAGTGCATTGAAAGGTAAACAAATACGAGTGTGGAATGATGCGCTTCTAAAGCTCAAACAATCTATTATGTCGGCTAACCTCGTTAGAGTAGAGGAGAAAGTATTTAAATCACTGCAAATAAGCTACAACGAAGTAAATTGTGAGTATAAAGAAGTTGGGTCCATTTTTTTGCTATGTTATTTATATCATGAAGATACAAATATTCAACTTGAAGAATTGGTTAGATTGGGGATGGGGAGGAATCTATTTCAAGGCATCAAGCTAGTAAATGAAGCAAGGTATAGGGTAGATGCATTGATAGACAAGGTTCAAAAATGTTTCTTGTTGCTAGATGGTGACAAGCCAAACACAGTGAAAATGCATGACGTTGTGCGGGATGTTGGCATTTGGATTGCATCTCAAACGGATCACTTCAAAATGATGCATGTGATAGATGGTGGATGGTGGCCAGACGATGCTTGCGAACATATCAAAAGCATATCAGTGAGATCTTAGAGATCATCGAGCTTCCTTCGGTTTACATATGTAGATGACCGATATCTTTCCATAGAAAATTTGAATATCGGGAACATGATTGAGGGAATGAACAAACTAGAAGTCCTAAGCATGTTGTCTATGCGTATTTACCTTTGTCGTCATCAACGGTTCTCACGATTTCTGAGTTACGAATTTGGAGTACATCTCGAAATCAGCGGATGTGTAATATAACCGAGGAGGTGGTTAATCTAGAAATTTTGAGCTTAAGAGGTTGTGGATCTACTAAGAATGTTCCAAGAGAAATGGGAAGACTTACTAAACTGAGGGTGTTAGACATGAGGGGTTGTCGTGTCAAAAGTATCTCACCTGGCGTCATCTCAAGCATGTGTTGGCTAGAATAACTATACACGGAATCATGGTTATGGGATGAAGAGGGTAATGCACACCTTAATGAGCTAGAGTCGTTGGGTAATTTGACTATCTTAATGACTTGATCCGATGCTCAAAGTTTCTGGCAAAAGACCTCGTCTTTGAGAAGCTAGAAAGGTACTACATAAAATTTAGCTATGACGACTTTGAATACGGCAACATTCTCCATTTCCATATTAATGACATTATCCGTGACATTAGTAATTATCCATTTGTCGAGAAGGCTCTGTTTTTATGCCTTAACGATGGTACTGAAGCACCTTTATGGTTATGTGGGATTGGCAAGTTATTAAAGGAGAGTGTCGAACGTGTTTGCCTCAAAGGGGATGAGTTAGTAATTGCTTTGGATAGCTTGGGAGGTTTTAGCCGCAGAGCACCTAAAGGAATTAAGGATTCTAGATTGTGATAATAAAGTGGTGGAGTATGTTGCTAACTATAGCAGCACGGCAGAGGAGTGGGTCAACAGGCCTAATAGTTCTTATGGTGTATTTTCTAAGCTGGAGACACTGGATCTTGATAACATGAGCCATTTAAAAGCCATTGTATCATGTTGTCATGATGGCAAACCTAGAGGAGGATTATTTGGAAATCTAAAAGAGATTAGACTAAGGAAACTACCTGAATTAACCCATTTGTTTACACAGTTTGAAGCAGCAAGTTTGGAGCATCTTGAAACTCTTCACCCACCGGAATTATTTGACACTTTGAGATGTTAATTTTCAGCCCTGGTGCTGCTTGAAAAAATAGGAGAACCAGTCTTAAGTAACCCTATTGAGATTTATCTGCCTCACAGAAAACAAGAGTATCATCGGCGAACATCAAATCCGAGACAAAAAAGTGTGCATTACCCTCTCCACCAACCTTGAAGCCCTGGATAAAAACCCCTGCCACTGCTTAACTAGCAGCCTGCTCAAAGCCTCCATCACGACTATGAAAAAGAAATGGAGAAAGGGGATCCCCCTGGCGCTGGCCTCTGAACTAGAGAAAAACCATGTCGGCTCTCCATTGACCAAAACCGAGAATCTCACCGTAGATATGCAGAAGTAAATCCATTTTCTCCATTTCTCCCCAAAACCCATCCACATCAAAAGATAAAACAAGAAATCCCAATTAACGTGATCATAGGATTTCTCTATATCCAACTTACAAAGCACCCCCAGAACCCAACTTCTGACCCTGGCATCCACCACTTATATATATATATATATATATATATATATATATATATATATATATATATATATATATATATATATATATATAATGGCAAGGGCAGATTTCTGTCTCCAATTAATCTCTTCACTAATTAAAAGCCTATTAGCCTCCATCTTTACCTCTTCAGGTCGAGCACACTCTGCCACCCCCATACCACCCTCTCCTTCCAAATCATCCAAACATTTGATCTCTTCCATTGTCGCTTTAATTCTAGACTCCACTTTCCCAAGGGTCTCCCTATTACAAACGTTAAGGTCCTCCTTTAACAATTTGAGCGTTCTAGCTGGACGGAAACATGGCTTTCCCACTATTACATAAGAGCCCCACTTGAGCTTCATCCATTCCAACAAAACCCGGCTCCTCAAGCCACATATTTTCAAATCTGAAAGGAGTATTTCTTCTTTCTCGTCTCCCAAACTTAAGAACAATAGGGAAATGATCAAAGATAACCCTGGGTAAACATTTATACGTTGCCTCCCCTGCCTTCTCCTCCCACTTTCAAAAATTAAGACATGTAAGTATCATTTTATTACTAATAGATTACAAAAAGTATCATTTTCTATAAAAAAAAAATTTAATTTCAAACGGAGACTGATTGCCCAGAACGAAGGAAGTATATAATAGTAATCGACAGCCTCGGTAACAGTAAGCCTCTTTGAGGTATGTACGTATTTTTCACTAAATTGACCTGGAGGCAGTACCAACAGCACCGCTATATTGTTGTCTCACTTCAAAAAGGTTGGGAACAAAACTGGAACCTGCCACAAGATATTCTGCCGCTAAGAGGGTCATCATCCCTACCGGCAGAATACATAATGCACTGGGTAGCAAAGCTTAGTTAAAATCAAAGGTGGTTTTCTTACTCATGGAAAAGGCATCACAAATGGTTAGTTAAAATCAGTCCAAAACATCGATTTTTCCCTATAAGTAACAAAATGATGATGCAGTGGCACCATCAAAATTTGTGCATTTCACCATAACAACATTCTAAATAAATAACGATTTTATAGAATACATTCCTCAGGGCTTTAACAGCAGGGTTCAGTCTACAAGTCTACGAAGACATTACAAAAAAAAAACATAAGTGAAACCTTTTTAACACTCACATTTCTGATTCCAATTCCCAATTCAGTGTCTCAAACTTTACACAACCAGAGATTTAATCAAGGAACTGAATCTGGATCACTTATCACACCCAAGAAATCATCTTTAATAGTACCAATGCAGAATTGCAAAATAAACCTCCATTAGATGAACCCAACAAAAAAAAGGTACGTAAAGGTATTTTTTTCTTTTCATGTACGTGTTGGGAGGAAGTGATGAGAATGCCAAAGTCGATCCAACAAACAGATAGAAAATGCATCCAAGGCTTGGGTCACCTCTCATGAACGATTTATCCTTCTTCCTACTTCTTGAATCTTGAGTTCTTGTTGGATTTTATTTAACACAAAATAACCTTTTCTACTTTTTCAATTCTATCTTTCGCTCTTTGACATCTTTGCATCTTTTTCGTGGTAGGAACTCTTGCTTCTTAAAATTGTGTACCGTACCGAAAAGAGTAATCTCAATCATTTCTCATCATTTCACTCACTAGAAAATACTAGGCGACAGATCGCCGTATCTCCCATGAACCAGATTTAGAAATCAAAGAAATCACTAACATGGTACCACAGAAACTACACTTGTGTCTAATTAAGCCTTTGTAATTGCTTTTTAAAATGATGGTGTGTTTCGGAGGATGAAAATGTCCTATACCTAGAGCTTATATTTCACACTAGTCACTAGAAATGTACATGTAAATCTGGCAAACGCGATTGTTCATCGTCTCATTGTTGAAATGCAATGCATTTATAAGTTGCAAGTTATATTACCACATCCACCCACGATAATTTAATTTCACAACGCAAGGGCACTAGAAACAAGTAGAAAATTATATACAATACCATTTTCTTTTACCTGAATCATTTATATAACTCATGAGGATTGACTTTAGGGGAAGAGGTTTTGAGCACTTACGCAAGGAGTCTGAGTGAGATGGATGTATACAATTAGGGATGGCAATTGGGTGTTACCGGTTAATTTGGATAAAATAATTATCTACCCAATATGGTTAATGGGTAGTTTTAGGGCCAAATTACTTTTTACCCCCCAAAGTATCCACCAAATCATCCCAGTTTACCACCTAAACTAAGGTTTGTCCCATTTTAGCATTCAAGGTTGTCATTTGTCCCATTTAACCCCCTTCCGTCTGTTTCCGTTTGAATGAAGCCGTTAAATTGCACGTGGAAGACCACGTGCGGGGTATTATCGTATTTTCTCATCTGCCTTAACTAAAGTCATTGCATCTCAGGCAACGAAACTCAACAAAGTTGATTGTTTTCTTTCTCAAGTAATTCTCGTCTCTTTTCTTTCTCTTTCTCTCCTTCCCTTCTTTTTTCCACAGCGCAAAGCATCTTTCAATATCCCGGGTAAGGTCGATATTAATGGCAGATGTTTTGTGCTATTGTGGTGATAACAGTCTGTTGACAACATCATGGACCAGAAAAAATCCTGGGCGTAGGTTCCATGGCTGCCCAAACTATGCTTCTGTAAGTGATTTTTTTTTTCAAACTGCAATTTTTGATTTGTAAACCCTAAAAATTGATTTCCATGGCT
Source organism: Codonopsis lanceolata (assembly GCA_013146195.2). Taxonomy (NCBI): domain Eukaryota; kingdom Viridiplantae; phylum Streptophyta; class Magnoliopsida; order Asterales; family Campanulaceae; genus Codonopsis; species Codonopsis lanceolata. The sequence goes on along the minus strand of CM028380.1, from coordinate 97,380,401 downwards.
GCCTAAACCCTAATTATGTCCAGAATGGAGGATGTCGTTACATTGCCTAGCATGATCCGCCAATGTGCCCTAGATCTACTCTTGTGATTCCAGGTCTACTACAAGCTCTGAATCACCAACAAAATTAGATAAAGCAACTGAAACTCAGGCGCAATAGAGAGCGAAAATTTGTAATTGTTGTTGTTAATCTGGTGTTGTTGTTGTGGCTTGTTGTTTGAAGGAACTTCACCTCAATGGCTTTTAATTTGTAATGGTTTATGAAGAATGTTGTTATTTAGCTACTTTTTTTGTCATTAAGTTAGTGGGGAAATGTTTGTGCAACCTACAATGTATGTTTTGTTTGTGTAAAATACTGAATATTTTTGCAATGACAATGCTCTGTTTTGCTCTGTAATTTGAACATTATAGTTTGAAAATTTAGTAGTACCAAACAATGCTCTGTTTTGTGTTTTGGGACCACGGAATGTTGTTACATTCTTTTTAACCTAGTTTTGATCTGATTGTGCTTTTGTACATATAATCCCCATATAAGTCCCACAAGGTTTACAATTTTCAAACTCATGACAATCACATGGATGTATTTACAATTGTCAGAAAAACTTCAAAAAAGTTGGAGACCAATTCATGACAAGCACAGTTGTATAAACTTCATAAAAGTTGTATAAATTCATAAAAGCTATATATCATAGACTTGGAAGTGTTTACAAAAGTGTTTACAAAAGGTCACTTGGTGTCCTCAACTACCAACTATTCAATAAAGTTATAAATGCAGTTTACAAAACCAATTGTGCAAAATACCCAGTTAATCACCCTGTTTACAAATTAGTTGGTACTTTACAAAAGGCCAGTTAGGTTCACATTTCACCAACTTTGCAAAAGAACTGTAAATACAAATTACAATGTTCAAAGCATCATGTGCAAAATTAAACTTTTTAGCAAACTTCAAATACCTCAAGCATCCTCCACTACATCACCCTGTGTATGGGCCTTTTTCCCCTTCAAATTTGCTACAAATTCAGGCCTTCTCAAAGCAGAATCTTGCGATAAAGAAGTACCAGTGAGTAAAGGTCCTCTGTGAACCTGAAACAATAATTGTATATACATTTGTTCAGATTTTAGTAAGCACTCAATAGTGCATTCAATAAAACATTAATTTTTTCAAATACTCACTCTTTTGGAGAAAGGATTGTTTGGGGTTCTCATTTCCTGTTTTTTGTTATCCCTGAAATTTTGTTAGGACTTGGTGTCCTAGCTGGTTGAGCATCACTATGTGAAACAAATAACCCTGGTCCTTTGTCAACCTAATTACATATCATAACATTTGTTAAGATAATTGTATGCATTAAATAAAACTAGCTTGAATTTTTTTGATACTCACTCTTTTAGAGAAAGGATTGCCTGGGGTTCTCATTGCTTGTTATTTTGTTATCCCTGGAATTCTCTGAGGACTTTCATTGATGGCTATTTCCTCTTGGGGAAAGACATTGTTCCATAACAAGTTTCCTTTCTTTTTAACCTATGAGATAACAATTAATTTCAAATGGAAAGCAAAACTTAAACAGAATAGGCTTAATCAATGTGTATCCAGAACACTTATAAAAGATCTTCTTGTTCTCTTTGGTTTACCATTCAAAGTGTAAGACCCCGAACCTTCGTGTATTTGACTTTCTCGTGTTGCATGCTTTGTTGTTAATGCGTCAAGTGTTTATCTTAACATGATAGCACCTAAATAAGTCTCATTGGAGTCTTAGTACCTTGCATATAAGATTTACAATGTTCATCTTAGTTGTTGTATGCTTGGTTGAGAGTTTAGAAGCATTATTGCTTCGTTTGAGCCTTAGGGTTTCTCGGGATTGCCTTCGTTGCTTGTATTGTTTGTGCTTTAAACTTGCGAGAAGTTCATTTAAGTTCTAAACCAAGTGTACTAGTATTTCTCATGCTTGCATAATCAATGTTCATAGATTTGTTGCATTTGGAAATAAGATGACCAACATATTTGGAAATAAGATCACGACCAACATATTACTTAGCGATTCATCTATTTTTTGGGAAAATTCAGGTACCAATCTACTAAAGATAATTTTCTAAAAATTTAGTATGTTATACCTTCATATGTTAGGTTACTCTCCGTAAACTTTGGTAATTTTCCAAGGTGTCTAAGTACCTCATTTAGGTCTTGACTTACGGCTGTGCCAGAATTCTGTTTTCAGGAAATCAGCTTCTGTACTTGAACATGTAGTAGCCATATTTTGATGAATATAAGTCCAAATTGAGTAATTGAAAAGGATAAACTATAGCTTAAAGAGTCTAGTTTCACAAAAATCAATAATCACCTCATTTGGAGGTGTGAGATATTTATGGTCGATTTTACAAGCCCCTTGGCCCTTGGCCCTTGGACGTCTTGTGGGTGTCAAGCCCCCTTTTTTGACTCTTCAACAACCCTTTTGAGCCCTTTGATCATTCCTTATCAATTGTCACCCTTCCTTGGCCAATTAAAAGCAAGATAATCACCATCACTTGGATTGGGGGTTTGAGGGGAAGTATATAAACTTAAATTCAGCCTTTCAGCCATTTTTGATCAATAACAAACCAGAGATTCAGAGGTTCCTTCACCATTTTCGTCCATATCAAGAACACCAACTTGAGAGGCCATTTCCCGGAGATCCGGTGGTCCGATCGACGAACCGAGACCGCCAAATCGAAGCCCTCGATTTCCTCTACAACAATCCTTGCTTTGATCATCCATTCATCCATTAATCTTAGGACTAAGGTATGTTGAGAAATCCCTGAAATTTTCATGTTCAATAAAATGACATGACCCCTTCATTATAGTTGCTCTATTGATGATTATGAACATCTATTGTGAAGACAAATCCTCCAATTCAACCTTTGAAACATGTGTAGGATTTTATGAATTCTCTATGAAGTTGTGGTTTTGACATTTTATAAAGCATGAATGTTGTTTATAATGAGCTTAGGAATAACTCTTGTGAAGGAATATGTTTCAATTCAAGGTTTAACAAAATCACCGAAACTAGGGTTTGAAACTCGGGATTGTGTTTAAGGCTAGTTTAAGATCATGAACGGCCTAGTTATCGAGTTCTAAATGAAAGGAGAACTTAGGAAAGGGCAATGTGATGCCTAGAGTATCAATTCTCAACTTGGTTGAATTTTAGTAAAACTCACCGGAGTTGAAATTAGGGAGTTATTGAACAATACCGACTCCACGTTCAATCCCTACGACGTTTGTAGTGCGTTAGACTAATATATTAGCCTACGTGACTTTGGGATGGATTGAAGGGCATGTTTGATATGAGTGATTATAAGACTCAATCGAGTTCTTATGTGATTTATGTGATTGTGTGAAGCAAATGCACAATTGAGAGCATGTTGTAGAATCTACTTGACAGGTTGAATTCGCTCTTGTCGAATTCCTACTTGATTCTTTAATGAGTAAAAACACCTACTTGTTGAATAATGAATTTGAGGACTATTCTATGAGAAGATTTGGATTGGGGCTTTCTTAGTACTCTATACATGGAGTCTACTTGTATAAGTCGCTAGGATGACCATGTTGTTATCTAAGATTCACCGTATGGTTTGACCTTACAGGTTATTACCGCTCTAGTGTTGCTTAAGTCTTTGACTACCATCGACTTTTGTGTTATTGAATGAGTTACTACTCTAGGAAGAGTTTAGTAAATGGCTTCATGATCCGAGACTAACGGAGTAGTCTTGGATAGTACTTAATGGACTGATGGTTAAGTTGTGACTCGTTGAATTTCATAGGTGAATATGGAATACCGTGTATATTTTATATTATGACTAAATGCATGATTTTCTACCTTGTCAAAGATTGATTCTTCTATGTGTTTCTATGATATGACTTATGAGCATATTGAATGTATTTGCCTTCGTGCCTGATCTGTTCTACAGTTAATGAATTGTGGTGAACTTGGATTCTACTATTAAGTGGAATTATGAATCAAAATTGAACTAAGCTTGATTTCACAATAATCAACTTGGGCTTCCCTTATATAATTGACTTGGGACTTGAACTAAGATTCTAAATGGAATGAGAACCTTGCTATGCCTCAAACGAGAACATAGAAAAGAGTCTTGGGACACATATAGTGTTCAAACTCTATTTGGTTGAATTGTAGTAAAGACTCAACGAGTCGAGTTAAGGAACAATTGAACCTTACGAGGATCGTGGTGAGATCCTATGACAATTATATTCCAGCTTGACTAGATTACTAGCTTTGGGACTTGAATTGAATAGAGTGAACAAACTTGGCACTTATGATTTAGAGACTCAAATGAGTTCCTATTGTGGTTTTGTGATTTATGTAACAATGTGCATAATCGTATGAGTTTAGTAGATCATTATATCTACTTGAGAATTAGCAAGTAAACATCTACTTGTGCATTGCATATAAGTCCACCGGCATTACTTGAGTTTTCATGATGATGGTGGGGACGATGCATTGCCTTCACGAATTATGGGATTCGTGATTGTAATGTATCGCCGCATCGGATTCGGTTTCACACACACCTCCTTTGCTAGCTACGGTGGGGAAGTAGCCCTTTGTCGTAACCAATTGAGCACATTGGCTAGTGCTATTTTCCCCGAGTAGAGAACTCGGACACTCGAGAAGAGAGCTCGGCACTTTGATACCGAACACGGGTATCATTGGCACGATATGATTAACGGTTGTGATTGCGTGAGCAATACGACGAAAGTGATTTGGTATCTTCTCTATCCCTTATGTGGCTCCTATGGGCACTTATGTGATAACAAAGTGTTAGTTGAACATGAGATCTTATTGACCATGTTTGTATTGGCCGATGATATATGAGAGATTTGATATATGTATATATAGATATATGCATACTTGTATATGAGATATATATATAAATATATATATATATATATATAGATATGCACACTTGATGTATATATATATAGATATGGAGACTTATGCATGATGATTTATGGAGATATTTGATATGTGTATATATACAAACATGCACCCTTACACGTGGTAACAGTGTGAATAGCTTGATTCGTATATATAATGATATGTATACTTGCATATGATGTTTTGTGGGAACTACCTTCTAATTCATTTGATTTGTGTGTGAAGCAGGAATTACACCACAGTTCATTTGGGCGGTTTAGTAAGTAAGAAGGAGTGGATATCTTGTGGAGTATCGAAACGATACGACGCCTCTTCACGTTTTTCGTCATATATAAAATGACACCTGGTTATGTTTATGTTACATAATTATATGTTGCATATATATTGTAGTAGCGCATCGGGTCATTATGACTCATCTTGTACTTGTTTTAGTTGCAGAATCGATAGCCGCAATGAGGTCGAGTAGATCGTGATCGGCGTAGCGGTGGTCGATAGATCGAGGTTAGATCGTGTGGTTCGTGTTTGTAGCAGCCGACTTTCCCGAGTAGCAGCTTGTGGAGTCTTGTTTCTTTTTAGCATTGTCATTGATTTCATGTACTTTGCTATTCTTGTGAGATATTTTGTAAAGTTATTTAGACTTTACAGTCGGGTAGAATACTTGGGTATTTGTATTGGTTATTCTTGGGCCGACGTGTTGTGTCGTGCCTTGTTTGTGGTTTTAGTATTTATTTCAGCTTGTCTCCCGCACGCAGAGTAAGCTTTGGGGAATTTCTTATTCTAGTTTTTTATTGGTTGACCCCGGTATGCTTTAGCCGTTGGGTAATTGTTATATCAGGTTGGTTCTCTGTTGAAACGCCGGCCTGGAGTGCCGATGGTTTGATTAGCGTGTGCAATGTTGCGGCACGCGAGTTTTGTTTTTCCTCCTTTGAGAGATAATGTCTCTCTTGGTTTCATTGTCGTTGGTTTCGAGCTTCATAGCTTGGGACTTCTTTCTTATATTGCTTCCGCTGATTCGATTTTTGAAATACCGTATTTTAGTGCGGTGTTATGTTCATGTTTAGAGCGAGTTTGCTCGGCGTTTGACTAGCACTACTTGTTTATCAAGTGATTGTCCTCTTATTAAGTTAGTTCAGCACGACCTTGGGATTTCGTGTTGGAATCCGGGTCAGGTCGTTACACAAAGAATTCCCTACACTTGAAGCCTTCTTAACCTTCAAATGAATTGTATAAGGTAAATTGTTTGTACTTAAATAAATGAATTGAAAGTTAATTAAATTCTGATTACCACTTACAGTTTCATTCTCAATGGTTGTTCTTGTATCTGATGTTGGTTTCTGGGGACAAGTTCTAGCATTTGTATACTCTTCAACACAGATTTTACACCTCACAATGTCCTGATACCTGCTAAGTTTGTTGGGCTTGCCTTTGCTCTCATCCAACTTCCTTATTCTTCTTCTTTTGGGCCACATGTCAAAACCCATTGGAAACACCATGTGCTCATAAGACTTCATGTAAGTCTCCTTCTTGTACCAGTGGGCCACATAATGCTCATGATCAAGTTGGTTTTGATTTAAAGCAGAAATTGCATGTGGACAAGGGATACCTTACACTTTCCACTTTCTACAAGCGCATACTTTACTATTCAGATCCACATCATACTGCTCCCCATATATCCCTCTCACCTGGTACTTTCTTATCCCAGCCCATACACAAATGAACCCATGTGATTCCTTTTTGTTCTTGTCCAACTTCTCAATTATCCTTGGACATAATAACCCTGGATGGTCCCTCATTTTTTCCCTATATTTCTGCAACCTTGACATCATGTGCATCCTAATCCACTCAAGCAAATCGAAGATAGTCTTACACCTTGCTTTCAGAATACAAGAATTAAAAGTTTCACATAAATTATTTAGTAGCATATCACAACATTGGTCTGTAGAAAAAAATGCCCTACTCAAGTGTGTAGGTGTTTTCCCAGCCAGCCAATCATAAGCCAATGCACTATGTTGCTTAAATTTTCCATCTCAATGTTGAACTTCTGAATATATAAGGCTTTAGCACATGCATACAACTGTTTTTTCAAAGCATTACCCCTAAATTTCAGTTTGAAATTATCATGAAGAGTGGGATTAAGTGGTTTTAGATTAGGAAAAACCAAAGTTGACACATGGCAGCAAATGATTGGTGAGACAAAGAGTGGGATAACATTGTGTGACATAACATTGTGTGACAGATGATTTGAAGCAACATACGAAAATCTGAGGAAGTCCTTGATTTTATACAATTGTTGTTCCTAAAACAATGTTATAAAATAATACAAGGGAAATATTAATAATGCAATTACAGAATAGGTAAGGAACAAAGTAATTGTAACTGCTTGAAAAGATTACTAAATCTCGAGTAAGATTATTGGTATTGATCAATTATGCATGATTGTCAACTGGTGTGTATCGAAGTATTCCGATTGGCTTTAACTAAGTTGGTGCGAGATGCGCTTGTACATGAGTTTGGTAACCCGAAAGCTAGCTGGACCATGATTTGCACCCCCAACTAGTGTGTGCGAGAGAAAACATCTACTTTACACAAACTTATCACATACACATAAGGAGCATCTTGTATTTAAACCATTCAAGTATCTATTAATGTTTCAATGTCGGACGAACAGACTTCCAGCACCACACTTAATCATTCGTAACTTAATCATCCAAACATCAAATTAGACAAATAAGTATATGATTTCGATGTTCGCACTAGGTATAACAAATTTTCACAATTATCCTTGTCATTACACAAATGTCCCGTAAAGAAATTTGTGCCTCAGTTTACACAATTTCTTTCACAAAAACACAATGTTTCCAACAACAAAAAAACCACCTTCCCTTGTACATTTGTTTCCAACAGAACAAAAACAATTCTCATTTCTAATTTTTCCGTTTTCTGGATATCATTTATACAATCCTTTATTTTAGTTTTACTTTGAGTGATGGATCCTAGTTTTACACGAGCTTCATTGTAAAACACTCAATATTTGTTATTGATGATGAAAACATTTTTATCATCAATAACCAAATCAATCCACCCATTAATGTTAGTAATAAAAGCACATGAGTTTGATAGCCCGAAGGCTAACTGGACCATGATTTGCATCCCTACGGGCGCGTGTGTGAGAGATAGACTTTACTCTGCACTAGTTTACCCCTTACTCATAAAGCGCTTGCATTTATACCATTCAAACTTTAATTTTGTTAATTTCTTACAAACTCACTACCAACACAACACTTTAATCATCTATAATTTATTCATTTAAACTTTAAATTAAACAAATAAATATAATATTTCGATGTTCTTACGAAATAGAATATATTTCTACAATTACTCTTGTTATTACACAATCCACTAATAAAGAAATATGTGCCTTAAAATTATACAATTTGGTTCACTATACATAAACTTTCCACCAAATATCTTGAGAGCAACTCAAATGATTTTGTTCTAAATGACACCTCATCCATTTTAAGATCACAACCCTTAAAAGTATAACATCCCATTAGTTATCTTCTTCCACCTCGTTCTATTATTGGTCCCGGCCAACCTACACTTATTTTTATACTATTTAATCAAATAAATTTATATATAATTTTAATTAATATATTACTTATTTTAATATTTTGTAAATACAAATACATTCATAAATTGGGTTAATTAATATATTGCATATTATTGGAAAAAAATACTCTATACACAAATGGGTATATATATTTCAAATCAACACAAAACAAACAAAACAAACACCAAATCAAAAGAAAAAGGGCGAATTACCAAAATCGTCTATGTACCTCTTTTTCCAAATTCGTCCTAAAGTCCAAAAAATCGTCTTTATATTAAAGCTTGTGAAGTAATTGGTCCTTCCGTCCAATTTTGTTACTTTTTTTTCGTTATGTCAACGCTTGTGTGTCTCACGTGAGATTTGACAGGGGTACTATAATAGGCAATTCATATTATAATGTTCAGGGACCATATAGGTAATTAATACATTTGTAAGGTAATTATATATATATATTGCTCTCGCCTTCCCAAGTAGTCATCGTTTTGATGATGTGTTATTGAGATTTAGGTACTGTAAATATGTGTGTTATTGAGATTTTATGATAAGAGAGATATATATAATTTTCTGCGCTAAAAAATAGTAGTGTGCTCCATAATAATTTGTTTTAGATGTTGTAACTGGAGCAACGTAGATTGTGACACACAACATAACACAATTTGTCGGGATATTATTAGATTCAGAACATTTAATTTATAAACCCAAAATCATGTTGAATGTTCCAGTTGAGATGAAAGAAAATGAAAGAAACAGAATCATTGAATCAATTACGGCATGTACATCTCAAAATATAGAAACAGAATCATTCATATGTACGTACCTTTGAGAGATTGAATTGAATTGGACTCAGAACGCAAAACTCTTTCAACCAGTTAATCAATGAGCCTGGAAATGTCGATTAAAATGAAAACTCAAATCTTGTAAAACCCAACTTATAACTACATTGAAAAAATCATCAATTTTGGTTGATTGGTTTATCTTAAACAGAAAAGAAATGAAGTGCAAACAAAAACTAATTGGGTGTATTCAGGTGCAGCAAATGGATGTGAACTCTAGGGATGTGTGTTCAAAGGTGGGGTTTTTTTTTTTTTTTGTTTCTTTTGCTTTACAGTAGAGGAAAGATTAGAAAATGGGAAAAGAAGTAATTATAATTTACTTGAGTAAGAAGAATCAATTACGTGGATCAAATTTCATTTGCATGAATAAAGTTGTTGTGAAGGCTATTAAGTATCCAAGCTACAAACCTCTAAAAAGAGTGTGACTTGATTGATCTTATGGTTGCTGTAATATATTTTTCAGGTGTGCTGGGAACATTTTTTCCCCAAAAGATGCAAAAGATAACATAATAGTACTGGCATTAATTAATGCAGATATGCCAAGTCCAAGTGAGACTCGCCAAAGTTCATTTTATTTCGCGAGAATTGATGCACCAGAGGCAACAGTTTTCGAAAAGATATCAAAATGGGGAGCCTGTGAATCCTGATTCAAAGGGCATTGACAAAAACACACTTACTAAATGCAAGAATAAAAAATTGAGGTTTTGCTGCCTGTATTTCACTTCTAGACGTCTAATCTCTTGAGAAGGAAACACTTCAGTTAACATTATCATTCAATTTTGGTTGATGGGTTTATCTTAAACAAAAAAGAAAATTAAAATGAACAGAATGAAGTAACCTAAGCTGTGATTAGAGAGATAAAGAGACGAAGAAAAGGAAATTTACAAATTCTGGCGGAGAGAACAGTGCTCGATTTTGGTGGTGGCATGAACAATTCCGATGCGAAAATCTAAAAATTGTATACATAAAAAACATTGAAGTAGGAAAAATGCTAACAGCGAACGATACGATTCGAAAAACTTTGAAGAATCCAATACAAATCAATAAAATTATCAACAAATAAAACACTGCAGCTGAAACCAGTCCACTTTTAAATGATTTTCCTGTTGAAAATGATGTATCTGAATTGGATTGGCCCACAGTTGGTTTCTCCTCCACTCCAGAAGCCATAGAAGAAATTCTCTTTTCAAGATTTGCATAGAACTCATAGATTAGGTCTCTAAAGTATGGTGTGGCAGAAGAAAGAGTGCCTAAGAGACCTCTATCTATGAAGAATTGAGTTGAATTCTGCTCAGTTAGTTCATTAGAAGGAATAACCCGTTCATCAACTATCTTTCTAGATGTATTATATCTAATTGAAGCAGCCTTAGAAAGAAATTTTGTAGAGAAGGGTTTACCAACAGAAGCAGGAAAAGAGCCAGGGACCTTTGTAGCTCTGGATGTAGCTACATTGGCAGATGATGCGCGACTTCTAGTAAAACGAACAGGAGCCTCTTCATTTTCATCACTAGCAGCTGGGGTTGCTTCCTTACTTGCAAAATCTCTGTCTTAGCTATCATCAAACTCAGAAGAGCTTGATGGTTAAGCCAAATTTTCAGCTAGAGATGGTGAAGATTGAAGAGACCTTTGAGCAGAAGCAAACTTCATTTGCATTAGGAAATCAGCAGAGTGCGTTGTTCATCGAAAAAACTAATATCGGCATTGGACGCCGAAGGAAAACCAGACTCGTTATCTGAAGATTCCTTGACCTGTGTTGAAGAATCAGTTTGGAAGACAACCCGAGATGAAGGAATCGGGTAATCTTCGTCGGCCACATATTCTACGGCTGGAACAAACGTTGAAGGAGTAGGTTTTGAAATAGAATCTTGAGCACTAGGAATAGACCCTGTTTCAGCTTCAAAATTTTCGTCGTTTAAATCACTATCAATGGGCACAGGTTCTTCAAATTCACCAGGAGTTACCTTGTGTTTCGCAC